>OU342742.1:378145665-378700645 GCA_910589775.1 Avena eriantha | reverse complement strand
TGCAATGCACTCGTGGATCCATGTGGTTTATGGAAAGAACACACATGCAATGACACGGGTGGATCCATGTTGTTTGTGAAAAGACCACACATGCAATGACTCTAGCTGTGGTTTATGAAAAGAACATACATGCAATGACACTGGTGGTCCATGTGGTTTATGAAAAGAACACACATCCAATGACACTGGTTAATCCATGTGGTTTATGAAAAGAACACGCATGCAATGACTCTAGATGTCGATTATGAAAGAAAACATGCAATGACACTGTGGATCCATGTGGTTTTTTGAAAAGAACACAAATGCAATGACCTAGTTGATCCAGGTGGTTTATGAAAGAACACCCTTGCAATGACTCTAGATGTGGGTTTATGAAAAGAACACACATGCAATGACACTGGTGGATCCATGTGGTTTTGAAAAGAATACACATTCAAGGACACTAGTGGATCATGTGGTTTATGAAAGAACACCCATCCAATGACACTGGTGGATCCATGTGGTTTATGAAACAACACGCATGCATGGACTCTAGATGTGGATTATGAAAACAAAACGCTTGCAATGACACAAGTGGTGGTTTCTGAAAAGAACACACACACGCAATGAGTCTAGATGTGTGTTTTATAAAAGAACACACATGCAATGACTGTAGTGGTGGTTTATGAAAGAACACAAATGCAATGAACTCTAGTGGATCCATGTGGTTTATGAAAGCACACACATGCAATGACTCTAGTGGATCCATGTGGTTTATGAAAGAACAACACATGTAAATTGACTCTAGTTGTGGTTATATGAAAAGAACACACATGCAATGACTCTAGTTGATCCATGGGTTTATGAAAATAACCACATTCAATGAATCTAGTGGTGGTTTATGAAAAGAACACACATGCAATGAATCTAGTGGTGGTTTATGAAAGAACACACATGCAATGACACTGGTTGATCCATGTGGATTATGAAAAGGACACACATGCAATGACACTGGTGGATCCATGTGGTTGATGAAAATACACAGATGCATGACACTGGTGGACCCCTGTGGTTTATGAAAAGGACACACATGCAATGACTCTAGTGGTGGTTTATGAAATAACACACTGCAATGACACTGGTGGATTCATGTGGTTTATGAAAAGAGTACACATGCAATGACTCTAGCTTTGGTTTATGAAAAGAACACACATGCAATGACACTAGTGTATCCATGTGGTTTATGAAAAGAACACACATCCAATGACCTAGTGGATCCATGTGGTTTATGAAAAGAACACACATCCAATGACTCTAGATGTGGTTTATGAAAGAACACACATGCAATAACACTGATGGATCCATGTGGTTTATGAAAAGATCACACATGCAATGACACTGGTGGATCCAGTGGATTTATGAAAAGAACACACATTCAATGAACTCTAGTGGATCCATGTGGTTTATGAAAGGAACACACATGAAATGACACTGGTGGTGGTTTATGAAAGAACACACATGCAATGATACTGGTGGATCCATGGGGTTTATGAAAAGAACACACATGCAATGATACTGGTGGATCC
Organism: Avena eriantha; assembly: GCA_910589775.1. Lineage (NCBI taxonomy): Eukaryota > Viridiplantae > Streptophyta > Magnoliopsida > Poales > Poaceae > Avena > Avena eriantha. Next base: position 378,699,080 of record OU342742.1, on the reverse strand, counting down.
ATGTGGTTTATGAAAAGAACACACATGCAAAGACTCTAGTTGTGGTTTATGAAAAGAACACAGATGCAATGACACTGGTGGATCCATGTGGTTTATGAAAAGAACACACATCCAATAGGACTGGTTGATCCATGTGGTTTATGGAAAAGAACACACAAGCAATGACTCTAGCTGTGGTTTATGAAAAGATCACACATGAAATGACACCGGTGGATCCACGTCGTTTATGAAAATAACACAAATGCAATGAACTCTAGTGTATTCATGTGGTTTATGAAAAGAACACACATGCAAGGACTCTAGTGGTGGTTTATGAAAAGAACACACATGCAATGACATTGGTGGATCCATGTGGTTTATGAAAAGAACACACATGTAATGACTCTAGCTTTGATTTATGATAAGAACACACATGCAATAGAAGTGGTGGATCCATGTTGTTTATGAATAGAACACACATCCAATGACACTGGTGGATCCATGTGGTTTATGAAAAGAAAACACATGCAATGACTCTAGATGTGGTTTCTGAAAATAACACACATGCAATGACACTGGTGGATCCATGTGGTTTTTGAAAAAAAGACACAAATGCATTGACACTGGTGGATCCATGTGGTGATGAAAATATCACATATGCAATGCCACTTGTGGACCCATGTGGTTTATGAAAAAGAACACACATGTAATGACTCTCGTGGTGGTTTATGAAAATAACACACATGCAATGACACTGATGGATCCATGTGGTTTATGAAAAGATCACACATGCAATGACACTTGTGGATCCATGTGATTTATGAAAAGAACACACATTCAATGAACTCTAGTGGATCCATGTGGTTTATGAAAAGAACACACATGAAATGACACTAGTGGTGGTTTATGAAAAGAACACTGGTGGATCCATGTGGTTTATGAAAAGAACACACATGCAAAGACTCTAGTTGTCGTTGTTGTAAAGAACACAGATGCAATGACACTGGTGGATCCATGTGGTTTATGAAAAGAACACACATCCAATGGGACTAGTTGATCCATGTGGTTTATGAAAAGAACACACAAGCAATGATTCTAGCTGTGGTTTATGAAAAGAACACACATGAAATGACACCGGTGGATCCATGTGGTTTATGAAAATAACACAAATGCAATGAACTTTAGTGGATCCATGTGGTTTATGAAAAGAACACACATGCAATGACTCTAGTGGTGGTTTATGAAAAGAACACACATGCAATGACATTGGTGGATCCATGTGGTTTATGAAAAGAACACACATTTAATGACTCTAGCTGTGATTTATGATAAGAACACACATGCAAGAGAAGTGGTGGATCCATGTTGTTTATGAATAGAACACACATCCAGTGACACTGGTGGATCCATGTGGTTTATGAAAAGACAACACATACAATCACTCTAGATGTGGTTTCTGAAAATAACACACATGCGATGACACTGGTGGATCCATTTGGTTTTTGAAAAAAACACAAATGCAATGACACTGGTGGATCCATGTGGTTGATGAAAATATCACATATGCAATGCCACTTATGGACCCATGTGGTTTATGCAAAGAATACAAATGCAATGATACTGGTGGATCCATGTGGTTTATGAAAAGAACACCCTTGCAATGACTCTTGATGTGGTTTATGAAAAGAACACACATGCAATTACACTAGTGGATCCATGTGGTTTATGAAAACAACACACGTGCAATTACACTTGCGGATCCATGTGGTTTATGAAAATAACACACATCCAATGACATTGGTGGATCCATATGGTTTATGAAGAGAACACACATGCAATGACACTGGTGGATCCATGTGGTTGTTGAAAGAACACAAATGCAATGACTCTAGTTGAGGTTTATGAAAAGAACAAAAATGCAATGAACTCTAGTGGATCCATGTGGTTTATGAAAAGAACACACATGTAATGAATCTAGTGGTGGTTTATGAAAATAACACACATGCAATGACTCTAGTTCTTGTTTATAAAAAGAACACACATGGAATGATACTGCTGGATCCATGTAGTTTATGAAAAGAACACACATGCAATGACTCTAGTGGTGGTTTATGAAAAGAACACACATGCAATGACTCTAGCTGTGATTTATGAAAACAACACACATGCAATGGCACTGGTGGATCCATGTGGTTTATGAAAAGAACACACATCCAATGACACTTGTGGATCCATGTGGTTTAATAAAAGAACACACATGCAATAACTGTAGATGTGGTTTCTGAAAAGAACTCACATGCAATGACACTGGTGGATCCATGAGGTTTTTCAAAAGAACACAAATGCAATGACACTGGTGGATCCATGTGGTTTATGAAAAGAACACCCTTGCAATGCCTCTAGATGTGGTTTATGAAAAGAACACACTTATAATGACACTGGTGGATTCATGTGGTTTATGAAAAGAACACACATAGAATGACACTGGTGGATCCATGTGGTTTATGAAAAGAACAAACATTCAATGAACTCTAGTGGATCCATGTGGTTTATGTAAACAACTGACGTGCAATTACACTAGTGGTGGTTTATGAAAAGAACACACATGCAATGCACTCGTGGATCCATGTGGTTTATGGAAAGAACACACATGCAATGACACTGGTGGATCCATGTGGTTTGTGAAAAGAACACACATGCAATGACTCTCGCTGTGGTTTATGAAAAGAACATACATGCAATGACACTGGTGGATCCATGTGGTTTATGAAAAGAACACACATCCAATGACACTGGTGAATCCATGTGGTTTATGAAAAGAACACACATGCAATGACTCTAGATGTGGATTATGAAAAGAAAACATGCAATGACACTGGTGGATCCATGTGGTTTTTGAAAAGAACACAAATGCAATGACACTAGCTGATCCATGTGGTTTATGAAAGAAAACCCTTGCAATGACTCTAGATGTGGTTTATGAAAAGAACACACATGCAATGACACTGGTGGATCCATGTGGTTTATGAAAAGAATACACATGCGAGGACACAAGTGGATCCATGTGGTTCATGAAAAGAAAACGCTTGCAATGACACAAGTGGTGGTTTCTGAAAAGAACACACACGCAATGACTCTAGATGTGGTTTATAAAAAGAACACACATGCAATGACTCTAGTGGTGGTTTATGAAAAGAACACAAATGCAATGAACTCTAGTGGATCCATGTGGTTTATGAAAAGAACACACATGTAATGACTCTAGTTGTGGATTATGAAAAGAACACACATGCAATGACTCTAGTTGATCCATGGGGTTTATGAAAATAACACACATGCAATGAATCTAGTGGTGGTTTATGAAAAGAATACGCATGCAATGACACTGGTTGATCCATGTGGATTATGAAAAGAACACACATGCAATGACACTGGTGGATCCATGTGGTTGATGAAAATAACACAGATGCAATGACACTGGTGGACCCATGTGGTTTATGAAAAGAACACACATGCAATGACTCTAGTGGTGGTTTATGAAAATAACACACATGCAATGACACTGGTGGATTCATGTGGTTTATGAAAAGAGTACACATGCAATGACTCTAGATTTGGTTTATGAAAAGAACACACATGCGATGACACTAGTGTATCCATGTGGTTTATGAAAAGAACACACATCCAATGACACTAGTGGATCCATGTGGTTTATGAAAAGAACATACATGCAATGACTCTAGATGTGGTTTATGAAAAGAACACACATGCAATAACACTGATGGATCCATGTGGTTTATGAAAAGATCACACATGCAATGACACTGGTGGATCCATGTGATTTATGAAAAGAACACACATTCAATGATCTCTAGTGGATCCATGTGGTTTATGAAAAGAACACACATGAAATGACACTAGTGGTGGTTTATGAAAAGAACACACATTCAATGAACTCTAGTGGATCCATGTGGTTTATGAAAAGAACACACATGAAATGACACTAGTGGTGGTTTATGAAAAGAACACACATGCAATGATACTGGTGGATCCATGTGGTTTATGAAAAGAACACACATGCAAAGACTCTAGTTGTGGTTTATGAAAAGAACACAGATGCAATGACACTGGTGGATCCATGTGGTTTATGAAAAGAACACACATCCAATGGGACTGGTTGATCCATGTGGTTTATGAAAAGAACACACAAGCAATGACTCTAGCTGTGGTTTATGAAAAGAACACACATGAAATGACACCGGTGGATCCATGTGGTTTATGAAAATAACACAAATGCAATGAACTCTAGTGGATCCATGTGGTTTATGAAAAGAACACACATGCAATGACTCTAGTGGTGGTTTATGAAAAGAACACACATGCAATGACATTGGTGGATCCATGTGGTTTATGAAAAGAACACACATGTAATGACTCTAGCTTTGATTTATGATAAGAACACACATGCAATGGCAGTGGTGGATCCATGTTGTTATGAATAGAACACACATCCAATGACACTGGTGGATCCATGTGGTTTATGAAAAGAACACACATGCAATGACTCTAGATGTGGTTTCTGAAAATAACACACATGCAATGACACTGGTGGATCCATGCGGTTTTTGAAAAAACACACAAATGCAATGACACTGGTGGATCCATGTGGTTGATGTAAATATCACATATGCAATGCCACTTGTGGACCCATGTGGTTTATGAAAAGAACACAAATGTAATGACTCTAGTGGTGGTTTATGAAAATAACACACATGCAATGACACTGATGGATCCATGTGGTTTATGAAAAGATCACACATGCAATGACACTGGTGGATCCATGTGATTTATGAAAAGAACACACATTCAATGAACTCGAGTGGATCCATGTGGTTTATGAAAAGAACACACATGAAATGACACTAGTGGTGGTTTATGAAAAGAACACACATGCAATGATACTAGTGGATCCATGTGGTTTATGAAAAGAACACACATGCAAAGACTCTAGTTGTGGTTTATGAAAAGAACACAGATGCAATGACACTAGTGGATCCATGTGGTTTATGAAAAGAACACACATCCAATGGGACTAGTTGATCCATGTGGTTTATGAAAAGAACACACAAGCAATGACTCTAGCTGTGGTTTATGAAAAGAACACACATGAAATGACACCGGTGGATCCATGTGGTTTATGAAAATAACACAAATGCAATGAACTCTAGTGGATCCATGTGGTTTATGAAAATAACACACATGCAATGACTCTAGTGGTGGTTTATAAAAAGAACACACATGCAATGACATTGGTGGATCCATGTGGTTTATGAAAAGAACACACATGTAATGACTCTAGCTGTGATTTATGATAAGAACACACATACAATGGCAGTGGTGGATCCATGTTGTTTATGAATAGAACACACATCCAATGACACTGGTGGATACATGTGGTTTATGAAAATAACACACATGCAATGACTCTAGATGTGGTTTCTGAAAATAACACACATGCAATGACACTGGTGGATCCATGTGGTTTTTGAGAAAAACACAAATGCAATGACGCTGGTGGATCCATGTGGTTGATGAAAATATCACATATGCAATGGCACTTGTGGACCCATGTGGTTTATGAAAAGAACACACATGCAATGACTCTAGTGGTGGTTTATGAAATTAACACACATGCAATGACACTGGTGGATTCATGTGGTTTATGCAAAGAGTACACATGCAATGACTCTTGCTGTGGTTTATGAAAAGAACACACATGTAATGACACTAGTGTATCCATGTGGTTTATGAAAAGAACACACATCCAATGACACTGGTGGATCCATGTGGTTTATGAAAAGAACACACATGCAATGATTCTAGATGTGGTTTATGAAAGAACACACATGCAATAACACTGGTGGATCCATGTGGTTTATGAAAAGATCACACATGCAATGACACTGGTGGATCCATGTGGTTTATGAAAAGAACACACATTCCATGAACTCTTGTGGATCCATGTGGTTTATGAAAAGAACACACATGAAATGACACTAGTGGTGGTTTATGAAAAGAACACACATGCAATGACACTGGTGGATCCATGTGGTTTATGAAAAGAACACACATGCAATGATACTGGTGGATCCATGTGGTTTATGAAAAGAACACACATGCAAAGACTCTAGCTGTGGTTTATGAAAAGAACTTACATGGAATGACACTAGTGGATCCATGTGGTTAATGAAAAGAACAAACATCCAATGGCACTGGTGGATCCATGTGGTTTATGAAAAGAACACACAAGCAATGACTCTAGTTGTGTTTTATGAAAAGAACATATGCAATGATACCGGTGGATCCATGTGGTTTATGAAAAGAACACAGATGCAATGAACTTTAGTGGATCCATGTGGTTTATGAAAAGAACACACAGGCATTGACTCTAGTGGATCCATGTGGTTTATGAAAAGAACACACATGGAATGACACTGGTGGATCCATGTGGTTTTTGAAAAGAACATAAATGCAATGACTCTAGTTTTGGTTTATGAAAAGAACACAAATGCAATGAACTCTAGTGGATCCATGTGGTTTATGAAAAGAACACACATGCAATGACTCTAGTTGTGGTTTATGAAAAGAACGCACATGCAATCACTCTAGTTGTGGTTTATGAAAACAACACACATGCAATGACACTGGTGGATCCATGTGGTTTATGAAAAGAACACGCATGCAATGACTCTAGTGGTGCTTTATGAAAAGAACACACATGCAATAACACTGGTGGATCCATGTGGTTTTTGAAAAGAACACAAATGCAATGACTCTAGTTGTGGTTTATGAAATAACACACATGCAATGACTCTAGTGGATCTATGTGGTTTATGAAAAGAACACACATGCAATGACTCTAGTGGATCCATGTCATTTACGAAAAGAACACACATGCAATGACTCTAGTGGTGGTTTATGAAAATAACACACATGCAATGACTCTAGATGTGGTTTATGAAAAGAACACACATGCAATGACACTGGTGGATCCATGTGGTTTATGAAAAGAACACACATCCAATGCCACTGGTGGATCCATGTGGTTTATGAAAAGAAAAGTAGGTTGCTTAACGAGGTTCGATACATTAGTTGCTCAACAGCTATCACACGCAAAATATACAAAATCAAAACAAGCTACTTAGGAGCAACACATACGTTCAACCCCTCCTTGCATGCACCTGCGCATCCGCCTCCTCCCTTTGGTGCTTCCTCCACTTCTTGCTGCACAGTCCCTTGATCTTGGGGGCGTTGGGCTTGATCGGAGGCATGCGACCCTCTTCGATGGACACCCGCTGGAGGTTTTGGAGGTGAATGCCGAGAGCCTGGTGTTCAGCAATGTAGACGTTAACGTTCACGGTCTGGCCGACTTTGGGAGTGCCGGAGCTCGAGCCCTCTACATGCATCATGACACAGTTGAAGTCGGTGCCAACGAGTCTCATCCTGCATAAGGGGCAACTATAGATGCCACTAGCAAAGAGGCCTCATATTGGTCGACCTACAGCCTCCTCAGCACCTGACTAGTCTTGGTGTTCCTGGAGTCGTCATCACTGCAGACGTCACTGCCGTAAACCTATTGGAAGAAAAGAAAAAGGGAAAATTAGATGATGTAAGAAGATCGAGCAATCGAAATGTGAACAAGCAAACCCTAATAAACCAAGATCTAGCATCCAACAATGGGAATAGGAGAAGAACCAGCGAAGGGGAGCAAACCCTAGTTACCCTCCGACCATGGGCTGTCGATGCCGGTGTCGTCGGGGTTCACCGGAGCGATGTACTCCTCTAGATCACAGGGGTCAGAGCTGGATCTACTCATGACCGGCGGGGGCCTCCTCGCCGGCGGCTACATCGGTAGCAGGGACGGGGGCCTTGACGGGAACAATAGCTGCCATCGATGCCTCGACGAGGGCCTAGACAGGGACGACAGATGCTTTCAATGCGTCAAGGGGGACCAAGACGGAGATGGGTGCCTCCTCGCCGATGGCCTTGGAGGCGACGATGGCCATCACATCCTCCTCCGCCATCACCGACACGGATGGGGTTTTCTCGGGAGTTTGTAGAAGCTGATGGGGCGGTGGAGAGGGTTGCGTGAGGAGAGTGAGTGAGAGTGATAGTGATGAGGACATCCCTACAATTACACCTACCCCAATTACTACTGATGATGTTCCAGCTACTACAAAGAAAGATCAATCCAATGAGATAAGGATTGGACCAATTACAAGAGCTCGTGCTAAGATACTAGAACAACAGGTGAACTTGTTTCTTAATGAACCTGGTGTTTTAGTTAATGAGAATTTGATACTACCTAAGTCTTTGAATTATTGTATGATCAGGTACTTGGGAGAATAAGTTGTAGCACGGAGCAAGGAGCTAATGGAACATGGCGTGTTGATCAATGAAGAATGCGCGAGGGATGAGAGAGAGGAAGCGCAAGGAGCACCCCACGAAAAGATCAACACTTGGTCGAGGGATCTCTGCCGCGGCAGAGAAACCACGTAGTTTTTTGCCATGGCAGGCTGCCGCGGCACGAAAACCGGCCTAGACTCTGCCACGGCAGGCTGTCATGACAGAGAAACCGGGTCCAACTCTGCCACGACAGAGTAGGCATGTGCGCCTTGAGCCGCCCCACTTTGGGTCGGTTGTACCCTAGTCTAGGTTGAGTCGAACCACTATTTCCTAGTATTGGCCGCCACCCCCTTAGTCCTTAAATAGATGGGGTGCCACACATAGTTAAGTTTAGACCACGTTAAAATTATTTTGGAGTTGTTTCTTTCATAGAACCTTTGGAATTAATTGTGATAGATTTCTACCATCTACAATTGAGTGTGATCTGTTGTTCCATTGGGAATTAGTAGATTGCAAACTACCGTTCGTGGTCGATGGCTACGTGCGCAAGAGTGGGGTGTTGTGAATATCCTACAAGGTTCAAGAGCTGTTGCATTGGCATCAGGGTTCGAGGGGGAGAGATCATAGCTACACATTAGTTATCTATCATCCACCATTACCATCAACAAGTGTTTGCTGAGAAGATCGGGTCACCCCATATCATCTAGGTATTAGATTTCCTCATTTACTCGGTTAGCATCCACAATCCATCCATAGATTAGTTCGTGTTTTTGTCCTATACAGAAAAAGCCCCACAAAAATAGTTGTCAAAGCCTAGATTACATCGTATTCGAGTCATAGTTGCTGGTCGTGTTCCTCTATTAGTCTAGATCTAGATCTGCTCTTCGTAGATTGGTTTTTTGCTTTCTAGTTGTTCTAGTCTAGTTGTTCTAGTCAGATCCGATCCAAGCAAAGAGTCCTAGTTGTTTACTACTTGGCCGAGTCAGAATTGGAAAAAAATTCCTGCCAACTCAGCTGCGGCACAGTTTCGGCCAGTTTTTCTGCCGTGGTACAGAAACCTCTGCCATGGCATGATTTTGAGCTGATTTTTCTACCACGACAACCATCCTTATAAAGTGTGAAAATTTGCACTTTTTCCAGAACCTTAGCCACAGCCATTCTATTTCATAGGTGTAGGAACTTGCCCATTAAAACTAGTTTCTGCTCCTACAGGCTGCTCCTATGATTTTGGTGCTTTGCTTTGTAATTTGGTCATGTGTGCTATATATTTAAAAAATGATAGAAAAAGGAAAATAGCAAAAGAAAAAGCAAAAAAGAGAGAGAAGCTATACAAAACAAAAATAGAAAAAGAAAAGGAGAATTTGAGCAAGAGGCCTAGTGATATCTTTGTGCACCGGTAGATTGAGCAATCTTGTGCATGTTTACTTTGAGCTTTGCTAGTGTCTCTTGAGAGTATTGCAACATTCTTCATAGTTGCATTGCCATGTTTTTCTCCACGTGTGTGTTTCTTGGGTTTTTGTACGATCAGCACTAGGACTTGTTTGCGGTGTACTTAGGATACCATACCTAGAGCTCCACCATAAATAACCTGTGTGCCCTATGATCGTTCTCCATACCTTTGATATTCACTTCATCACATTAGTGCATAAGTCTTTGATTATGTTTGGTAAAACATCTCTATTCACTTCGGAACGGTAAGATCTCCTTTCTTGTCAGTTGTGAGTGAGTTGTGAGTGTTTCCACCAAACAGATTTTGATTTTTGCACTAACCTACTAATCATGTCTTTGAGTGATGCTGATGTTGTGTCGTAGCAACAGAAGGATGATGAGCTTGCTACTTGGTGCGAGTCTATTGATGGGAATATCAAGGACATGCAAGACATAGTCGATTAGAATACTGGCGCAGTCAATAATATTCAAACTCAAGTTACAGCAATCAATGTCAATGTCACCACCTTCCAGCGTTCGATTGAGGCCCTTACAACGGCAATTCAGCAAAGACAGGAATACCAACCCGATGATGTGTTTGAGGATCATGACGAGGGTAGTGCGGCTGATGCTACCCAACATGGTGGTAGGGGACATGCCAATCCCCCTGCACATGTTGCTGCTCCTCCTTATGGCCATGGTTATGCTCCTTTGGGCCATGCTCAACGTGTTCCGAACCAACCTGATGATGGTTTGGGCAAGGCCAAGTTTTCAATTCCCTCTTTGAATGGCTCACTTGATCCTGAGGATTATCTTACTTGGGAGTTGAAGATTGAGAATGTAACATCCCAATTTCAGCAACCCTGATTAGTTGGCTAGAATGCAAAAATCAGGGGGAACAAAAACTTTTTCTTGTGCCTTGGTGCAGTGCTTGCTTGTTGTTTTCTTGCACTTGTGCTTATGAAGTGAATCTTAGGATACTCCTTACCTCAACCTCAGTTGGCAAAAGCTATTTACCAAAAACTATCTTGGCTTACTTTACATATTCTCAAACGTTGTGGCATTTCAAAACAGGAGCCAAGATGCCTATGTAACCAAAACTATTTTGGTAGCTTCTATTAACAAAACTATGGAGAGATATATAATACAATCTCCTTATGCTTTCAAGGTAGAACACTCAACTAATCTTACCTCTAGTTTTCCCAAAACTCTTGTGCAAAGCATTTGAATTCTACTCTAGGTAGAGATATCAAGAACCCTCACCTTATTCAAAACTCAACCTCTTCAAAATGCCCCAACCTTACCCCAAGCTAGGCTTGATGGTAACCTCATTAGTGGTATGCTTAGTATAAGATGAGTTGCCTTGATCTGCTGTCTAATGAGTTGCTTTGATCTGTTGTTTGACTTGTTTGCTTAGGAAGTAGTATGAGCCACTCTAGGAGCTCATCACTAGGATCAAGATGTTTCCAACTCCTCAATCCCTAAGCAAGAATACAAGTCTAGATATGATCCCTAGCCATTAAGTGATCATCTAAAACCTTCAACCAGATCCATTCTTAGGATCTCCATTCTTGATGTTTCCAAGTCCTTGAAGACCAATATCAAGCATGGGTCTCTTCTACTCACTCTACACTTCCATATCACCCAGTTGTTAAAGCTCTGATACCTTGCAACTCCTCCAAGAACATTCCCACCCATACTCTAGTCAAATTCCTCAAAACTGCCAAATTTGCCCAAGTCTGGGAACAGTTTCAGCATCACCTTTTCGAATGCCTCTTTTTCTCAAACCATGTGCATTCTTGGAAATGCACTTGAAACATCTTGTTAACCATCCTTAGGACTACCAAGGCCCACATTGGCCCCTGGTTAAATCCTCCTCCAACCCACTTGTCCATGATGGTTTTGCAGACAAGAAACTAACAATTCCTGCAAAACTAGTCATCATGCCTACTTTGGTAGAAGCTCAAACCCTGATAAAACCTCCTATGGACCAACTCTCTGCATGGTTGTGATCTACTCATTGGTGGCTATCAAAACCTACTTCACTTTCTCCAAGTGGATCTCTGTGTTGATTACACCATCATGGTTTAGAAGGCTTCCTAACACTTTCTGCATGGCAGTCTTAATTTCAACAAAGTTTGCCATCACTTCTAGATCACCTCAAATACAATTAATTCAAAATATTATTGCCATGTTCATATATATGAATTGGTCTACCTACCAATCTACCCCTTGCACCAAGGGGAACTCTAAGCTTCAAGATGCAAGCATGTTTTGGTGCTATAAATATAACACCACCCTAGATCCTCACCTCCTTGTTTTCCATCCTTTCCAACTTGGAATTTCATTCCTCAAGGTTGAGAATGCTTTCTACACCTTGTCTATCTCATCTATATTGGTCCTCAAGATTTATCAATAATTATCCATAATTATAATGGCCCCAAAATTCCTTAGGTAGTCAAAATCTCCAAAAGTCTCTCCCTAGAGGAAAGTTTGGTTTTTACCAAACCACTTCCTCAACTTTTGACTCATGTGAGTTCCACATATCATACCCTATCCTTCCACCTCAAAAATTAATATTTTTGAGAAGCTTTATTATTTCTTTTTGTCCATTTTCTTAAATGGCTGAATTGGAATAATAATTGTTTTGAATACTTTTAATCCCCAATAAATCTTGGAAAAATTCCCCTAAGTGTGTATTCACATTTGGGACCATTCCACACCAAAATACATCCTTACCCAATGCAAATTCATCAAATTCTCTTCTAGAAATCATTTTTGTCCCTTTTGAGTAATTGGATTTAAGTGGACTAAAACCCCACCCAAAAATCTCAATTATATCCTAGGAGTCTACCTTGACCTCATCTATCTACTAGTACCATTTAATCCTCTGATCCAATGCAAGATTTTGGACTTCCTTCACAACCATCAATTGGATCAAAATTGCCAATTAAGAAAATCCTACTCCCACCATTTCCAAATTCCATCAAAACTTGTTCAAGGCTTATCCTCAACATCAAGACACACCCCTGGTCGACTAGCACTGTAGCTCTACCTCAGACTTTCCCATTCTACCCTTTCACTAGTATTAAGAGAGAGAGACAACACAATCTTACAAGGATCTACTTTAATTAACCACCACAGCTGCCACCACCTCCCTCTCTGATCCAGCACGACCAAGTACCCTTCTTACCCCTCCCGACCGTCCCCTGGACCAATCCCAGGCCAGCAAACCTCTCCCCCATGTCCAAATGGGTAATTTGCACCATCTACTCCTCCCTCTTGGTATAAAGGCCAGCAACCCTCCCCTAGCTCGCCTCTGCCCCTCATTTGCCCCCTTTCCCTCTCACTCACCTCCCCCGAGCTCCCCATCCTTTCCTTCCCTCTCCTCTGTCCACAAGAAGAAGAACCACCCTCCTCGGCCATTTTTGAGCTCGAGCTTGCAGCACCTTCTCCCCTGCTCCCCTCCACCTGCATGTGGCCTCACTGCAACTCCCTACCCCAGATCCACATCCCCCAAGCTCCAAAGCTCCTCCCAGCACCTACATCGGCCTAGGGAAGGAGAGAACCTCCTCTCGGTCTACTCCTAGGATCCGACTTGGTGATCTCCCTCCTGCTCCATTTCTCTTTGGAATGGTGTTCTTAGCCTCCTCGGAGCCAACCCTAACCTCCCCAGTCCTCCTCTTCGGCATGCAGGCACCCCAGCAGCGGCACCGGAGAGCTGTCGACCGTGCTTCGTCGTCGTTGTCGCGTGAGGCTTCTGCCGAGGTAGAACCTGCCCCTGCCACCCATCGTTAGGACCGCCGTCAAGCACCGAGTCGTCTCCGCCGTCTTCCAGCCCCTCCCCGACCCTCTGGTGAGCACCCTGACCCCACCGCGCTGCCCCCTAGGGTTCCCACTCTGTCGAGTTCAGATAGAGGAAGGAGAAACACCTAGGTCGTTGATCGACACTAGATCCGACGACCAGCACTCTCCCGTACCCCCCTTCGCCCCCTCGCTCGCTGACAGCGGGCCCCACTTGTTGGATTCAATCCGCGCCCTCCCGCGCGCCGCGTCGCCGCCATGGGCCGTTTCCCCTCCCTACAGGCCCAGTATGCCCCAGAAGCCAGCCCAGCCTACTCAGCCTATTTTCTTTTATTCCAGATCCAGAAAAGGGGCCAGCAGGTTTAAATTCATTTGAAATTGTAAAGTCCAAATGCCCAGATTCAAAATTTTGGTTGTTCCCTGATGTTTTCTCAAACATACAGAGGCAACCCTAGGTCCAAATTAAATCCCATTAATTACTGAACTTTATTCTACTAAAATGAATCTGGAACACTAATTAAATTCCTCTATGAGCTAGCCTTATCCATTTGAGATGAACCAAAGCTTTTCTGAGAGGTATTTGACATACCTATCATCTAGAACAGGTCCTATGCCAAGTTGAGCAGTGTGCTGCCTTTAGCAAAAATAACAAAACTAGCAACTTTCTGTCTTAGCTAAATTCCCCAGGTCTAACCAAGTGTGGTATTGACCTGATTCCAATTCCTAGTACCTCATATTATCAATACCTACCAAAGCCCAGCAGCTCAAAATTTATTGAGCTTTGATGAATTATAGTGATTTATATACCTCTGTGATGGGTATTTTCACTAATTAAATCACTCCAGGAGTTTGGTAACTTCACAAAGGGTGAATCCACTTCCTACAGAAAGATAATTCAAATGCCTATCACATGCCCATGGAACCAACTCAATAGCCTCTGTAGATTTAATCTGGTATCAAAGAGAAAAACCAGACATAACTGCCTTTGGGAATTTCCTAAGGGCATTCTGTTAATTCTTTGGACATGATTCTAACTCTAGGTGGTTCAGTACAGCAAGTACTACCAAACCATCCAAGGAAATAATTTTTAGAGCTCCAGAATTTTTCTGGTGAATTATTTCCTCAAACTAGAGTTTAATCCACTATAAAAAGCATACCTAATTCTAGGAAATTGATAATCAAGTGAAACCACTTGTGATGGTTTTGTTTTGACAAGACCTATCTGAGGATATCCCTTTTTGCACATTTGTATCCTAGTGACCATAGATCCCAAATCCAAGTTCCTTAGATCTAGCCTTGACAACTATCTTCCAAGAGAAAACCCTCAGTGGCAATCTAGTAAATTCCACCAATAGAACCCAACTTCTCCAAAACCTCCCAAGTCCAGTAGTAACTCTCATGTTTGTTTGCTGTATGGTTTTATATTGTATGCCTTGTATTGATAGTGATATTGTATGTTTGCATGTGTATCCGATAACGACGATAGTGTGAGTGTCTGACGACAAGAAGGAAGGGATTCATTATTATTATATTATTGGGTATTCTTGGTCATCTGAAGAAGTCTAGGGACTTATTGCTGATCACAGGCAAGCCACCATTCCTAAACTCTGATATATGTCCTATTCTCTTTTACCTGTTTTATATCCTCTTTATAAATTGCATGACTGCATGTTTTGTGTTACAAATACTTCGATAATAACTTGGCTCCTCCAAGTTATGATTTCGTGTCCTTCGAGGCACCACCCTGATGAACCTATCATTTCATCCCCTTTAGACTGAGAGTACGATGGTTAGCATCCTACCTCCTAGGAAACCCCGGTTTTGAGAAAATAAACTGTTTTGGGATTTTTCCCCACTACAAATGTTTCAAAAACGGCTTTGTAAAACCCTGGGAAGAGGCATCGTTCCTAGTGGAAGTTTCAACAAAAGAAATGGTGAAGATGAGACATGAGAATGTGATGGGATGTTCTACGCCTTTACTGGAACAATTTTTATCGGCGCAACCACATTACCCCAGGTTGCTAGGGCTTAACTCGTAGTTTGTTAGCATTAGCCGAGGCACTTCTACCATGCTTATAGGGAGAAATCCCTGGAATTCCGGGCAGGCGCCACCAGATTAAGGATCTGAAGACTGTCGCTTGCTTCGGCAAGAGTGAGCCTAAACTAGCAGGAGGCCGGTGCAACAATTGGGTCTCCCGTGAACGGTATGACTTGGGTAGTACGGAAGGAAGTGGAGTCTCCAGATTTAAGGTATACGCCAAGTTGCGGCTTGGGTATGCGCGTGTACGGAAGGAAGGACTATGGCTGGGAGCCACATACTCGTTGCCAGGGAGAACAAACCCGAGAGGAAAAGCATGCCTTTGCTAGTGTAGACAAGTGAAAGGTTAGGTTTGATTATCTGGACCCCCATCTACAGTGGTAGTGGGCCGTGGTTGTATCCCAACGGATGTATTGATTCTTGTGGGTAAAGTGTGCAAACTCTGCAGAGTATAACCTATTCAAATAGCCGTGTCCACGGTCAAGGACGGTTGTAAAGGTGTTGGCTAGGAGTACCCAAACTGTGCTTGTTTGGGAAACAAGTACTTTGAGGACGAAGGTTCGGGGGGAACCCGAGTTCACAAGCTTTGTTTAGACCCGAGCGGTCGAATATGTTTAAAAAGGGTTTTCAACTACAAAACTGTTTCCAAAATTCTTTTTCAACAAAGATATGGAGATGTCTTGATTTACAAAACAAAAACATGTTTTCAAAACTCTTTTTCAACAAAGATAGGGAGATGCCATAACTTCAAAGTAGTTTAGGCTTTTCAAAAGATACCCTAGATAAAGCTATCTCGCCTCCGCCAAAAAATTTCATTTTCCTTTGCTCACTTATCTTGGTGGTTTGCGAGTACATTCAAAGTACTCATGGCTGTGTCCCTGGCTATTTACTTGGCCAGACTTTCAGGAGATTAAGGTGACGTCCAGCGAGCTAGGCTGTCTTCCCAGTCAGCTGCCTATAGGTTGAGGCACTATTGGGCTCTGCGCTTAGCGATGTTCCGCTACTAATGTTGATGTAGCCATGATGGCATCTATGTAAGTCTTGTAATTCGTTATGTTTCAGATGTTGTAATGGTACCTATCGGTTATGTGCCATGGCTCACTAATCATGGGAATGTGGAAATATGCATAACAGGGATTTCTCGGACGAATAATCCCGGGAGCCCACAGACTTGGTATCAGAGCCATCCTGACTGTAGGAGACCTTAGTTAGCATGGACGTTAGACAGGAAACGAAAAACCTATTTTCTAAAAGACAAGGGAGAAAAGATGACTATTTGCAAAAGTGCTTATGTCTTCTCCCCCTCTGAGTTTGAAAAACCATTTGAATTAAAATGATTTCCTAAGCTTAAAATCCTGCACACCTGTCGCTAACCCAACCTGAACCTAAACCCTTCTGTAGATGGAGCCTATTGATGAAGAGTGGCTAAAGATTGGATTTCCCCAAATCCTATGGGACTCGATGCAACTGTGCGGTTACCAGCAAACCTACCTACACCCTCCACAAGGGACTGGAATCAGGAGATTATGTGGGACAGATTATCATACTAGCCAAGCCAGGAACCAATGGAAGCCTTGTCTACTCCACAGGACCTCGGATGCCTAGTCCCGTGCTTGCTATTGACCTGGTAGCCAAAGAAGCCTTGTTGCGCATCCGTAGTTCCCTCCCGGAGATGAGACAGCCCACAACCTTCTACCTCCCCATGAAGGGAAATGTCGACTGCACCGGAGGAACTCAAGACCCTAGCCTAGCGTATCCTGCCCTCTCCTTTCAGACCCGTTACAGCTACTCTAGCAATGAGGCGTTAACAGCAGTCATTGACGAATACCGCCACTCCCAGATGGACCTCCATCGCCTGCAAGCCATTCTCAATCGTAAGGAAGCCCTGGAAACCCTGCAAAGGAATCAAGCACGAACAACAGCAACTGAAGGAACCTTGGGAGAAGCCGCCCCCAAGAAAAGCAGGAAGTGCACCACCGCCAGTCAGTACCTATGTAGGTTCAAGCCCCTCAAGAAGGCGCAGGAAACCTCCACTGATCTGCCAGAAGCTGACCACGACACCACAGCTGTACCCTCCGAGTAATCACCCGCGTCGCGGTACTCGCCCATCTAGCAATAGGGTAGAGTCATGTATCGCCCCTGAACGCGTTTTGTAATGCCTAGTACTATTAGGACCCTCGGGTGCAGATTGGTTGGTATGTAATGACGTCCTTGATTGCTATGCTTGCTTGAATTGTTCATTTTTGTGAGTTTTACCC
The DNA here is from genome assembly GCA_910589775.1 of Avena eriantha. Classification (NCBI taxonomy): domain Eukaryota; kingdom Viridiplantae; phylum Streptophyta; class Magnoliopsida; order Poales; family Poaceae; genus Avena; species Avena eriantha. Next base: position 378,681,167 of record OU342742.1, on the reverse strand, counting down.
ACGTCGTTGCATCAGACCCAACCCGAATTGTCTGCCACCAACAAGACCTCCCCCAGGATGGCCATGAAGAACGGAAGCTCGAAGAAGGCATGTAGCCACTGCGGAGACGAAGGGCACCAAGCGGACCAATGCTTCGGCCACTGCCCCAAATGCGGAGAGCCCCATCCACCCAAAGTTTGCCCAACTCGACTTATCACCTGTTTCATCTGTGAAGGCCAAGACCATGTTCCCATAAAGTGTCCAGTATATCCCCTCATTGGCATGGCCCGTCAACCTCCTGATGTCAGCTTAGAAATGTCGTCAACTCAGCCACGACGGAAGATGAACCCAATCTGATACCAATTGTAACTACCCGGTGAATTACGCTCTTAGTTAATGCCTGGATGAACGAAAGTGGTTAAAATAGTACGGTGGGGCCCAGGGCCACTCACGGTAGACCTTTCGGCCGTCCTAACCACTTTCAGACAACGGGACAAGAACGAGCGGCGTAATCGGCAGGCGAAGGGATCAACTACATACACAAATGAGTATGTATGCAAGCCACATACAACAGTCCTCGGAGCCATTCCATCTAAAAGAAATAGAAATATAGCAACGCCATACGGCAAGATCCACATGTCCTAGATAGATAGAATAATTTAGGATAGCTCCTCATACATCACACATCAGAGTATCAGGCGGAAGCGGAAAACAAGATCCGAGTACGGATAAGAAGCAAATTGGCATAAGATGCCCCATAAATAAACACATCCCGCCCACAGATCTCATGGATCCCCATTCCCGGAATCTCTACACCGAATGATCGTTGCCAACATCATCTGTCTCTTCTACCCAGTATCCATCTTGCGGGTACACCTGTTCATCTGAATCAAACAATTTATCGTGTGAGACCCTAGGGGTACTCAGCAAGTCTTTATGCCGCTAAAGGGGACACAACCTGGGGTGACGCAATTACAGCAAAAGATAATACCTAACAATTCTACAGATACTCGCTAACTATCCGCCTAACCAATGATAGACGGATGTCCGTGAATTAAGAACAATAGTTATAACAGTATAATTAACCGATCCATCCTCCTCCTCGCTTACCAACGAGGAAGCAGACGAACAACCCCCATCATCCGTTGGCAGTTTTATTAACCATTCCGTGAGGATTGCACTATTTACTAGTCAAGTACTTAGTCAATTTAAAAGCGGTACTTTAGTTATACTTGTCTATGATCGAGAAACTGTGCTCCAAGTCGTCCATAACCGCGGACACGGCTTTCAGAAAGATTTACCCTCCAGGGGTGCACGAATAGCAACACACACTTGATCAACCTCGGAAAAACCAAATCAAAACCCAACGAGGCATTCACGACAAAGCAATCACAGGATTCAGAAATATTTCAGGGGGCCACCCCAATAAGCTACCCGCAACGAAGTTGGCCGGCTCCGAGACGGACCCAGGGTTTGCGACGACGCCTGTAAATGACTGGGAACCGGAAAATGTGACTGGGCTTGTCGATACCGCGAAAACGTGGCGCGATCCAAAACAGTACAGGTGCTCCTCGCACAATCTTAATAAAGCAGTAGCATGGCATAAGTACATGATAGTAATAAAGCCCCAAACTAATTGTGGCCCCAAGAAATAAGAATGAATCAAGCTCTGGCTCAGGGGGGTCCATAAGGCCTCCCGGATGTGGATAGTGCGAATAAACAAGGAACAGGAATCAAGTACTCGGGGTCCTACGGGACACAAGTGAGCATGAAAAACCAAATAGCAGATATTGCTCACCGGTGCCTCTTTCATTAGGTATCCCATTACTACTCAGGTTATGTTGTTTAGGTACCTCGTTCTTCATCAGACACTCACATACCCTACACATGCTTTTCTACGACTCGCATGGCCCAAACAACTCCTGTAGTAATGGCTCATGGGATGGAGGAACAAGCTTCGGTGGGGTTTAAAAGTAAAGGCTATGCAGTACTTGGGATTCAATTTAATGCAATCGTGACTCAATGATGCAAGAATAAGATAGAGGCAATAGGTACTGTATGTATGCAAGCATGTGGTAGTGCTTGCCTGGCAGCTCAGTTGAAGCGAGAGATGGATCTGGGTAGTACTCCTGTGATTCCTGGTAATTCTCCTGCTGGGCGTGTATTCGAAGAAGAACCAAACAAACAAGGGCCAACATGAATACAGTGCACAAGCATATGAATTAAAATGCGACATGCAAACAACCATGCCATGATGAATGATGCACAATTTGCATGGCATTAAAGTAGCATGGCAAAGGTGAGGTGTGGATGCAAGAAATAAAGCATTTTATTATTTATTTAACCAAGTTTTATTGTCATAAACAGTTCAGATTTTTATTAACAACATGATGCATGCTTCAATTCAGAACAAGGACTGCATAATTAGAACGGGCTCGTCGCGCTGATCGATTTAGACATATTATTTGTCTAATTTGGAATTATAAAACAAAAGTTATTAATTAATTAAGGAAAAGGGCATTTTATTGCAATTTTAATCATCTCGAAATTTTAAAGTGTTCAAACATTATTTGGAATGGCATATTCTAATTCCTCACATTTTTCTGATTCCAAAACATATATTACTTCTATTATTTGGATTTGTATTTTAAAAATTATTTAAATCTGATTTGAATTTGAATTTAAATCAATTTGAAAAAGGTTTAATTAAAATCAGTCTCAGGAAAATACTTTTGTTACCCAGGCAATTCTAGCCTCAGCCGCTGACGGGTGGGCCTTGCGCTGACTGGGGCCACGCACGGGAAAACATTCTCCACCGCGGGCTGGGCTAGCCACTGAGGCTGACAGGCGGGCCAGCGGCTGGAGGCCCACGTGCCAGTGGAGCTTAGCCCTAGAGGCTGACAGGTGGGACGTGACGGGAGCGCGGGTTACGCCTGAGAAAGCAGAGGGACTTTCCTGCAAAAATACTAGTGCGGCTAACTAGTAGGGTCGCTAGGAGCGCGGGTTGCGAGCGAAATAAAAGGGGGGCTTAATGTAAATTTACCACAGGCCCGGTACTGTTCTTCTTCTTCTCTGTCTGACGAGAATTCGGCGCGCGGCGCGGGGCGGGGATCAAACCCAGGTCGCGGGCGTGCGCGGAGGGGGCTAACCAGTGCGGCGGGTCAAGGGGAGTTGACAGGGAGTAAACGCGGGCTAGTTAGGGCGTGGCGCGGCGCGGGGAGGCTGCAGACGCCGGTGAGCCTGGCGCACGAAGAGCGTTTGACGAAACAAACGCCGGTGCTAAACGTCGACGGCGAGGTGGAGCATGTCAGGGAGCGAGAGAGACTCACCGCGGGCTCGACGACGGGCTTGGATTGGAGCGAGGGGCTGCGGAACGGCGAGATCGCTGGCGCTCTGGCGGCTAGGGTTTCGTCGGGACAGCGAGGATCTGGCGGTGTTGGGGAGCTCCTCCTTCGCGTCGGCGTGTACGAGTCGGGGCAGGGGACGGTCCTCGGTCTTCCAGGACACCTCCATGTCGCGCTGACCGGCTGGAACGGCGGGGGCGAGGTGGTGCTGGCGGCAAACGACGGCAGGTGCTAGGCGTCGGGGAGTAAGAAGGAGGAGAGGAGGTTGGCGCGGGGCAGATCTGGGCGAGCCCGGAGAGCCGTGTGGGAGGAGGAAAAAGGAGGGAGAGGGAGGAGAAGCAGTCATGGCAGGGGGGTAGATAAAGGTGGCCTCGGCGCCACCTTTTGCTTCTCCCTCACGTGGTCGAGCTGGGGCTCGACCTGGGGGCTGGTAGGGCACGGCAGGGGCTGCAGGTGGGGCTTGGTCGGGAGAGAGGGACAGGCAGGTGGGGCTAGCCCGGCCGGTGGAAAAGGAGAGAAAGAAGAGGGAGTAGCTCGGCTAGGTGGATGGGCTCGGGTTAGGGCTTAGCTAGGGTTAGGGAGAGGAGTGACTGGGGTGTGGGCCAGGGAGAGAGAGGGGCTTGGCATGGAGGTCATGCTAGAGAGAGAGAGAGAGAGGGGGGCTTAGGGTTAGGAGAATTAGGTTTAAGAGGAGAATAAAGAGAGTAGCTAGGTTAGATTTTATTAGGTTTTAGATTGTTAAAACTTGTGCAAAAGGCCATTCCAAGTGGAACATGATGAATGCTTGAGTTAACATGAGATGAAGGTGAAAGGGAATTCCAAGAAAAGAAAAAGAAAAGAATTATGGAATAGGCCTCATATGGTTCATGCATGGAGAAATAAAAATAAGAGAAAAAGATATGGATGAGACTATGAGGATGGTTCCCCAAGATAGGGTCCATTAAATCAATAGAAAAACCAATGGAGCAAAAGGTGGTGAAGGAGTTTGCATGGCCCATGCAAACTAATAATGCCATGATTTATTTTGTGAAAACAATAATAATATTATGGCATTATTCTCATGCATTTCCAAGAAATGGAATAGAGCCAAGCAAAGGAATTTAAAGGACTAGATCCACCCCATTGCCCATGAGCTAGATAAAACCAAAATAAAGACAAACAAGCTCATGGACTGGTAGGATGGTGGAATTATAAAGTGGTGGAAAAGAAAAGTGATGGAATTGAAATAAAAGATATGCCCCCAACTCAACTTGGGCATTTGAACAATATATCAATAACCAAATACAATATCAAGAGGCAAATACAATTAATAATGCATATGAGAGAAGAACCAAAAGAAAAGGGATTTTATATGATGCTCAAATGCAAGGTGGCATGATGACATGAGCATGATATAATTATGATGCAACAATAATATATATGAAGTAGCCAATATCTTACTAGGACAAGTAGCATTACAATTGTTAGACAATTGGGATGCTACAACTCTCCCCCACTAAACAGGAATCTCGCCCCGAGATTCTAGGAAGAAGAAGACTCAAAGAGGGTAGGATACTTGGCACGGAGCTCATCTTCACGTTCCCAGGTGGCTTCATCAACGGAATGGTGCGACCACTGCACCTTGCAGAACTTGATGGACTTGTTGCGAGTCCTTCTTTCTGCGACTTCAAGAATTTTTGTGGGGTGTTTTTGATAAGACAGATCTTCTTGTAGATTGATGAGTTCATGGTCCACGGTCCTGTCGGGATCCTTGAAGCACTTCTTGACTTGAGAGATGTGGAAAACATCATGGACTTTGAGTTGTTCAGGGAGCTCAAGAGCATAAGCAACTTCTCCTCTTCTTCCACGAATTTTGAAAGGACCGATGTATCTAGGAGCCAGCTTTCCTTTGATACCAAAGCGGTGCGTACCTCTCATGGGAGTGACACGAAGATAAACGAGATCACCAGGGACATACTCCATGTCCGTGTGCTTTCTGTCATAATTTCTCTTCTGGCGACTTTGAGCAATCTTCAGATTTTCAAGAATGATGTGAACTTTCTCCTCCGCTTGTGTTACAATGTCGGGGCCAAACAATATTCTTTCACCTGCGCCCGACCAACCAATCAGAGTTCTGCATTTGCGACCATAGAGAGCCTCAAATGGTGCCATCTTTAGACTTTTCTGGAAGCTGTTGTTGTAAGAGAATTCAGCATAAGGAAGACATTCTTCCCACTTCATGCCGAAAGAGATAATGCAAGCATGGAGCATATCTTCTAGAATCTGATTGATCATTTCAACTTGTCCTTGCGACTGAGGGTGGTAAGCTGTGCTGAAGTTTAGTTTTGTTCCCAAAGCATTTTGGAAACTTCCCCAGAACTTGGAAGTGAAGATGCTTCCACGGTCTGAACTGATCTCAAGAGGAACTCCATACAGAGAGACAATTCTGTTGATATAGAGCTCAGCCAACTGAATTGCAGAAATTGTTTCCATGACTGGAAAGAAGTGAGCTACTTTGGAAAGCCTATCAATGACAACAAAGATTGCATTGTTGCCCTTTTGCGACCTTGGAAAACCAGTGATGAAGTCCATCTCTACTTTCTCCCATTTCCATTCCGGAGGCTTCAATGGCTGTAGAAGACCGGAAGGTTTCTGATGGACAACTTTAACTCTGCGACAAACATCGCACTCTGAGACATACTTGGCACAATATCGTTTCAAACCAGGCCACCAATATTGTGTTTTCAAGTCCATGTACATCTTAGTGCTTCCAGGGTGGATAGAAAGAACAGAATCATGCACCTCCTTGAGAACTTGCTCTCTTAAACCCGGGTAGTTCGGAACAACATCCGGTGTTCAAAGAAAAGAGTGCCTTGGTCGTCGACGTGGAAAGACTCATACTTGGGAAGCTGAATGTTGGAGATGATCTTTTTAGTGTAAGGATCACCAAGTTGAATGGAACGAACTTTTTCTTCCAAGAGAGGTGTTGCTAGAAGGTTCAGAAGATACCCTTGATCCACAATTTCAAGGTTGAGCTTACGGAATTCCTCGCACAAGAGAGGCTGTTGTTCTTCCACCATGAGATTGTTGACATAAGCTTTTCGGCTGAGAGCATCGGCCATGACATTGGCTTTGCCCGGAGTGTAGTTGATGGTCAAATCGAAATCATTGATTGTTTCAATCCACCTCCTCTGACGAAGGTTGAGATCAGGCTGTGTGAAGATATACTTGAGACTCTTGTGATCAGAAAAGATCTCACAACGGTTGCCAAGCAAGTAATGCCTCCATACTTTCAAAGCAAAGACAACTGCTGTGAGTTCGAGGTCATGTGTAGGATAATTGATCTCATGCGTCTTCAACTGTCGAGAGGCATAAGCAACAACTTGTTTTTCTTGCATAAGGACCGCACCCAATCCTTGCAATGAAGCATCACAGAAAATCTGGAAAGGCTTTGATGTATCTGGAGGAACTAAGACTAGTGTGGAAGTGAGCTTCTCTTTGAGTGTTTCAAAGCTTGCTTGACATGCAGGAGTCCAAAGATATTTCTTGCCTTTCTTGAGGAGATCGGTAAGAGGCTTCGCAATCTTTGAGAAGTTTTGTACGAAGCGATGGCAGTAACTGGCCAAACCAAGGAAACTCCAGAATTCTTTGACATTTATGGGTGGAAGCCAGTCCATAATTGTCTTAATAGTTTCTGGGTTGACGGCAATGCCCTTGGCAGAGATGACGTGACCAAGGTAGGTGACTTGAGGTAGCCAATACTCACACTTGGAGAACTTTGCATACAGGCGGTTCTCACGAAGCTTGTTTAGGACACACCGAAGGTGTTCTTCATGTTCTTCCTTTGACTTAGAATAGACTAGAATGTCATCCAGATAGACCACAATGAACTTATCAAGATACTCCATGAAAACCGAGTTCATGAGCCTCGAGAAGGTGGCAGGTGCGTTGGTGAGACCGAAAGACATGACCGTGTACTCATACAGGCCATAGCGGGTGGTGAAGGTTGTTTTAGGAACATCTTCCTTGCGGATCTTGATTTGATGATAACCACTTCTCAAATCAAGCTTAGAGAATACCATAGCTCCAGCTAGCTGATCGAAGAGATCGTTAATCCGCGGAAGGGGATATTTATTCTTGATTGTTTTAGCATTGAGTGCCCGATAGTCAACACAAAGTCTATCAGTCTTGTCTCGCTTCTTCACAAAGATGGTTGGACTACCCCAAGAAGAAGTATTGTGCTGAATGAAACCCAACTTCTCTTATTCATCCAACTGATGTTTGAGTTCAGCCAACTCAGCAGGACCCATTTTATAAGGCCGCTTAGAAATAGGAGCGGTACTAGGTTCAAGTTCAATGACAAACTCAACCTCACGATCCGGAGGCATACCTGGCAACTCTTCAGGGAAAACATCTGGAAACTCACAGACTACAGGAACACTCTGAATACCTTCCATAGCATCATCATTCAGAGCCGCCAAAGAATAAAGCTGAATTGCAGGAGTCAGACTTGGGGAATAGACTATATGGCCTCTAGGAATTTTCAGAGAAACCGAACATTCAGCATAATCAATCACACCTGCATTTGCTGTCAACCAATCCATGCCCAAGATAACATCAATATCAGAATTGCCCAGAATAATTAAGGAAGCCGGAAACGAAGAGCCACCAATCTCAATTTGATTGTCATGGCTGATTTTTGAAGCCCTCATGTTTGAACCAGGAGATCATCTTCAAGAGAAAATGCCCAGAGAGAAAATCTGCCAAGACTTCCGCGAAAGAGAAGCTCGAAGACATCCAGGGTCCCCTTCCGCAGAAAAGATGGTCACCCTACCGCTCGCTGCCACGCAGCTCAAGACTGAAGATGTCCTGCGCCTTCCTAGATGACAGCGCCCCATGAAAGTAAAGATTGAGAGAAGCCCCTTCACCCACTCCAGGACTCCCCGAACGTCGACGAGTGCAGCCTGTAGTAAACTAGCCCATGTCCCCCTGGAGCGCCACCTATGATAATACCCTCTCTTAAGTCGATGTCCGCCACCTTAAGAACCGTCTTTTGTCACCCTCCTAAGAAAGTCCCCTAGTTGAGACTCTCCGACCTATCCAGGCCGAATCCTAAGGGGAAAGACTGCATCTTTCCCGCAAAATAGATAACCTCTTTGCCCGACCGTGAGACCCGAAGAAACAGATCTCAGAGCACAGACTTGTCACAGACTTGGATGCAATAACCCACTTAAGAGAAGTATCGTAGACCCTTACAGAAGGAAGATCCCTCCCAACAACCAAGGTTGAAACCAGCTCGACCCCCGAGTTTCAAGAAGATTGGAGTTCAACCTCACTGTCAAGATGTTTCTGTTCGAAGAGAAGGTCGACAAGTTAGCCTGCAAGAAACACATGGTACTAACTCCGAGAACAATCCCCGAACCGTACTCTCCGGAATCTCGGGACGAGATTCTTTTAAGGGGTAAAGGTCTGTAACATCCCAATTTCAGCAACCCTGATAGTTGGCTAGAATGCAAAAATCAGGGGGAACAAAAACTTTTTCTTGTGCCTTGGTGCAGTGCTTGCTTGTTGTTTGCTTACACTTGTGCTTATGAAGTGAATCTTAGGATACTCCTTACCTCAACCTCATTTGGCAAAAGCTATTTACCAAAAACTATCTTGGCTTACTTTACATATTCTCAAATGTTCTGGCATTTCAAAACAGGAGCCAAGATGCCTATGTAACCAAAACTATTTTGGTAGCTTCTATTAACAAAACTATGGACAGATATATAATACAATCTCCTTATGCTTTCAAGGTAGAACACTCAACTAATCTTACCTCAAGTTTTCCCAAAACTCTTGTGCAAAGCATTTGAATTCTACTCTTGGTAGAGATACCCAGAACCCTCACCTTATTCAAAACTCAAGCTCTTCAAAATGCCCCAACCTTACCCCAAGCTAGGCTTGATGGTAACCTCATTAGTGGTATGCTTAGTATAAGATGAGTTGCCTTGATCTGCTGTCTGATGAGTTGCTTTGATCTGTTGTTTGACTTGTTTGCTTAGGAAGTAGTATGAGCCACTCTAGGAGCTCATCACTAGGATCAAGATGTTTCCAACTCCTCAATCCCTAAGCAAGAATACAAGTCTAGATATGATCCCTAGCCATTAAGTGATCATCTAAAACCTTCAACCAGATCCATTCTGAGGATCTCCATTCTTGATGTTTCCAAGTCCTTGAAGACCAATATCAAGCATGGATCTCTTATACTCACTCTACACTTCCATATCACCCACTTGTTAAAGCTCTGATACCTTGCAACTCCTCCAAGAACATTACCTCCCATACTCTAGTCAAATTCCTCAAAACTACCAAATTTGGCAAAGTCTGGGAACAGTTTCAGCATCACCTTTTCAAATGCCTCTTTTTCTCAAACCATGTGCATTCTTGGAAATGCACTTGAAACATCTTGTTAACAATCCTTAGGACTACAAAGGCCCACATTGGCCCCTGGTTAAATCCTCCTCCAACCCACTTGTCCATGATGGTTTTGTAGACAAGAAACTAACAATTCTTGCAAAACTAGTCATCATGCCTACTTTGGTAGAAGCTCACACCCTCATAAAACTTCCTATGGAACAACTCTCTGCATGGTTGTGATCTAATCATTGATGTGTATCAAAAACTACTTCACTTGCTCCAAGTGGATCTCTCTGTTGATTACACCCTCATGGTTTGGAAGGCTTCCTAACACTTTCTGCATGGCAGTCTTAATTTCAACAAAGTTTGCCATCACTTCTAGATCACCTCAAACACAATTAATTCAAACTCTTCTTGCCATGTTCATATATATGACTTGGTCTACCTACCCATCTACCTCTTGCACCAAGGTGAACTCTAAGCTTCAAGATGCAAGCATGTTTTGGTGCTATAAAAATAACACCACCCTAGATCCTTACCTCCTTGTTTTCCATCCTTTCCAACTTGGAATTTCATTCCTCAAGGTTGAAAATTCTTGCTACACCTTGTATATCTCATCTATATTGGTCCTCAAGATTTATCAATAATTATCCATAATTATAATGGCCCCAAAACTATTTAATTCCTTAAGTAGTCAAAATCTCCAAAACTCTCTCCCTAGAGGAAAGTTTGGTTTTTACCAAACCACTTCCTCAAATTTTGACTCCTGTGAGTTACATATCATACCCTATCCTTCCACCTCAAAATGGAATATTTTTGAGAAGCTTTATTATTTCTTTTTGTCCATTTTCTTAAATGGCTGAATTGGAATAATAATTGTTTTGAATACTTTTAATCCCCAATAAATCTTGGAAAAATTCCCCTAAGTGTGTATTCACATTTCGGACCCTTCCACACCAAAATCCATCCTTGCCCAATGCAAATTCATCAAATGCTCTTCTAGAAATCATTTATGTCCCTTTTGAGTAATTGGATTTAAGTGGACTAAAACCCCACCCAAAAATCTCAATTAAATCCTAGGAGTCTACCTTGACCTCATCTATCTACTAGTACCATTTCCTCCTCTGATTCAATGCAAGATTATGTACTTTCTTCAAAACCATCAATTGGATCAAAATTGCCAATTAAGAAAATCCTACTCCCACCATTTCCAAATTCCATCAAAACTTGTTCAAGGCTTATCCTCAACATCAAGACATACCCCTGGTCGACTAGCACTGTAGATCTACCTCAGACTTTCCCATTCTACCCTTGCACTAGTATTAAGAGAGAGAGACAACATAATCTTACAAGGATCTACTTTAATTAACTACCATAGCTGCCACCACCTCCCTCTCTGATCCAGCACGACCAAGTACCCTTCTTACACCTCCCCACCGTCCCCTGGACATTTCCCAGGCCAGCAAACCTCTCCCACATGTCCAAATGGGTAATTTGCACCATCTACTCCTCCCTCTTGGTATAAAGGCCAGCAGCCCTCCCCCAGCTCGCCTCTGCCCCTCATTTGCCCCCTTTCCCTCTCACTCACCTCCCCCGAGCTCCCCATCCTTTCCTTCCCTCTCCTATGTCCACAAGAAGAAGAACCACCCTCCTCGGCCATTTTTGAGCTCGAGCTTGCATCACCTTCTCCCCTGCTCCCCTCCACCTGCATGTGGCCTCACTGCAACTCTCTACCCCAGATCCACCTCCCCAAGCTCCAGAGCTCCTCCCAGCACCTACATCGGCCTAGGGAAGGAGAGAACCTCCTCTCGGTCTACTCCTAGGATCCGACTTCGTGGTCTCCCTCCTGCTCCATTTCTCTTTGCAATGGCGTTCTTAGCCTCCTCGGAGCCAACCCTAACCTCCCCAGTCCTCCTCTTCGGCATGCAGGCACCCCAGCAGCGGAGAGAGCTGTCGAGCGTGCTTCGTTGTCGTCGTCGCACGAGGCTTCTGTTGAGGTAGAACCTGCCTCTGGCACCCATCGCCAGGACCGCCGTCAAGCACCGAGTCGTCTCCGCAGTCTTCCAGGCCCTCCCCGACCCTCTGGTGAGCACCCTGACCCCGCCGGCGCCGCCCCTAGGGTTCCCTATCTGTTGAGTTCAGATAGAGGAAGGAGAAACACCCGGGCCGTCGATCGGCACTAGATCCGATGACCAGCACTCGCCCGTACCCCCCTTCGCCCCCTCGCTCGCTGACAGCGGGCCCCGCTTGTCGGGTTAAATCCGCGCCCTCCCGCGTGCTGCGTCGCTGCCGTGGGCTGTTTCCCCTCCCTGTAGGCCCAGTATGCCCCAGAAGCCAGCCCAGCCTACTCTGCCTATTTTCTTTTATTCCAGATCCAGAAAAGGGGCCAGTAGGTTTAAATCCATTTGAAATTCTAAATGAAGTCCAAATGCCCAGATTCAAAATTCAGGTTGTTCCCTGATGTTTTCTCAAACGTATAGAGGCAACCCCAGGTCCAAATTAAATCCCATTAATTACTGAACTTTATTCTGCTAAAATGTATCTAGAACACTAATTAAATTCCTCTGTGAGCTAGCCTTATCCATTTGATATGAACCAAAGCTCTTCTGAGAGGTATTTGACATACCTATCATCTAGAACAGGTCCTATGCCAAGTTGAGCAGTGTACTGCCTTTAGCAAAAATAACAAAACTAGCAACTTTCTGTCTTAGATAAATTCCCAGGTCTAACCAAGTGGTATTGACCTGATTCCAATTCCTAGTATCTCATATTATCAATACCTACCAAAGCCCAGCAGCTCAGAATTTATTGAGCTCTGATGAATTTTAGTGATTTAAGAACCTCTGTGATGGGTATTTTCACTAATTAAATCACTCCAGGAATTTGGCAACTCCACAAAGGGTGAATCCACTTCCTACAAAAATATAATTCAAATGCCTATCACATGCCCTTAGAACCAACTCAATAGCCTCTATAGATTTAATCTGGTATCAAGGAGAAAATCCAGACATAACTGTCTTTGGGAATTTCCTGAGGGCATTCTGGTAATTCTTTGGACATGATTCCAACTCTAGGTGGTTCAGTACAGCAAGTACTACCAAACCATCCAAGGAAATAATTTTTGGAGCTTTAGAACTTTTCTGGTGAATTATTTCCTCAAACTAGAGTTTAATCCACTATAAAAAGCATAACTAATTCTAGGAAATTGATAATAAAGTGAAACCACTTGTGATGGTTTTGTTTTGACAAGACCTATCTGAGGATATCCATTTTTGCACATTTGTATCCTACTGACCACAGACCCCAAATGCAAGTTCCTTAGATCTAGCCTTGACAACTATCTTCCAAGAGAAAACCCTTATTGGCAATCTAGTAAATTCCACCAATAGAACCCAACTTCTCCAAAGCCTCCCGAGTCCAGTAGTAACTCTCATGTTTGTTTGCTATATGGTTTGATATTGTATGCCTTGTATTGATTGTGATATTGTCTGTTTGCATGTGTATCCGATAACGACGATAGTGTGAGTGTCTGCCGACAAGAAGGAAGGGATTTATTATTATTATATTATTTGGTATTCTTGGTCATCTGAAGAAGTCCAGGGACTTATTGCTAATCACAGGCAAGCCACCATTCCTAAACTTTAATATATGTGCTATTCTCTTTTACCTGTTTTATATCCTCTTTATAAATTGCATGACTGCATGTTTTGTGTTACAAATACTACGATAATAACATGGCTCCTCCAAGTTATGATTTCGTGTCCTTCGAGGCACCACCCTGATGAACCTATCATTTCATCCCCTTTAGACTGAGAGTACGATGGTTAGCATCCTACCTCCTTGGAAACCCCGGTTTTGAGAAAATAAACTGTTTTGGGATTTTTCCCCACTACAAATGTTTCAAAAACGGCTTTGTAAAACCCTGGGAAGAGGCATCGTTCCCAGTGGAAGTTTTAACAAAAGAAATGGTGAAGATGAGACAGGAGAATGTGATGGGATGTTCTACGCCTTTACTGGAACAATTTTTATCCACGCAACCACATTACCCCAGGTTGCTGGAGCTTAACTCGTAGTTTGTCAGCATTAGCCGAGGCACTTCTACCATGCTTATAGGGAGAAATCCCTAGAATTCTGGGCAGGCGCCACCAGATCAAGGATCTGAAGCCGGTCGCTTGCTTCGGCAAGAGTGAGCCTGAACTGGCAGGAGGCCGCTGCAACAATTGGGTCTCCCGCGGACGGTATGACTTAGGTAGTACCGAAAGAAGTGGAGTCTCCAGATTTAAGGTATACGCCAAGTTGTGGCTTGGGTATGCGCGTGTACGGAAGGAAGGACTATGGCTGGGAGCCACATACTCGTTGCCGGGGAGAACAAACCCTAGAGGAAAAGAATGCCTTTGCTAGTGTAGACAAGCGAAAGGTTAGGTTTGATTATCCGGACCCCCATCTACAGTGGTAGTGGGCCGTGGTTGTATCCCAGCGGATATATTGATTCTTCTGGGTAAAGTGTGCAAACTCTGCAGAGTATAACCTATTCGAATAGCCGTGTCCATGCTCAAGGACGGTTTTAAAGGTGTTGGCTAGGAGTACCCAAACTGTGCTTGTTTGGGAAACAAGTACTTTGAGGATGAAGGTTCCGGGGGAACCCGAGTTCGAAAGCTTTATTTTGACCTGAGGGGTCGAAGATGTTTAAAAAGGGTTTTCAGCTACAAAACTGTTTCCAAAATTCTTTTTCAACAAAGATATGGAGATGTCTTGATTTACAAAACAAAAGCATGTTTTCGAAACTCTTTTTCAACAAAGATAGGGAGATGCCATAACTTCAAAGTAGTTTAGGCTTTTTGAAAGATACCCCAGATAAAGCTATCTCGCCACTGCCAAAAAATTGCATTTTCCTTTGTTCACTTATCTTGGTGGTTTGCGAGTACATTCAAAGTACTCATGGATGTGTCCCTGGCTATTTACTTCACCAGGCTTTCAGGAGATTAAGGTGACGTCCAGCGAGCTAGGCCGTCTTCCCAGTCAGCTGCCTGTAGGTTGAGGCACTATTGGGCTCTGCGCTTGGCGATGTTCCGCTGCTAATGTTGATGTAGCCATAATGGCATCTATGTAAGTCTTGTAATTCGTTATGTTTCGGATGTTGTAATGGTACCTGTCGGTTATGTTCCACGCCTCACTGGTCATGGGAACGTAGAAATATGCATAATAGGAATTTCTCGGATGAATAATCCGGGGAGCCCACAGATAAGCTCTAGCGTTTGTTTGATTATCCAGAAGACAAAAAGGACAAGCTTGTAGTGTCAGAATTTGAAGGATATGCCTTGCGCTGGTGGAATGCAATTGTGCAGAATAGAAGGGATGACAATGAACTTCCAATCATGGATTGGCGCGAGATGCAGTGCATCATGAAGGATCGTTTTGTACCCACCAATTACTTGCGATCAGTTTTTGACAAGCTCACACAGTTGAGACAAGGAACCATGTCAGTTGATGAGTACTACATGGAGATGGAGATGCTTATGCAACGTGCTAGAATTCGTGAATCCCTTGAAATGACAATGAAGTGTTTTCTCAACAATTTGAAGCTTCAAATCAAGAGCATTGTTCGTCATCACAAGTACGAGACGATGAACGAACTGTTGCACCATGGTAGAAAGGCCGAATCACAGCTAGTTGAGGAGGCTAAGTCACGTGCATGGTTTACGTCTACCAGTCTTTTTGCGGCCAGATCTATACCGCCTACTATGGCGCCACCTACTGCTAGCCATCCTACACCATCAGCCAAACCAGCACCTACATCTTCGTTTGGTTCCAATGCTCGGAAGCCCACTGCTCATGTTGCTAGCTCGGGTTCCAATATGTCAACTGCGCGTACTCATGATGTGTTGTGCCATACTTGTGGAGGTAGAGGACATTACAAGAAAGATTGTCCCAACAGCAAGGTGATGTTTGTCAATGAACATGGTGAGTTAGAGAGTGGAGATGAAGTTGATAACGATGATGATTATGATGGTGAGAACGGTACCGATGCTTATCCTGAGCGTGCTCCCACCATTGTGGTATCTCCACGTATACTTAGTGTGCAACCTATTGATGAATCTCAGCGTTGCAACTTGTTCCAAACAAAAGCTCTAGTTGGACCTAACAAAGCTTGCAAGGTAATTATTGATGGAGGTAGCTGCCGAAATATTGCAAGTAAGGAGTTATGTGCCAAGCTGAATTTGACTTATTTACCTCATCCCAAGCCATACTACATACAATAGTTGAGTAACAATGGTGAGATGAAGGTAAATCATATGGTACATGTGAATTTTCAAATAGGGTCATACAAGGATTCTATTGACTTTGATGTGGTTCCTATGACTGTTTGCCATCTTCTATTGGGTCGGCCTTGGCTTTATGATCGCCATGTGCAACACAATGGCCGTGCCAATAAATATCACTTGGAATTCAAAGGAAAGAAGATTACTATGCAGTCGATGACACCACAAGACATTGTGAATGATTCTCGTCAGAAGATAGAAGTGAATTTGAAGAATGATTATGTAGCTCAGCGAGATAATGTGACAGCTGTTCATGATGTAAGTGAGCCTAAATCGAGTGAAATAACGAAAAGTGAGAGAGTGCCTAATCTTTTGATATTAGCCACCAAGGAGGATATGCAAGAATTTCGTGAGGATCCTACAACCATGCTACTTGTGCTCATGTATAAGGGCGAGGTATTGGTTTCTAACGACATGACCCCTATTTCGCTTGGTGTCTCTTCTGTTTTGTAGGATTTTTGGGATGTGTTTCCAGAAGATGTACCCACAGTATTGCCTCCATTACGTGGCACTGAGCATCAAATTTATTTGATTCCTGACGCCACACTTCCCAATCATGCACCCTACAGTACTAATCCCAAAGAAACAAAGGAGATACATAAACAAGTACAGGCGTTGCTGGATAAAGGGTACATTCGTGTCTCTCTTAGCTCTTGTGTTGTTCCTGTTATTTTAGTGCCTAAGAAAGATGGTACATGGTGCATGTGTGCAGATTGTAGAACTATTAATAACATCACTATTCGATATCGTCGTCCTATTTCACGCTTAGAGGATATGCTAGATGAATTGAGTGGTGCTGCTATTTTCTCTAAGATTGATTTGCGTAGTGGTTATCATCAAATTAGGAAGAAAGAAGGGGATGAGTGGAAAACTATTTTCAAAATAAAATTTGGTTTGTATGAGTGGTTGGTTATGTCGTTTGGTCTTACTAATGCACCTAGTACATTCATGTGATTAATGAATCATGTTTTGAGAGATTTTATTGGTCGTTTTGTGGTTGTTTACTTTGATGGTGTCCTTATCTATAGCCAGAACGAAACTGAACATTGTAATCATATTCGACAAGTTTTGCAAGTGTTGTGTGATAATAAACTGTATGCTAATCTTGAGAAGTGCACATTTGCAAAAGATAAGTTCATATTTCTGGGATTTGTTGTATCTAAGCATGGGGTAGAGGTAGATCAATACAAAATTGAATCAATTTAGAATTGTCCTACTCCCATGAATGTGAGTCAAGTGCGTAGTTTCCACGGCTTAGCTGGTTTCTATATGCGCCTTGTGAAGGATTTTATCACCATTGTTGTACCATTGAATGATTTGATAAAGAAAGGTGTTCCTTTTGTATGGGGCGCGGCCCAAGATGTTGCATTTGATACGTTGAAACATTTGCTTACTTCTGTTACCATTACATGCATTACCTGATTTTTCAAAGAAATTTGAAGTTGAATGTGATGCTAGTGGTGTAGCCATTGGTGGCGTTTTGATGCAAGAGGGTCGCCCTATAGCATACTTTTCTGAGAAACTTACTGGTGCTAGACTGAATTATCCTATTTATGATAAGGAATTATATGCACTTGTTACAGTACTTGAGGTTTGGCAACATTATTTGTGGCCAAAAGAATTTATTATACATTCTGATCATGAAGCACTGAAATATTTGAAATCTCAGTCAAACTTGCATAGACGATGAGCTAACTGGGTTGAGTTTATTGCGTCTTTTCCTTACATCATTAAGTATAAGAAGGGAAAACAGAATGTAGTTGTTGATGCTTTGTCTAGGAAGAACATGCTATTAACCAATCTTGATGTTAAAATTCCTGGATTAGAAAGTATATGTGCACAGTTTTGTGTGCTCTTAGAAACGCATGGGATAAGTATCATATACATGATGGATATTTGTTTCAAGCTAACAAACTATGTATTCCAGAATCATCGTTGCTTGTTCTTTGTGCAGGAATCACATGCTGGTGGTTTGATGGGTCATTTTGGGCGTGAGAAGACGTTGCTCATGCTTGCTGATCATTTTATTGGACCAAGATGAGGTGTGATGTGTACAGATTTGTGAGCCGTTGAATTACATGCCACAAGTCAAAATCCAAGCTGAAGCCTCACGGTTTGTATACACCTCTCTCTACACCTACTACTCCATGGGAAGACATTAGTATGGATTTTCTGCTAGGTCTACCTAAAACTCAGAGAGGTCATGATTCTATATTTGTGGTAGTGGATAGGTTCTCTAAGATGGCTCATTTTATTGATGATGAGGACATCCCTACAATTACACCTACCCCAATGACTACTGAAGAGGCTACAACTGTCGCAAGACAGGATCAGTAAAATGAGATTAGAATTGGAAATATTACAAGAGCTCGTGCTAAGCTACTAGATCAACCGGTGAATTTACTCCTAAACGAATCTGGTACTTTGATTGATGAGAACTTTATACTGCCTAAGTCTATGCATTTATGTATGATCAGGTTCGTTGGAGAAACAAGCATGGCGCGAGGAGGAGAAGGGCTACAAGAGAATCCCAACATGATGATCGCCCAAGGATGCGCGAGGGAGGAGCGGGAGGAAGGCGCAAGAGAAGATCATCAAGACGGAGGCAAAAACATCTGCCACGACCGGAGTGTTCGGCCGGATCCACCCGGACTGTCCGGCCTGGTCGGGAGGCGAACTGGCGTGGACAGTCAGTATATCAAATCGGACACTGCCCGGACACCATCCGGAAACTTTGAAGTTTCCGGCCAGACCGGACTGTCCGGCACGCTCCACCCAGAGTATCCGGCCTGACCGGACTGTCTGGCCGATTTCGACCGGAGTGTCCGCCCGCCGACCGAATCTGGTCCGAGTCGGTTTGTATCAGTTTGAGTCGTTTGCGTTTCGTTTCGGTTTCTGGCCGCCCCAGCTGCCCTTATAAGCCCTGGGACGACCCCTAGTTAGGTTTTAGACCACATTAAAATATTTTGGAGTTGTTTCTTTCATAGAACCTCTAGAATTACCTTGTGTTCGAATCTACCAACTATAATTGAGTGTGATCTGTTGTTCCATTGGGAATTAGTAGATTGCATACTACCGTTCGTGGTCACGACTGCGTGCGCAAGAGCGTGGTGTTGTGAATATCCTACAAGGTTCGAGAGCTGTTGCATTGGCATCAGGGATCGAGCGGGAGAGTTCATAGCTACGGCTAGTTATCGACCATCCACCATCATCACCGCCATCCGCTTACTGAGAAGATCGGGCCACCCCATATCATCTTGGTATCAGATTTCCAGTGTTGCCTCGGTAAGCATCCACAAATCCATCCATAGATTAGATAGTGTTTTTTCGTCCTATACAGAAAAAGCCTTACAAAAAGATTTGCCATAGACTAGATTGCATCGTTTTCGAGTTTTAGTTGCTGATTGTATCTTCTCGTAGATCCGATCTGCAGGTTTTCCTCGTAGGAGTCTAGTTTCTGTTTGTGTCTAGGTTTAGGGTTTGATCTTGTTTTCCGCTGTTTCCACCGTTACCGTTTCCGCAAGTCTTTATCATTTTCCGAGTCCACATAGCGTACTTTTGTTTGCTTACCATAGACACAGCCTATCTACAGCATCTGTGCCTAGGAACGTACCCACGAGACTAGTTGCTTTGCTCCGACAGGCTGCTCATTAGGTTTTTGAAGTGTAGAAATTTTTGACAGGCAAAACCTGGACTATCCGGACGAATCACACCGGACTATCCGGCTCAACCGGAGTCTCTGGCGCATATCAACCGGACTATCCGGCCCAGTTCTGTTATACGTTGCTGTACTCGTTTGCATTGAGTAATATAGTTTTAAAAAGAGAAAAGAAAAGAGAATCAGTATAAAAAAAGAGAAAAGAGCTACAAGCCTGACAAAAAGAGATATCGAAGTGTGCAATATTGGAGGCCTTGTTGTGTATAGCACTAGTAGATTGAGCAATCTTGTGCCTGTTCTATTTGAGCTATTACTAGCGTCTCTCTTGTGCATTGCAATATTCCTTTTCATAAGTTGCTTTGCCACGTTTATCTCCACGGTGTGTGCTTCTTGGGTATTTGTACGATCAACACTAGGACTTGTTTGCGGTGTAGATAGGATACCATACCTATAGCTCCACCTGTACATAACCTGTGTGCCCTGTGATCATTCTCTATACCTTTGATATTCACTTCATCACATCAAGTGCATCAGTCTTTGATTTCGTTTGGTAGAATATCTCTATTCACTTTGGAACGGTAAGATCTCCTATCTTATGTGAGTGAGTTGTGAGAGTTTCCACCATATAAATTCTGATTTTTGCACTAACCTACTAATCATGTCTACTAGCGATGATGATGTTGTGTTGCAGAAAAAGAAGGATGAGGAGCTCGTCAATTGGCGTGAATATGAGGCTTTGAAATCCCACTTGACACGTGTGTTTACTAACACGACAGATGCTATTGACAAGAATCTCCAAGATATGAATATGAGATTGGATCAGCATGTTGGGACGGTTGATACTATCCAAACGCAAGTGGCTACGCTCAATGTCAATGTCACCGCTTTGCAGCAGTCCATTGAGGGTTTGACAGTCGCCTTACATAGAAGGGAATATCCTCAACATGATGATGCCTTTGATGATTTCGATGAGGGTAGCGTTGTTGATGTTGCTCCACATGTTGGCAGGGGACGTGCTATTCCCCCTGTCCATGCACCTGCTCATGGTCGTGGGTTTGCCCATCTTGGGCGTGGTCCACGTGTGCCCAACCAAGCTGCTGATGACGGTTTGGGCAAGCCAAAATTCTCAATTCCTAAGTTTGATGGTTCCATTGATCCTGAAGACTACCTCACATGGGAGTTGAAGATTGAGAAACTCTGGCGCTTATTTGACTGTCCAGAAGATAAGAAGGTCAAACTTGCAGCATCTGAATTTGATGGTTATGCTTTAGGTTGGTGGGATGCTCTTGTGCAACATAGGAGGGAGGACAATGAACTTCCTGTGAGGGATTGGCGCGAGATGAAGCAAATCATGAAAGCTCGTTTCGTACCAACCAACTACTTGCGATCAGTTTTTGATAAATTGACGCAACTGAAGCAATGCACCATGACAGTTGATGAGTACTATATGGAAATGGAGATGCTTATGCAGCGTGCTAGAATTCGTGAGTCCATTGAGATGACCATGCAGATATTCGTAAACAATTTGAAGTTACCAATCAAGAGCATTGTTCGTCATCACAAGTATGAGACCATGAATGAGTTGTTGCATCATGCTAGAGAGGCCGAATCCCAGTTGGCAGAAGAGGCAAAGTCACGTGCTCGTTTTCCGTCCTCCAGCAGATTTTCGGCCAGGTCTACACCTTCTACAGCCGTGCCACCAGCTGCTGCTCCCTTTACACCATCGGCCAAGCCAGCAAGTACACCTTCGTTTGGTTCTAATGCTCGGAAACCCGCTGCTTCTGCTGCTAGCTCGGGTTCCAACATGTCTACTGCACGTACTCGTGATGTGGTGTGCCATACTTGTGGAGGTAGAGGGCACTACAATAAAGATTGTCCAAACAGCAAGGTTATGTTTGTTAATGAACAAGGTGAAGTAGAAAGTGGAGATGAAGCTTCTGATGATGATATTGATGACGGCGAGGTTGGTGCTGATGCATATGCTGAACGTGCACCCACGATTGTCGTATCTTCACGTGTACTTAGTGTGCAACCGGTTGAGGAATCCCAGTGTTGCAACTTGTTCCAAACAAAAGCTCTAGTTGGACCAAACAAAGCTTGCAAGGTAATTATTGATGGAGGTAGCTGCAAAAATCTTACAAGTAAGGAACTATGTGCCAAACTGAATTTGACATACTTACCTCATCCCAAGCCATACTACATACAATGGTTGAGCAACAATGGTGAGATGAAGGTAAATCATATGGTACGTGTGAATTTTCAAATAGGGCCATACAAAGATTCTATTGATTTTGATGTGGTTCCTATGACTGTTTGTCACCTACTATTGGGTCGGCCTTGGCTCTATGATTGCCATGTGCAACACAATGGCCGAGCCAATACATATCACTTGAATTCAAAGGAAAGAAGATTACTATGCAGCCAATGACACCACAAGAAATTGTGAATGATTCTCCCCAGAAGATAGAGGTGCACTTGAAGAAAGATACTACCACTCGGCGAGACTGTGTCAGAGCTGTTCCTGATGTAATTGAGCCTAAATTGAGTGATATAACGAAAAGTGAGAGAGTTCCTAGGTTATTGATATTAGCCACCAAGGAGGACATGAGAGAGTTTCGTGAGGATCCTACAGCCATGCCACTTGTGCTCATGTATAAGGGTGAGGTATTGGTTTCTAATGACATGACCCCTATTTCTCTTGGTGTCTCTTATGTTTTGCAGGACTTTGGGGATGTGTTTCCAGAAGACGTACCCGCAGGTTTGCCTCCATTGTGTGGTATAGAACATCAAGTGGACCTGATTCCTAGCTCCACACTTCCCAACCGTGCACCTTACAGGACTAATCCCGAAGAAACTAAGGAAATTCAGAAGCAAGTACAAGCGTTGCTGGATAAAGGGTACATCTGTGTCTCTCTTAGCCCTTCTGATGTTCCTGTTATTTTAGTTCCTAAGAAAGATGGTACTTGGCGCATGTGTGTTGATTGTAGAGCGATTAATAACATCACTATTCGATATCGTCATCCTATTCCACGCTTAGAGGATATGCTAGATGAATTGAGTGGTGCTGCTGTTTTCTCTAAAATTGACTTGCGTAGTGGTTATCATCAAATTAGGATGAAAGAAGGGGGTGAATGGAAAACTTCTTTCAAAACTAAATTCGGTTTGTATGAGTGGTTAGTCATGCCATTTGGTCATACTAATGCACCTAGTACTTTCATGCGTTTGATGAATCATGTTTTGAGAGAGTTTATTGGTCGTTTTGTGGTTGTTTACTTTGATGATATACTTATATACAGCCACACCGAATCTGAACATTGAACATATATTAGACAAGTTTTGCAAGTGTTACGCGATAATAAACTGTATGCTAATCTTGAGAAGTGTACATTTGCAAAAGATAAGGTCATATTCCTAGGATTTGTTGTATCTAAGCATGGAGTAGAGGTAGATCAATCTAAAATTGAATCAATTCAGAATTGGGCTACTCCAATGAATGTTAGTCAAGTGCGTAGTTTCCACGGTCTCGTTGGTTTCTATAGGCGCTTTGTGAAAGATTTTAGCACCATTGCTGCACCATTAAATGATTTGACAAAGAAAGTTGTTCCTTTTGTGTGGGGCGCAGCCCAAGACATTGCATTTGATACATTAAAACGTTTGCTTACTTCTGCACCATTACTTGCATTACCTGATTTTTCAAAGCAATTTGAAGTTGAATGTGATGCTAGTGGTATAGGCATAGGTGGCGCTTTGATGCAAGAGGGTCGCCCTATAGCTTATTTTTCTGAGAAATTGACTAGTGCTCGTTTGAATTATTCTATCTATGATAAAGAATTGTATGCACTTGTTTGAGTACTTGAGGTTTGGCAACATTATTTGTGGCCAAAGGAATTCATCATACATTCTGATCATGAAGCAATGAAATACTTGAAAGCTCAATCAAATTTGCATAGAAGATTAGCTAAATGGGTTGAGTTCATTGAGTCTTTTCCTTACATCATTAATTATAAGAAGGGAAAAGAGAATGTTGTTGCTGATGCTCTATCTAGGAAGAACATGCTATTAACCAATCTTGATGTTAAAATCCCTGGATTAGAAGCTATTTGTGCACTTTATGCAACTGACCATGATTTTGCTGAACCATATCGTTTGTGTGCTCTTAGAAACGCATGGGATAAATATCATATACATGATGGATATTTGTTTTGAGCTAACAAACTATGTATTCCAGAATCGTTGTTGCGTTTGTTCTTAGTGCAGGAGTCACATGCTGGTGGTTTGATGGGTCACTTTGGGCGCGAGAAGACGTTGCTCATGCTTGCTGATCACTTTTATTGGCCCAAGATGAGGCGTGATGTGTACAGATTTGTGAGCCGATGTATTACATGCCACAAGTTGAAATCTAAGCTAAAGCCTCTCTGCACCTACTACTCCATGGGAAGACATTAGTATGGATTTTGTGCGAGGTCTACCTAAAACTCAGAGAGGTCATGATTCTATATTTGTGGTAGTGGATAGGTTCTCTAAGATGGCTCATTTTATTGCCTGCCACAAAAGCGACGATGTGTCGCATGTTGCGAACCTGTTTTTCAGGGACATCGTGAGATTACATGGAGTACCAAAGACGATTGTTTCTGACCGTGACGTGAAGTTCATGAGCTACTTTTGGAAGACCTTATGGGGGAAGCTAGGAACGAAGCTGCTGTTCAGTACTACATGTCATCCCCAAACAGATGGTCAAACGGAGGTGGTGAACCGAACATTGTCATAGCTGCTAAGGACCATGATTAAAAAGGATCTGCGGGAGTGGGAAGAGTGTTTGCCACATGTTCAGTTTGCTTACAACAGGGCTGTGCATTCAACTACTCAGCTTTGTCCTTTTGAGGTGGTGTATGGTTTCAAACCATTGACGCCACTTGATATGTTGCCTCTGCCATTACATGAGAGAGTTGATATGGAGGCATCAAAACATGCTGATTATGTGAAGAAAAAAGATGAGAAGACTCGAGAGGCTATTGAGAAGAAAGGCAAGAACATTGCTGCTATAAGGAATCAAGCAAGGAAAGAAGTGTTGTTCGAGCCTGGCGATATGGTTTGGGTGCATTTACGCAAGGATAGGTTCCCACTACTTCGAAAGTCAAAGTTGAAGCCACGTGGTGCTGGTCCTTACAAGGTGTTAGCCAAGATTAATGATAACGCCTACTCGGTGGATATACCTATTGAGGAGTTTGGTGGAGTTAGCAACAGCTTTAACGTTGCTGATTTGTCACCATATGCTAGAGAAGACCTTGGAGCGTCGAGGTCGACGCCTTTTGAAGGGGGGAGATGATGAGGACATCCCTACAATTACACCTACCCCAATGACTACTGAAGATGCTACAACTGTCGCAAGACAGGATAAGTCCAATGAGATTAGAATTGGACCTATTACAAGAGCTCGTGCTAAGCTACTAGATCAACAGGTGAACTTACTCCTAAACGAATCCGGTACTTTGATTGATGAGAACTTTATACTGCCTAAGTCTATGCATTTATGTATGATCAGGTTCGTTGGAGAAACAAGCATGGCGCGAGGAGGAGAAGGGCTACAAGAGAAGCCCAACATGATGATCGCCCAAGGATGCGCGAGGGAGGAGCGGGAGGAAGGCGCAAGAGAAGATCATCAAGACGGAGGCAAAAAGATCTGCCACGACCGGAGTGTCCGGCCGGATCCACCCGGACTGTCCGGCCTGGTCGAGAGGCGAACTGGCATGGACAGTTAGTATATCAAATCGGACACTGCCCGGACACCATCCGGAAACTTTGAAGTTTCTGGCTAGACCGGACTGTCCGGCACGCTCCACCCGGAGTGTCCGGCCTGACCGGACTGTCCGGCCGATTTCGACCGGAGTGTCCGCCCGCCGACCGAATCTGGTCTGAGTCGGTTTGTATCAGTTTGAGTTGTTTGCGTTTTGTTTCGGTTTCTGGCCGCCCCAGCTACCCTTATAAGCCCTGGGACGACCCCTAGTTAGGTTTTAGACCACGTTAAAATATTTTGGAGTTGTTTCTTTCATAGAACCTGTGGAATTACCCTGTGTTCGAATCTACCAACTATAATTGAGTGTGATCTGTTGTTCCATTGGGAATTAGTAGATTGCATACTACCGTTCGTGGTCACGGCTGCGTGCGCAAGAGCGTGGTGTTGTGAATATCCTACAAGGTTCGAGAGCTGTTGCATTGGCATCAGGGATCAAGCGGGAGAGTTCATAGCTACAGGCTAGTTATCGATCATCCACCATCATCACCGCCATCCGCTTACTGAGAAGATCGGGCCACCCCCCATATCAATTGCCTTCCACAAAAGCTTCGATGCGTCACATGTTGCTAACCTGTTTTTCAGGGACATCGTGAGATTACATGGAGCACCTAAGATGATTGTTTCTGACTGTGATGTGAAGTTCATGAGCTACTTTTGGAAGACCTTATGGGGGAAGCTGGGAACGAAGCTACTATTCAGCACTACATGTCATCCCCAAACAGATGGTCAAATGGAGGTGGTGAATCGAACATTGTCACAGCAACAGCTTCAACGTTGCTGATTTGTCACCATATGATGGAGAGACCTTGGAGCGTCGAGGTCGACGCCTTTTGAAGGGGGGAGATGATGAAGACATCCCTACAGTTACACCTACCCCAATTACTACTGATGATGTTCCATCTACTGCAAAGAAAGATCAATCCAATGAGATAAGGACTGGACCAATTACAAGAGCTCGTGCTAAGCTACTAGAACAATAGGTGAACTTGTTTCTTAATGAACCTGGTGTTTTAGTTAATGAGAATTTTATACTACCTAAGTCTTTGAATTATTGTATGATCAGGTACTTGGGAGAAGAAGGTGTAGCATGGAGCGAGGAGCTAATGGAACATGGCGTGTTGATCAATGAAGAATGCGCGAGGGAGGAGAGGTAGGAAGCGCAAGGCGCACCCCACGAAAAGATCAACACTTGGTCGAGGGAGCTCTGCCACGGCAGAGAAACCACACAGTTTTCTGCCATGGCACGAAAACCGGCCTAGACTCTGCGACGGCAGGCTGCCGCGATAGAGAAACTAGGTCCAAGTCTGCCACAACAGAGTAGGCCTGCGCGCCTTGAGCCGCCCCACTTTGGTTCGGTTGTATCCTATTTTAGGTTGAGTCGAACCATTAATTCCTAGTATTGGCCGCCGCCCCCTTAGTCCTTAAATAGATGGGGCGCCACACATTGTTAGGTTTAGACCTAGTTAAAATTATTTTGGAGTTGTTTCTTTCATAGAACCTCTGGAATTACTTGTGATCGATTTCTACCAACTGCAATTGAGTGTGATCTGTTGTTCCATTGGGAATTAGTAGATTGCTAACTACTGTTCGTGGTCAACGGCTACGTGCGCAAGAGTGTGGTGTTGTGAATATCCTACAAGGTTCGAGAGCTGTTGCATTGGCATCAGGGTTCGAGCGGGAGAGATCATAGCTACACACTAGTTATCTATCATCCACCATCACCATCAACAAGTGCATGCTGAGAAGATCGGGCCACCCCATATCAGATAGTGGGTATGCGGAGAGGGGCTCTATAGTTAAGGTGAATGGAAGCAAGGCACGTTTTGTTGCACCACCGTGCAACGCGCCGCATCGGCTACTGCATCGTGCACCGCGACACGCACAGGGTACGTCACGTATTTTCCCGGGCCATGCATGGCAGTTCTGTATTCAGCCGCGTGCAAAGGGCGTAGACACAATTTCTATGTACGAAGTTTGACAGGGCCATAAAATTGGCGATAATTAAAAGGGGAAATGTAGAGGAGAAGGTAGGTGGCTATATGGCAAGATTTGTGGGGTTGTGTTAGATCGGGTAGAGGGATGTGTGGATGACTGCGAGGGACTCGATGAAGGCAGAGATGTTAGGTCTCCTCGAGACCCATTTCTCAGCTCTTAGGCCTCTGGCTAACGCGTGGAAGTTTCTTACGGTAGGGCCTAGTTGGAAGTGAGATTGAGAGCCGTTGCGTAAAAATGGGATATGTCTTATTAATCAAGTGGCAATAAATTGCAGCTGCCCGTCGACGGCGTGCACTCGATGACACATGTGTTGTGGCGTCGTAGTAGCAGTAGTAGGCTGTTCAGACTTGATTAAACATGACATGACCACTCGACGACTTTTTCCATGGATGGCTTCGTGTTCCTTCTTGTAGAAGTCTCGCTAAGAGACGTCCGTGCTGTCTCACACTATACTATGAAGGGTAGGACGTGTGCAACGACACTCGTTGGATCACACAGGATCAATGGTTGGTGCGCACGATCCGCGTGACAACTGTGATAACCAATCAGGGCGTAGCAGCCAGAGTGAGCACAGGTTTGGGCTTCTACGAGAGAGAGAGGGGGCAAAACTGAGTAGTACCAAAAACCCAAGGGAAAACTGAGTAGTATAAAAATGGAAAGTAAGTGTCTTATACAATGAACTATTGCATCACCACACCTCATTGGATTTGTGTGTGTGTCAGTGTGCATCATTGTGGTTTTGGAAAAGAACACATGCAGTGATGCCACCACAACATGTGTCCAACCATGTCCAGGATCCACTAGAGTAATTGCATGTGTATTCTTCTTCTAAACCACCCCTAGAGTTCGTAACATTTGTGTTCTTTTCATAAACCACAACTAGAGTCATTGCATTTGTGGTCTTTCCAAAAACCACATGGATCCAGTAGTGTCATTGCATGTGTGTTCTTTTAATGAACCACATCTAGAGTCATTGGATGTGTGTTTTCTCCATAAACCACATGGATCAACCAGTGTCATTGCATGTGTGTTCTTTTCATAAACCACATGGATCCACTACAGTTCATTGCATTTGTGTTCTTTTCATAAACCACAATAAGAGTCATTGCATTTGTGTTCTTTTCAAAAACCACATGGATCCACCAGTGTCGTTGCATGTGTGTTCTTTCCATAAACCACAACTAAAGTCATTGCATGTGTGTTCTTTTCATAAACCACATGGATCCAACAGTGTCATTACATGTGTGTTCTTTTCATAAACCACATGGATCCACCAGTGTCAATGCATGTGCGTTATTTTCATAAACCACATGGATCCTCCAGTGTCATTGCATATGTGTTCTTTTCATAAACCACATGGATCCACTAGAGTTCATTGAATATGTGTTCTTTTCATAAACCACAACTAGAGTCGTTGCATGTGTGTTCTTTTTAAAAACCACATGGATCCACCAGTGTCATTACATGTGTGTTCTTTTCATAAACCACATGGATCCACCAGTTTCATTGCATGTGCGTTCTTTTCATAAACCACATGGATCCACTAGAGTTCATTGAATGTGTGTTCTTTTCATAAACCACAACTAGAGTCATTGCATTTGTGTTCTTTTCAAAAACCACATGGATCCACCAGTGTTATTGCACGTGTGTTCTTTGCATGAACCACAACTAGAGTCATTGTATATGTGTTCTTTTCATAAACCACATGGATCCAACAGTGTCATTGCACGTGTGTTCTTTTCATAAACCACATGGATCCACCAGCATCATTGCATGTGTGTTATTTTCATAAACCACATGGATCCACCAGTGTCATTGCATGTGTGTTCTTTTCATAAACCACATGGATCCACTAGAGTTCATTGAATGTGTGTTCTTTTCATAAACCACAACTAGAGTCATTGAATTTGTGTTATTTTCAAAAACCATATGGATCCACTAGTGTCATTGCATGTGTGTTCTTTTCATAAACCACCTGGATCCACCAGCGTCATTGCATGTATTTTCTTTTCATAAACCACATGGATCCACTAGAGTTCATTGAATGTGTGTTCTTTTCATAAACCACAACTAGAGTCATTACATTTGTGTTCTTTTAAAAAACCACATGGATCCACCAGTGTCATTGCATGTGTGTTCTTTTCATAAACCACGACTAGAGTCATTGCATGTGTGTTCTTTTCATAAACCACATGGATCCAACAGTGTCATTGCATAGCGAGAGAGGAAAAAGGTACACTTTCAAACTGCCAGTTAACGAGTTGCCATATTGACAAGCTACCAGAGACATACAGAAACATAACACAAAGAAGTAAACTTTATTTTACTACTCTCACATGAGGCGCTAGCCTTCTTGACAAGCTAACTGAGTTCCACAAAACAGAAACATAACAAACAAGAGTAAAATTTAATTCACTTCTCATCAGACCACTTGACGCGCTTGCCATCGTTCCTAGGCAACCAACTGCCATCATTCCAGGTGTCTCTTATATTATTGGCCCTCCACGGCTCACGAAATGCAAGTTCTTCCAACCTGGAATCTGGCTTGGCTTCCCTATCATCAGCATCCTGCGACACAATTAGCGGTCCATCACATGCCTGGTTCTTGCCGCTAGAAGATGCTGCCTCTATGTTTGCTGCTTCACCTACAACCTCTCTGTTAGCTGCTTCAGATGCAGCCATTTTCTTTGCATATGCAGCGTCACGCTCGGCTATACTGCATTTGCTACAAAGGGCTCCCCTAAGCTCGTCTTCCCTCTTGCAATTGGGGCAAAACATGAGGAAACATAGAAATAAATGGATCTTCTTATACAGCTGGTAGGTCACGTAAGCATCTATTGTTGCATACTTCAGGTTTATCTCATACAACGGCCACTCCTCCTAGAAATCGCGCCTATCCATAGGGAAATCTGCCTTCATTCTATTCTATGACTCATCGAGGATTCTAGCTACGAGTGCAGCCATTCCATCCTTCCTCGAGCCCCCTATGATCTTGACAAGACTCTGAATATTGATCCACTTGTGCGCAGGAATTGTAATTCCCTCTTGACGAAATTTCCAAAAATTAGTTGTATTGTCGATAGTGCAGAAAACAATTCCTTTTTTACAAGGAACTGGCACAGCGCTAGACACTTCTTGTTAGTCCTAAAAGTATGTAGTTTGTCATCACCAAAATTTGTAACTACAAATGTTTTGTCAATGCAAGATCATCATTTGAATATAATTTTCAAAAGTTTTGTAAATACAAGATCAAGACTCTCAACATTGGCTTGTCATAATTTATTTGGTCCTAATAAAATTCAGTAGTTGCAAGATGAGAAAATGGATAAAGAACAAGAGGATAAAACCCTAAAAGCGGTTAACTATAGAGAGCAGATGTACAAACCAGGAGTAGTGGTAAACGAGGACGTGTTTCCTCATGGCCAGTTGAATGATGGCGACTTCATTCTCTTCATATGGGTCCTCCAAGGTGTACTCGAGGTCCAATCCCACAAACTTGTCCTCGTGTATCTCAATCCAACCCACGTACATCCTCAGGACTCGCACCACTATCTCCTCCTCGTTGGTGTAGATGACGTCTATCTTCTTATTGTCATGGGTAATAAAGCTTTTCTCTAGAGTGCGATGACCTTCCATGGCAGCAAGGAGAAGACGGAAAGAAGACATATGACAGGAAGAAGAAGAGTGGTTTCTGTGATACAGGGGAACGGTGGAACCGTCAATGCATTTCTAAGGTAGTGGTTAACAACGGGGATGGAAGTCCAATGCAGAGACGCATGGCGGTGGCCGTTCCAGCTTCTGACTAAACAAAAATAATAATAATGAGGATATGCGCCCTGTTTTGTCACATCAATACACTGGGCCAGTCGTGTTGTCCTATCCACTGTGCCAGCGCTGCAAGCCTACATGACAGCCACCATGCCTAAGCGACGGGAGCGACATATCGGCGAAAACTGACAAGGGGGCCAACTTGACGGGTGTTAGCCTCATATTTTGTATTGAAACGTAAAGTTGAATTCGTGCCGAAAAAGACCCTTTGAGTATTTGGCACGCCTACTGTGGTCAACGCGGCTGATTACAAGCAACTTGGGTATAGCTTTGCCTGGGTGCCTCAACTATCGGGCCGCAAAATGATATTCTCCCTAGAGTGGCGCAGCTGCACCTTGTCCGAGAGGTCGTGCATGGTCCCGAGCACAAATCGCTTGGGGATCTCCACCCTCACAAACCAGTCCAAGCCATCGAGGACGACGATGAAGTCGATGACCCTTTCATACTTGATCTTGATAACCACGGGCGAAGGGGCCTCCTGAGGAGGGGCCTCGACAGCTGCGGGGGTGTATGGCCTGGATCCAACGCCGAGCCTACCACCACACCCTCTGCGGCCCCTCCTGCAGCTACCGCGCGGGCGGCCGCACCCACACTTGGCGGGAGCCTCTCCTGAGGCAGTGCTCGCCTCCACGGGTGCAAGAACGGTGAGAGCCGTATCGCAACCGTCACGCCTCCCTCGACCGCTTCCGCGTGGTCGCCCGTGGCCGCGCTTCACCGGCGGAGTCTCTACCGCCTCGGTCATCACAGCCTTGCCCTTCTCCTCGACCGTGAAACACTTGGGTGCCATGGAAAGGGGGCGAAGGTTTCGACTCGAGAGCACAAGAAAGGAGGAAGAAAGCGGTGGCGTAGAAGCGAAAAGATTCCTTCCCCACTTTTAACCACGCCAGCAAAAAAGACGTATTGCTGCGCGGCACGTGCGGTATTAACCGCCAGGCCCCATGCGTCATCGCGTCATGGGAACAAGTCTCGGAGTGGGAACAGTGCACTCCAGATCTACGGGCGAGCACTCGTGGCCGGTTCGGCTTCATGGCTAAGATTCGAGCAGGCCAGGTCCTCGTTGACCAAACGAGCGTAGAGGCCCGTCCACTGTCTGAGGTCGCTTGCCCCTTCGATCCCACAATAGGACATGTGCACGCCAAGCACCGGGGGCTACTGTGGGAGCCCTAGAATCTGGGGTGCGACGTCCCCGCGCTGGACGAGCCCCGCGCCGTGGGAGTCTTCGCCTTTGAGAGGCGGGACGCCTCTCGAAGGGACCAAATCGGGCAGGCATCACGAGGCATCCTCGAGGGACGCTGCACGACGTCATGTAACACCCTTAAGCCTCGGATACCTCCGGGTGCGTCTGGGGCAGAACAGTAACTACGCCGAACGGAGTACGGACTACAGCCCCGACAACAAGCGCAAGGCTTTCGTGGTCTCAACCGCCTTGGTAAAGAAGACCCAGTCCACCCTCCTTTCATAGGGAAGGGACAGGTGATCTTGTGGTGGGGGAGCCCCCCAGATGCTGTTTTGGTGAAAGGGGAAAGCAGAGTGCGGCGGATGAAGACAAGCAACATCGACGAAGGACGCTTTACAATAGGATGGAGTGGAGCACGGCTCGCTGGACCAAGTCCATGTAAAGTAGTGTCCTAGACTAGGATCAAGATGGGCGGCATTGTGGACGCATTTCCCATTCAAAGGTTGGGGGAAAAGGCTCGCCGCCGCCCTATATAAGGGCCCCTTCTCCTACCTTGCAAGGGATGGATCCTAGAGATCTAAAACCCTAGACTTCCATCCTCCATTGTAACATCACGAGGCAAGCGAGCAATACAACAAAGTAGGAGTAGGGGCTTTACCTCCTCATGAGGGTCCCAAACCTAGGTAAAAAACATGGTGTCAACTCTCTATCGTGCGTTCATTCCACCGCCGCAGCCATTGCTGAGACCCTTCGGAACCGCGTGTTCAGCCCCATCATGATCCAAGGGATCGTTGGACCCTAGTTCTTTCATGGGACAAATCTTTGATAGAGCACAAGTGTGACACAGGTTGCATCACCACACCCACTTGAATGTGTGTGGTCATGTGGATCAAGGATTGTGGGTTGGTAAAGAACACATGCAATGACACTCCATGTGTCAAACCATGGTCAGAAAGACCAAGAACATGTTGCAATGCAACTGCCAAATGCAATGGAGAACTAGCGTGATACAGGTTGCATCAACACCCCCACTTGAGTGTGTGTGGTCATGTGGATCAATGTGGTTTGGAAAATAACACATGCAATAACACTCCGTGTGTCAAACCATGGTCAAAAAGCCCAATAACATGTTGGGATGCAACCGGCAAATGCAATGGAGCACTCGTGTGATAGAGGTTGCATCACCACACTCACTTGAGTGTTTGTGGTCATGTGGATCAAGGGATGTGGTTTGAAAAAGAACACATGCAATGATACTCCATATGTTAAACCATGGTCAGAAAGCCCAAGAACATGTCGGAATGCAACTGCCACATGCAATGGAGCACTAGTGTGACATAAGTTGCATCACAATGTCTATGGTCATGTGGATCATTGTGGTTTGGAAATGAAAACATGCAATGACACTCCATGTGTCAAACCATGGTCACAGAGCCTAGGAACATGTTGGAATGCAACGACACTCCATGTGTCAAACCATGGCCAGAAAGCTCAAGAACATGTTGGAATGCATCTACCAAATGCAATGGAGCACCAGTGTGACAGAGGTTGCAATACCACACCCACTTGAGTTTGTGTGGTCATTTGGATCAATGTGGTTTTGATATGGGGTGGCCCGATCTTCTCAGCAAGCAGTTGGCAATGATGATCGAGGATGATAGATAACTAGCTTGTAGCTATGAATCTCCCGCTCGAACCCTGATGCGAATGCAACAGTTCACGAACCCTAATTCACATCACCACACCCTTGCGCACATAGCCGTCGACCATGAATGGTAGTTTGCATTCTATTGATTCCTAGTGGAACAACAGATCACACTCAACTGCGGCAAGTATTTCAATCACAAGTAATTCTAGAGGTTCTAATAAGAATCAACTCTAAAATATTTTATAGTGGTCTAACCCTAATTCTTGCGGCTACAGAGGTATATATGAGGGCTGGGGCGTCCTCCCCTCTAAACGGTCCTAAAAACAGCCATATCTTGGCCCAAACTGACTCAAATTGATACATACCGACCCATAGATGGGTTCGGCCTACTTGGCGCACAGGCCATATGTCATGGTGCACCTCCAATGTGTAACTCCTGATGCTCCACATCTCTCGCTCGAACATGCTTGATCTCCTCATTGCTCCTAGTGGGTCTGCCTCCCTCTCCTTCCTCGCGCACTTGCTGATATTGGAAATTAGTGCTTGTTCTTCTTGCAGCTCTTCTTCTTCTCCACGCGCCACACGCTTTATTATTTCAATCTTAATTATTTCAATCCTAATAATACACAAATACACAAATATAAGGTAGTATATACTTATTATAAATCAAAGTATCTTGTCCAACTAGGAATAAATTCACCTGATAGTCATCACTAATTTGACTCAATATTTCCTTCTAGTTCAAGCAGTCAGAATCATCGCAATGCTTGTATATATCCTCATCATCCTCCCTTTCTTCAAGAAAATCCATCCGCGGCTTTAGGTAAGCTGAAAGTCGAAGAAACAAAAAGAACAACGTGTACATAGAGTATATGTATATATAACATGTTGTATTATTGTTGTTCACATGAAAAATATGTCTAGTATACATCAAGCAACTTAAATTGCAGGTAGAAGTAAAGTACAAAGAATCATGATCATGGTAACAACTAGATATATAGTCTTGTTGTTCAATATTACATTCAGTTTTCTCAAAGATGATCGATGATCAAATTTGTGATGAACAAGATCAAACCAATCCAACAGATGTGAAAACAAAATGGGTTTAGATCATGCTTCAACTGCGCTACTCGGATTATTATAAACAAGTGATGAACTAACACAAAAGTAATCAGTTATATGTGCACGACCGTTATGTCTTGTAGGTAACATGCGACACAATTTGCAAATATAAGTGAATTATATAGCAGTAGCACAACTAGACAAATACTTTTGGGACAAACACAATGGATATGAAAACTTGGGTTTTATTCTAGCAATATTACAATGATCCAACATTGGTAAAATTACTTGTGTTGGCTGCAATATATCAACTAGATCTGAATTTAGTTTTAGACTATCACAAATTTTAGCATATGTCCCACAGCAAAAAGTCGTTGACACACAACATGTATGGCTAAAAACAGCATATTTTTAGTTCAGCGATTCTATCATAAGTTATGCATATGTGATCCACAAGAAAATTTGCATCCATCCCATATTCACCAATTAGATTAAAGATGAAATAAGGAGAATATGTGCTTGAATTTAGACATGAAATTTCAGAAATCTTATCCACAACACAACTCATATTCATAGGTTCATTTAGCATGATGGAATACACAATATCAACAGGTGGTATTCGAGCAAGTATTTCTTTATGTGTAATCAGTACCACATGATCAAAATTTGAATTTGGTAAACTATCACATGGTGCTGAAACAGTAGTGCAAGGCAAGTCAGAAGGATGCTTTAGTAAAGGAATAGACTCACAATATATCACATATGTTGGCTGAATCTCCAAATCAGTATCGATGGCATCAACAATCTCCTCAATTGTAGTATGAACTACGACATCCTCCTCAAATGACAACACCCAATCGTGTGATGTAGGTTGTAAAATAGACGGCTCCCTTTCTTCAAAAGCAACCTACACATCTCAAGATACAACACTAGGAGTAGACATGATTACGTTAGTAGACACCTCACATGTCTTATTAACGTCCACTCTCAAAATTTCTGGAATAGGCCATTTGTAGTTTTTCAAAAACATAGAACATAGAAATTGCTTGAAGTCCTCCTAAAGGAATGTTGTACCTATGACACCATACACAATTCTTGCATCCTCCCATCAACGGGCTACCTTTTCATCGACATGTCGATGAGCAAGAATATATTCTATATGGTCATTAAACTTGCTATCGAAAGTATGACATCTCGCAAAACCAAATTCCATATCAATTTCCCAAATCTAATATTTTGTGGGTGTGGCGGAACTTTCCAATCGCCACTTCATTGTAGTTGGATCATATGCCATGCCAACCATAATAGCTAAATAGTCAAGGTAAACATCATCTGATTTTTGCATCACATCAACACTAGTAGAAGTCATGATTAGTACATTAGTGCAAAAAACAAAATTGTTTTGGTGGCACACTCACAACTCACTCAAAAACTGACAAGGAAGCAGATCTTACCGTTCCAAACTGAATAGTGATGCTTACCAATTTGAATCAACAGCTTTGCACTGATGTGATGAAGTGAATATCAAGGGTATAGAGAACGATCAAAGGACACACATGTTATTTATGGTGGAGCTGTAGGTATGGTATCCTAACTACACCGCAAACAAGTCCTAGTACTGATCGTATGACAAAGACCCATGAAAACACACACGGTGGAGATAAATGGAGCAATTACAACTATGAAAATGAGTTCAGAAATTGAGGTGTGTCAGAATAATGTTCGTGTTGCACTGCACAAGGAGAGACGCTAGCAATGTCTCAACGAAACGGGTACAAGATTGCTATACTGAGCAGCCCACAAAGCACTAAACACGCTAGTCTCGTAGGATAGTTTTAGATATCAAGAAAGACTTACTAAGATTCATAAGAGGTACGCTATATGGACTCATTAAAAAATTGATCTAAGAATTGATCTTTACCCGCAGGATGTCTGCAGACAACAAAATTTCTCGTATTACCATAGAACTCTGTGGTCTGGCGTCGGCCCGATTTTTTTTGGTCTCGTTGAGGCTTCTCATACCAGCACAAATGTGTCTGTGCTCTAGCGACAAGTAGCTTTAGGAATTTTTTCCTTACTTGAGGTACGTAGAGATAACTCTATTTGATCGCTGCTTTTTTTTCTTTGCTACGCAAGCTACAGGACTCACGTACGTGGAAGCTAGGGATCGTTTTTTAGCTTCATGTACGTTGACTTAACGGATTAGACTTACGTGATTAGGACTCTACAAGCTGAATTGATCTGATCTGATCGGCTTGTTTTTTTCCTTCTTTCGAACGGATCTACAACTCCAGTCTAAAAGATAAACAAATCTAGAAGATCTAAGACTCAAGAACTCGACTAACTATCTCGAGAACACAATAAACTGTCTAAGTAATCCGACGACGCAACAAAAGCAGACGAAAAAAACTATGACTCGGATAAGAAGAAAGGCTACACAAAACGACTATGACCAGCAACTAGAACTCATGAATAGTGTTATCTAGAATGTGCCAATGAACTATGAACCCTAATATTTTCTTGTGTGGCTTTTTCTGTATAGGAAAAAAAAGAACTAACCTTCGAATGGATTTGTGGATGATCACCTAGTAAATGCTGGAATTCTGATACCAAGATGATATGGGGTGGTCCGATCTTCTCAGCAAGCAGCTGGCGATGATGATGGTGGATGATAGATAACTAGCATGTAGCTATGAACTCTCTCGCTCGAACCCTGATGCCAATGTTCTCGAACCCTGTGGAATATTCACAACACCACGCTCTTGCGCACGCAGCCATCGACCACGAACGGTAGTTTGCAATCTACTAATTCACAGTAGAACAACAGATCACACTCAATTGCAGCAAGTATTTCGATCACAAGTAATTCTAAAGGTTCTAATAAGAATCAACTCTAAAATATTTTAACATGGTTTAACCCTAATTGTGGCGGCTACGGAGGCATATATGAGGGTTGGGGCGTCCTCCCCGCTAAACAGGCCTAAAATCAGTCATATGTTGGCCCAACTGACACGGTTCGACTCAAACTGATACATACTGACCCATAGATGGGTTCGGCCTACTTGGTGCACATGCCATATGTCATGGTGCACCTCCAATGTGTAATTCTTGATGCGCCACACCTCTCGCTCGAACATGCTTGATCTCCTCATTGCTCCTAGTGTGTCTGCCTCCCTCTCCTCCCTCGCGCACTTGATGATATTGGAAATCAGTGCTTGTTCTTCTTGCAGATTTGCTTCTTCTCCATGTGCCACACTCTTTATTATTTCAATCCTAATGATACACAAATACAATGACTTAGGTAGTATATACTTCTTATAAATCAAAGTATCATGTTCAACTAGGAATGAATTCACCTGATAGTCATCATCGATTTGACTCAATATTTCCTTCTAGTTCAAGCAGTCAGAATCATCGTAATCCCTATATATATCCTCATCAGGTTTGGGAAAGAACACATGCACTGACATTGTATGTGTCAAACCATGGTCAGAAAACCTAAACAACATGGTCGAATGCAACTGCCAAATGCTAAGGAGCACCAGTGTGACAAAGGTTGCATCACCACACCCACTTAAGTGTGTGTGGTCATGTGAATCATTGTGGTTTGGAAAAGAACACATGCAATAACACTCCATGTGTCAAAACATGGTCATAAAGCCCAAGAACATGTTGGAATGCAACTACCAAATATAATGGAGCACCGGTGTGATAGAGGTTGCATCACCACATCCACTTGAGTGTGTGTGGTCATGTGGACCATTGTGGTTTGGAAAAGAACACATGCAATGACACTACGTGTGTCAAACCATGGTCAGAAAGCTCAGGAACATGTTGGAATACAACAGCCAAATGCAATGGTGCACTAGTGTGACAGAGGTTGCATCACCACACCCACTTGACTGTGTGTGGTAATGTGGATCAATGTGGCTTGGAAAACACACATGCAATGACACTCCATGTGTCAAACCATGGTTAGAAAGCCTAAGAACATGTTTCAATGCAACTACCAAATGCAATGGAGCACCAGCGTGACAGAGGTTGCATCACCACATCCACTTGAGTGTGTGTGGTTATGTAGATCAAGGGTTGTGGTTTGGAAAAGAACACATGCAATAACACTCCATGTACCAAACCATAGTCAGAAAGCCCAAGAAAATGTTGGAATGCAACTACCAAATGCAATGGATCACCAGTGTGACAGAGGTTGCATCACCACACCCACTTGAGTGTGTGTGGTCATGTGGATCAATGTGGTTTGGGAAAGAACACATGCAATGACACTCCATGTGCCAAACCATGGTCACAAAGCCCAAGAACATGGTCGAATGCAACTGCCAAATGCAATGGTGCGCTAGTTTTACAGAGGTTGCATCACCACACCCACTTGAGTTTATGTGGTCATGTGGATCAATATGGTTTGGAAAAGAACACATGTAGTGGCACTCGATTTGTCAGACCAAGGTCAGAAAGCCTAAGAACATGTTGCCATGAAACTACCAAATGCAATGGAGCACCAGTGTGACAGAGGTTGCATCACCACATCCACTTGAGTGGGTGTCGTTATGTAGATAAAGGGATGTGGCTTTGAAAACAACACATGCAATGACACTCCATGTGCCAAACCATGGTCAGAAAGCTCGAGAAGTTGTTGGAATGCAGCTGCCAAATGAAATGAAGCACCAGTTTGACAGAGGTTGCATCACCACACCCACTTAAGTGTGCATGGTAATGTGGATCAATGTGGTTTGGGAAAGAACACATGCAATGACACTCCATGTGTGAAACCATGGTCACAAAGCCCAAGAACATGTTGGAATGCAACTGCCAAATGTAATGGAGCACTAGTGTGACAGAGGTTGCATCACCACATCCACTTGAGTGTGTGTGGTCATGTGGATCATTGTGGTTTGGAAAAGAACGCATGCAAAGACAATCCATGTGCGAAACCGTGGTCACAAAGCCCAGGAATATGTTGGAATGCAACTGCCAAATGCAATGGTGCACTAGTGTGACAGAGGTTGCATCACAACACCCACTTGAGTGTGTGTGGTCATGTGGATCAATGTGGTTTGGAAAATAACACATGCAACGACACTCCATGTGTCAAACCAAGGTCACAAAGCCCAAGAACATGTTGGAATGCAACTACCAAATGCAATGAAGCACCAGAGTCACAGAGGTTGCATCACAACATCCACTTGAGTGTGTGTGGTGTGGCATCCCGCAAAACCACTACTAGAAAATCGCGTTGTTTTTGTGCATTGCATCATCATGACCGCATGCTCATGTCATCATGCCACCTTGCATTTGAGCATCGTCATGTCATCTTGCATTTGTTTGCATAAAACTCTTTCGAAAAGCCTGGTTTTGTTTTCTAAACGCCCCGTCCTTCATTCAAAGTAAAACCCGGGTCTTCGGAATATTTTGTTTTGTCTACCAACGGATTCCAAAAGCCCCGATTAAAATAAAAAAAAAGTTATATTATTTTTATAGGAGGCAGCCAGCCGGGCCCGAAAGCCTAGCCGGCCACCTCCAAATTAAAACCTAATCTGTCTAATCCAAAACCTTTTTCTACTCAATCCTATTCTACCCAGCCCCTCCACCTCACCCCAACCAATCCCCTCCCTCCACCTCACACCCCACCTCACTCCAACCAACCACCACTCACCACCTCACCCCTGGCCCCTGCCCCGCCACCCAACCCGCCGGGCCCCACACCCTCCTTTCTGGCCCACTCTCCCAGCCGACCCAACCCCTGGCCCGCGTCCCCATCCACCTGGCCCGTTTCCCGCCCAACCGCGCGGCTGCCCCACGTCTCACAAGCGGACAGCCGCCCCTGGCCCACCCGCGCGCGCACCCCACTGAGTCCAACCGCCTGCACCAATCTCACTCCACCTACCACGCGTCCGGTCCACCCTTCCCCATCGACACGCTCCCATCCCGAGCCACCTGGGCACGTCTCCCCCCACCGATAGCCCGAGCTAGCCCCCGTTTTCCCCCCCTCGATCCTCGCGCAAACCTGGCCCTACCCCCACCTCTCGCCCTCACCCTCCTCCGTCCTCCCTGTCGGCAGGTGCCGCCGCCATCATCTGCCTCCCTCTGCCGCTGCGACGCCGCTCCGCCGACCGCTGTTCGCGGACCGCTCGACCACCATCGGCCCATGTTCCTCCTGGCCGGCGGGCCCTCGCTACCACCCGCCAGATCCCCGGCCGCCGAGCGCCGTCGTCCCTCGTCAATCCCCTGCGCCCTCCGCCGCCTCTAACCGAGCCGGCGCCGCCTCGGGTCCCCTCCTCTTCGACCTCCGCCCAGCCGGCGACCTCGCCCTCCTTTCCACCGACGAACGCCACGCCCCCGCCTCTCCCTTCCTTGTGAGAACGACCCCCGCCGCCTCAAGCCCGACAGCATCGCCGCCGGCTTCCTCTCTGCGAGGCGTCGCCTCCAGCGTCCCCGCGCCCTGCTCCGCTCCTCGTCGTGTGAGCGCTGCCGCTTGGCCCTCCGGCAGCACAGCTCTGGCCCTCCGCCTCACCGTCGCCGCTCCCTCGCCGTGGCGCCCCAGGACACCGGCCACCGCTGCCTGCGATGGTCGTCTTCGCCACCAAGACCCACCGCGCCCGCATCTTCTCCCGGCCGAGCAGCGTCTCCTTCAGTAGGCGTCCACCCCGCACAACGTCGCCGCCTGCAAGCCCCTGTAGCGTCACCTGTCTGTGTGGCCCCAGATGTGTATGTGGTTGTACCTGCAACCCTTGATGTCACCATGTTACTATCCTAGAGACCAAGACCCCAAGATCTTCGCTGCCGATGACGTCCCCGTGTATCTGTGGGTGGATGCTCGGTTCCGCCAAGACCCTCGTCGCCTGCTACCATCAAGATCTTCGCGAAGCTGTTCCAGTTCCGAGGGCCCGACACTGTTCCATGATCGTCGACATGAATCTGGTAGCCTAGATCGACACGAGTTGAGACCCAAGGAACCATGCAAGACCATGACACCGAATCAAGACCGACACCGACAACCAAGTACTTCGACAAGGACGCCAAGTTCTTCCCCTCGGACACCAAGACCCGAACCCGATGGCCGCCAAGATCGCCACCGGGACGACAAGCACTTCCCCGCGGGGCACCGAGTTCGCCTTCACGGACAACAAGATCGCAGGCAGGGAACCGAAGGACGCCCCCTCAAGATCTTCTTCCCGAGACCCCGGACGACGAGCTCTTCTACCTGGACCCGAAGACCACGGATGCGACAAGATCTACTTCCGTTGTCCGAGACCGTTCCCCCCGTCGAACCCTGTCGAACCCCGAACCCCTCGAAGCCCAATTTCGCCGAACCCTAATGTGATTCCCTATCCGAGACCCCCATTATTTTTATAATATGACATTATCGACTGTCGCATATTTAATTGTTCACCTCGCATGCATACCATAAACATGCCGGATCTTCTGCCGTAGTATTAAATATTGCATCCGGTGTTTCTTTTAGTGCTTTGCTTCTTCGCGGATTAGACCGATGAGTGGATGCGAGTATCGACAAGTTCTTCGGATATGAACCTTCGGCAGTGTTTTCCCAGGCGAGCATCTCTCCCCCTTCTACCTATTTTGCATTTATAGTCTTTATTTCCTCCTGTTGATCTATTGCTATCCGTGTCGGGATGCTTTAGTGTTCCGTACCAAATATATCCCGTGTAGCCTCTATATTGCCTTGGACACCTCCCATTACCTGTGTTTGGTAGATAGATGGCCTTGCGAGTCGTAGTTGCTTGCTCAGGTGCGATCTCGTGTTGTCAAGTACCACAGTTGTTGGAATGCTGGCAGATGTTTATTGGTGGAGATGCTTAATGGTGGAGATGATCATGACTTTAAATACAACTATTAAAAATGCTAGATATAACTAATGCAGAGGCATCGGTGGGCAATAGATGTTATTTGGTTCTTCCACGCTCACTTGTGTCCCGTAGGACCCCGAGTACTTGATACATGTTCCTTGATTTTTCGCACTATCCACATCCGGGAGGCCTTATGGACCCTCCTGAGCCAGAGCTTGATTCATTTCTATTTATTGGGGCCACAAAGTAGTTTGGGGCTTTATTACTATCCTGTACCTATGCCATGCTTTACCGCTTTATTTAAGATTGTGCGTGGAGCACCTGTACCGTTTAGGATTGCGGAGCGTTTTCGCGGTATCGACAAGCCCAGTCACACTTTCGGGTTCCCAGTTGTTTACAGCCATTGGCACAAACCTTGGGTCCATCTCGCAGCCGGCCAACTTCGTTGCGGGTAGCTTAATGGGGTGGCCCCCTGAAATATTTCTGAATCCTGTGATTGCTTTGTCGTGAATGCCTCATTGGGTTTTGAGTTGGTTTTTCCGAGGTTGATCGAGTGTGTGTTGCTATTTGTGCACCCCTGCAGGGTAAAACTTTCTGAAAGCCGTGTCCGTGGTTATGGACGACTTGGAGCACAGTATCTCGATCATAGACAAGCATAACTAAAGTAGTGCTATAAATTTGACTTAATCGGTGACTAGTAATCAGATGCAACTATAACGGAATGGATATTAAAAATGCCAACAACTGGTGGATCTGGGTTGTTCCATGACCTGCTGTACCTGCCTAGTAAGTATTGCAACTCCAATGGAATGTGATAAAAGTGCCA
The DNA here is from genome assembly GCA_910589775.1 of Avena eriantha. Lineage (NCBI taxonomy): Eukaryota > Viridiplantae > Streptophyta > Magnoliopsida > Poales > Poaceae > Avena > Avena eriantha. The sequence continues at coordinate 378,637,332 of OU342742.1, read as the reverse complement.
ACAACTGCTGGGTTTTGGGATTCCTCAGGACAATTATAACTGACTAGTAAATGTTCCAACTACAACGGAGTGTTCACTAAAACTGCCCACTACTTCTGCTATCAGGATGACTCATGCTATCTATATCTGATTAGTAATTGCTGCAACTATAATGGAATGAGTAAAATTGCCAACTGTGTGAGTTCCTTGGTCCGACTTCCTCGTTTGGTCTCGAGGGGAAATACTAGGATGGGTTTGTTTGGTGTTAGCTTCAGTTTGGATCCGAATAGGTCTTTCTTATCCCTCTCTGATAACCGCCAGTTGTATCGAGTCTCTATAGGTTGTTTACTACCGCTGCGCTGCCACATCAGCCCACCATACCTATGTAGGCGAGAGCCGCCGAATTCTAGCCTCGCCGTGTACTGGCCTCAGTACTGACGCTCCTCCTTTTTCCTTTGCCCTTTGTCGGCACCCCTTTTGCTTTAGCAGGTTTGAGGTCGACGTCGTTAGTAGGGTTACCCTTCCGGCTTGGCCTGGGCAGGGTTATGGACGCCATTGGTTATTCTTCAGGGCTCTTAGCCCCATTTGCATCTTGTCCATAGACGGACGCTCTATCGTTTTCAAAGTGATTGGATCTTTGTATTGTATGTCTGTATTCTTGACTCGTGGAGTCGTGTTGTATAAATATCTGTTCTGTGGGTCCCATCGAGGACTGTTGTGTAATGGTATTACTTCGTTTTCCACCCGCACGAAAGTGCCTGGCGGGCGTCCTTGAATCGTTTCTATGCGGGTTTGGCGGAAGGGGCTAAAACTTGCATCGGGCTGATTTGAGGGTGTTACATGTGGTTATGTAGATGAAGGGTTGTGGCTTGGAAAAGAACACATGCAATGACACTCCATGTGCCAAACCATAGTCGGAAAGCCCGAGAACATGTTGGAATGCAACTGCCAAATGAAATGGAGCACCAATCTAACAGAGGTTGCATCACCACACCCACTTAAGTGTATGGTCATGCGGATCAATGTGGTTTGGGAAAGCACACATGCAATGGCACTCCATGTATGGAACCATGGTCAGAAAACCCAAAAACATGTTGGAATGCAACTGCGAAATGCAATGGAGCACTAGTGTGACAGAGGTTACATCACCACACCCACTTGAGTGTGTGTGGTCATGTGGATCAAGGGATGTGGTTTGGAAAAGAACACATGCAATTACACTCCATGTGTCAAACCATGGTCAGAAAGCCCAAGAAAATGTTAGAATGTAACTACCACACGCAATTGAGCACTAGTGTGACAGATGTTGCACCACCGCATCCACTTGAGTGTGTGTGGTCATGTGGATCATTATGTTTTTGAAAAGAAAAATGCAATCACACTCCATGTGTCAAACCATGGCCACAAAGCCTAAGAACATATTGGAATACAACTACCAAATGCAATTGAGCACTTGTGTGACAGAGGTTGCATCACCGCACCCACAAGAGTGTGTGTGGTCATGTGGATCATGGTGGTTTGGAGAGGAACACACGCAATGACACTCTAAGTGTCAAACCATGGCCAAAAATCCCAGGAACATGTAGGAATGCAACTGCCAAATGCAATGGTGCAGAACTGTGACAGAGGTTGCATCACCACACCCACTTGAGTGTATGTGGTCCTGTGGATCAAGGGCTATGGTTTGGGAAAGAACACATGCAATGACACTCCATGTGTCAAACCATGGTCAGAAAGCCCAAGAACATGTTGGAATGCAACTGCCAAATGCAATGGAGCACCATGTGACAGAGGTTGCATCAAGACACCCACTTGAGTGTGTGTGGTCATGTGGATCAATGTGGTTTGGAAAAGAACACATGCAGTGACACTCCATGTGTCAAACCATGGTCAGTAAGCCCAATAACATGTTGGTATGCAACCGCCAAATGCAATGGAGCACCAGTGTGACATAAGTTGCATCACCACGCCCACTTGAGTGTGTGTGGTCATGTGGATCATGGTGGTTTGGAGAGGAACACACGCAATGACACTCTAAGTGTCAAACCATGGCCAAAAATCCCAGGAACATGTAGGAATGCAACTGCCAAATGCAATGGTGCAGAACTGTGACAGAGGTTGCATCACCACACCCACTTGAGTGTATGTGGTCCTGTGGATCAAGGGCTATGGTTTGGGAAAGAACACATGCAATGACACTCCATGTGTCAAACCATGGTCAGAAAGCCCAAGAACATGTTGGAATGCAACTGCCAAATGCAATGGAGCACCATGTGACAGAGGTTGCATCAAGACACCCACTTGAGTGTGTGTGGTCATGTGGATCAATGTGGTTTGGAAAAGAACACATGCAGTGACACTCCATGTGTCAAACCATGGTCAGTAAGCCCAATAACATGTTGGTATGCAACCGCCAAATGCAATGGAGCACCAGTGTGACATAAGTTGCATCACCACGCCCACTTGAGTGTGTGTGGTCATGTGGATCTTTTTGGTTTGGAAAAGAACACATGCAATGACACTCCATGTGTCAAACCATGGTCACAAAGCGATGCAGCGGAAGCAGCAACTCCTTCTAGATGCAATGCCACCGAGAACATGTATCTCGCTAATCCGAGACCATGGGGGAATAATACTAGAGGGGGAAAGAGATCCTTCACGGGGAGGTGTCAGGAAGAAGGGTGAGAGGGGTGGCCTTTTATAACAGGAGGGGGGCTACCCCTCCTCATGGACAACGCCCCATGGGGGGTGACCCCTCACCTCCCCCATTCATGTGGTGGTAACCCCCTCCACATAAATTTGTCCCTTCACATTCCTCTTTAAAGTCTTTACTTTAAATGCATTAAACTTCTCCAAATTTAATGCTCTCTCATTTAATAAAACTCTTTTATTAATTTTATTCAGAATTTTTAATTACTTTAATTAACAAACATTCACATAAAACCCCGTGCAACATTTCAATATTACATGCAGAACCAATTTCAGCAATTTCACCCGAAATAGTTTCAGTGTCTATTGAAATAATTCTAGTGCTTTGCAATTCATTCGTCTGAAACATATTTGCTCCAAATGGTGTTGGTGTCCCTTAAGTGTGTCACCCTATGGTTCGTGAATAATGCAGACATGACCTAGACCCCTCTCAGATCAATAATCAGAAGCGAGACCTGAAGGTCCATATTGACTCCTACACATTCTACGATGACTTCTATGATCGTGCGAACCTTTAACGTTAGTAACTAAATCCCTTTGTCTCGCGATATATTACATGTCCGAGATTCGATCATCGGTATATCCATACCTAGTTTGATCTCGTTACTGACATGTGCTCTTTTCTTGTTCCCGTGACATAACATTCTAGTGATCTCATCACTTGCTTGCAAGCTAACGATGTGATATCACCGAGAGGGCCCAGATAATATCTATCTGTCATCGGGATGGACAAATCCCACTCTTGATCCATGAGCCTCTACATAACACTTTCGTAGTACTAAACCCACCTTTATAATCCGTTTGATGTTATCAAGATACTCTTCCAGTGTTAGTGATTAACATGATCTCATGGTCTAAGGACTAGGATTACTTCGTTAGATGTTATAGCAATATAAACACAATGACTTTGATCGTAATGCTATACTTCGAATGAATGTTCATCACATCATGACACTAATGTTGTGGCCTCATTATTAACAACATCCAATGTCCATGATCAGGAAACCTTGATCATCTTGTTAATCAACGAGCTAGTTTATAAGAGAGGCATAACAAGGAACTTTCCTTTTGTTTATTAAACACACATGTATTAACTTTTCCAAATGAATACAATTATAGCATGCAAAATAAACATCTATCATATCCTTGGAATATGTATAATAACAACTTTATTATTTCCTCTCAGGGCATATTCCCTTCAGTCTCCCACTTGCACTAGAGACAATAATCTAGTTACATGGTGATAAATCTAACACCCATGGAGTTCTGGTATTGATCATGTATTGCTCTAGGGAGAGTTTTAGTCAACGGATCTGCTACATTGAGATCCGTATGTACTTTACAAATCTTTATATCTCCATCCTTGACATGCTCACGGATGGAGTGAAACCGGCGCTTAATATGCTAGGAATTCTTGTGAGACCTTGGTTCCTTTTCGTTGGCTATAGCTCCATTGTTGTCACAATAGATCACCATTGGATCCAACGCACTAGGAACCACACCCTATTCGGTAATGAACTCCTTCATACAAACTACTTCATGTGATGCTTCTGAAGCAGCAATATATTCCGCCTCCGTTGTTGACCGTGTTACCACGGGTTGTTTGGAGCTCCTCCAACTAACTGCTGCTTCGTTCATGAGAATACGTATCCGGATTGAGACTTAGATTCATCCGTATCAGTGTTAAAGCTAGCGTCGACATAACAATTAGCGACCAGCTCTTCTTCACCTCCGTATACAAGAAACATTTCCTTAGTTCTTCTTAAGTACTTAAGAATATTCTTGACCGCTATCCAGTGTGCCAAACCTGGATCATATTGGTACCTACTAGTCAAACTAATAGCATGTGCCACATCCGGTCTTGTACATAGCATGGTGTACGTTATAGAGCCTATGGCTGGAGCATAGGGGATCTTATCCATTATCTCTCTTTCTTTCGTCGTAGCCAGACTTTGAGTCTTACTCAATGTCTTGCCTTGCAACATAGGTAAGAACCCCTTCTACTTTTGTCCACTATAAAATTCTTTAAAATCTTATCAAGGTATGTACTCTGCGATAGCCCTATTAGGCATATCGATCTATCTTTATAGATATTTATGCCTAATATATATCACACTTCACCAAGGTCCTTCATAGAAAATTTGCTGTTTAGATAACTTTTAACACTGTTTAAAAGATCTATATCATTTCCAATCAATAATATGTCATCCACATATAATATCAGAAATGCCACATTGCTCCTACTCACTTTCTTGTAAATACAAGCCTCTCCATAAGTTTGGACAAATCCAAACTCTTTGATCACCTCATCAAAGCGGAGATTCCAACTCCGTGATGCTTTCTTTAGTCCATAGATGGATCGCTGAAGCTTGCACATCTTGTTAGCATCCTTAGGATTGACAAAACCCTTTGGTTGTATCATATACAACTCTTCTTCAATATTACCATTGAGGAACGCAGTTTTGACATCCATCTACCATATTTCATAATTAAAATATGCAGCAATTGCTAACATAATCCTAACTGACTTTAGCATCGCTACGGGAGAGAATGTCTCATCATAGTCAACTCCTTGAATTTGTCGAAACCCTTTTGCGACAAGTCGAGCTTTATAGACGGTTACATTACCATCAGCATCAATATTTCTTTTGAAAATCCATTTATTCTCAACGGCCTTTTGGTCGTGAGGTAAGTCCACCAAGGTCCAAACCTGGTTTTCGTACATGGATTCCATCTCGGATTTCATGGCTTCTAGCCATTTGTTGGAATCCGGGCTCATCATCGCTTCTTCATACGTTGCAGGGTCATCTATTTCATCAACCATGAAATTCACAACTTGATTAATTCCCGTACAGTTTAGGAGTTGTACGTGTCCTGCTTGACCTGCGAGGTTTGGTAGTGTCCTCTTTCGGATTTTCATGATCATTATCAATAGTTCCTTCTTCATTTGGTGAAGTAAACTCGGAAACGACTTCCGGTGCTGCGCCACTTGCCATTTCATGAAGAGAAGGTTCAATGACCTCTTCGAGTTCTACCTTTCAACTACTCACACCTTTCCCGAGAAACGCTTTCTCTAGAAAGGATCCATTCTTGGCAACGAAAACCTTGCCCTCGGATTTGTGATAGAAGGAATACCCTATTGTTTCTTTAGGGTATCCTATGAAGACACATTTTTTCGCTTTGGGTTCGAGTTTATTAGGCTGAAGTTTCTTCACATAAACATCGCATCCCCAAACTTTAAGAAATGACAGCTTAGGTTTGTTTTCAAAACATAATTCATATGGTGTCGTTTCAATGGATTTTGATGGTGCCCGATTTAAAGTGAATGTAGCGGTTTCCAGTGCATAACCCCAAAATGATAGTGGCAAGTCAGTCAGAGACATCATAGATCGAACTATATCCAGTAGAGTATGATTACGACGTTCCGACACACCATTACGTTGTGGTGTTCGGGTAGGCGTGAGTTGTGAAACTATTCCACAATATCTCATGTGTGCGCTAAACTCGTAACTAAGATACTCTCCTCCACGGTCGGACCGCAGAAATTTGATCTTTCTATTACGATGATTTTCCACTTCATTCTGAAATTCCTTGAACTTTTCAAAGGTTTCAAACTTATGTTTCATCAAATAGATATACCCGTATCTACTTAAATCATCTGTGAAAGTAACAAAATAACAATATCCACCTCGCGCCGACACACTCATTGGACCACATACATCAGTATGTATGATTTCCAATAAATCTGTCGCCCATTCCATTGAACCGGAAAACAGTGTTCTAGTCATCTTGCCCATAAGGCATGGCTCACATGTATCAAATGATTCAAAATCAAGTGATTCTAAGAGTCCATCAGAATGGAGTTTCTTCATGCGTTTAACGCCAATATGACCTAGACGACAGTGCCACATATATGCAGATATATCATCATTAAGTTTAATCCTTTTAGCATCAACATTATGGATATGCGTATGAGTACTATCGAGATTCAACATAAATAAACCATTCATCACGGGTGCATGACCATAAAATATATTATCCATATAAATCGAATAACCATTGTTTTCTGATTGAAACAAATAACTTCTTTGCAATAAGCACGATCCGGATACAATGTTCATGCTCAGCGCATGCACCAAATAACAATTATTTAAGTTTATCACTAATCCCGATGGCATATGGAGAGCAGCGTTCCGACGGCGATCACATCAACTCTTGATCCATTGCCAACATGCATCGTGACCTCATCCCTTGCTAGTTGTCGCTTGTTCTGCATGCCCTGTATCGAGTTACATATATTAGCAACTGATCCGGTATCAAATACCCATGTGTTACTGCGAGTACTAGTCAAGTACACATCAATAACATGTATATCACATATACCTTTATTTGCCTTGTCGGCCTTCTTGTTCGCCAAATACTTGGGGCAGTTGCGCTTCCAATGGCCAGTCCCCTTACAATAGTAGCACTCGGTAGCAGACTTAGGGCCAGCCTAGGATTTCTTTTCAGGCGCAGCAACCGATTTGCAGCCCTTCTGTTTACCCTTCTTGTCTTTCTTGAAACCGGTGGTCCTATTGACCATCAACACTTGATGTTCTTTCCTAATCTCCACTTCTGCAGTCTTAAGCATTGACAAAAGCTCGGGGAGAGTCTTCTTCATGCCCTGCATGTTATAGTTCATCACGAAGCTCTTGTAGCTAGGTGGCAGAGATTGGAGAACACGATGTATGCCTAAGTTAATGGGAATCGTTATTCCCAAGGACACAAGCTTATCGGCGTACCCAGAAATTTTGAGTACATGCTCACTTACGGAGGTATTTTCTTCCATCATGCAGCTAAAGAACTATTCTGAAGCATTATAACTCTCTACGGTAGCATGGGTATCGAAAATCATTTTCAATTCACCCATGGTATCAAAGGCATTGCCATTTTCAAAATGCTTTCAAAGTTCTGGCTCTAGCCCATACAGTATGCCGCAATGAACTAAGTTGTGGTCCTCCTGACGAGTCACATAGACATTCTTTTCTTTGTCAGGGGCATCAGGAGCTGGTGGGGGGCCTAGCGGCGCTTCTAGCACATATTGCTTTTGTGCAGAAGAGAGGAGAATCCTCAAATTCATGGCCCAGTTAGTGAAGTTGCTACCATTCGCAGCAAGTTTCTCTTTCTCCATGAACACATTGAAATTAAAAGCAGGAGGTGCCATCTACAACAGAATTTGTAAAGTTTATTTAGACTAAGTTTATGATAGATTGAGTTCAACTAAACTCCCACTCAAAAACAACATCCCTTGTGTCTTTTTGGTTATTACATGGACCAAATTCACTACACCAAGTTCGATCATCACGTGAGTTGGTGTAGCTTCAAAGGCGAGCATCTATATGGGCATCATATCAACTATATGACTCATGCTTAACCTTTCGGTCTGTGTTCCGAGACCATGTTTGTACATGCTAGGCTCGCCAAGTAAGAACCTTAGTACTCGCGTGTGTAAAATTGTCTTACACCCATTGTATGAAAGCGCAGAGTCGAGTACACACGATCATCACATGATGTCTCGAAACACGATCCACAGAACGGTGCATACTTAAGGAAGAACACATTTTTATCTTTATATTTAAATGAGGGATCATCTTATAATGCTACTAAAACGCCAAACAAGCAATATAAGATGCAAGCATCATATGTGTAAAGTGAAATGATATGGTTCTTGCATTTGATCACTATCATATGCATCGTGGTTTGATCTTTATCATTCCGTTGTGTGTAAGGCCAAGGTATATGGAACTTACACGTTAGGTGTGTTGTAAGAGTATCAACTATACATCAACTTACAACATTACCATATCATGACACAAGCCCAGCAATGATCTTGTCATGGTGGTGTCACGGCAGATGCCATGGATAGGCTAAAGGTGGGGCCAATATGCACTAGAGGAATCCAGGGAGGGATAGTGTGGTGATTCCACACATAGATGCTTTGTATTCACCAAGTTTGCAAGGTTACAGATGCTCCTTGAGCTGTATTGGGGAGAGGGGGAAGACAAATCTCTCTTACTCTCACCACTACCTATCTCCAAGGAACCAACTACTCCAATGCCAACCCACCAAAAAAATCAACCCCTTCTACAGATGCCCTAGCCCTCCTTATAAAGGGGTGGCTAGGTCTCCAATTAGGGCATACGTGGAGGCATATTCCAAGGAATATGCCTCTTCCCAAAATAGCAAACCGACCGGGTCACTTTTCTCCATCGTAAGCCATGTAGAGGCTACGTGAGCCTCTGCGGTGCCAACGTCATCCGACGCAGGCCGCGTCACCCTTGTCAGCCATGCCTAGGTTGTCCTTCCCTCTGTCCGCTTCGCTCATGCTCCAGCGTACAGTGACCACCTTTTGACCAGCGAGATACCTTCCTTCTCTTGCAAGCCTGATATAACCCGGATCATGCCTGGTTAATCTGGCCACGCGGGTACCTACATACAAGTTACAAATATCATGTCGGCATACGACATACGTCGGCCGGGACTCAGTTAGGTGGACATCCTCCGATCCGGGTTACTCCATGATTCGGCCTGCCTTGAGGTGATCCGGCCAGCATTCGCTTTGGCCTTGCCGTACCTCGGCTAACTCGGCCTTTATACCCCGGTGTGACCCTACCCGGGGGTATCCCCCCAACAGATCTAAACTAGACGCTTTACGTGGCTTAGGGCTTTCAAAGATAGAACCGTTCTTACCTACGAACATGGAACCACGACGATGATTGATACGTCCATTTTGCATCACTATTCTATGTCTTAATTCACTATTATTCATTGATATATTTCGTATTGAGAGGTGATACTTATGTTATTTCATCTGTTTTTGCATGGTTGATGACTTTTGGAGCATGGACCGCTGCAGTCAGGATTCTGATGGAAAAGGTGTTGTTTGGAGGCAAAATTCGTGAAGATCAGTAAATCCGGGAAAATATATTGAAAATCCTATTTTTCCAGAAGACTAAGGATGCCAGAAGACGGAGTGGAGATGGGCCACGGGGGCCCACACCACCCCATGGCACGGGTAGCCCTAGGTCGTGCCAGGAGGTGGTGTGGCCACCCTGGCCCACTCCAGCCTCTCCCCTCTAGCGTATATCATCCTCCCGAAACCCTAAGACTTGGGGAGCGACCACAAAAAGATTCCGCCGCCTCTACGGGGCGGAAAACACCGAGAGAGAAAGATCTCTCCGACAGACAGATTTCTGCCGGGGGAATTCCTTCCCGGAGAGGGGAGATCATCGCCATCAACACCACCATCAAACTAGACTTCATCGGAATCATCATCATCACCACCATCATCACCATCAGCACCCTCATCACCATCTCCATATTGTTGTAACAATTGCGTTGAATCTTGCATAGTTCATAGGGGAAACCTTCCCGGTGTTTATTACTCTTTGTAGTTAATGCTATTGAGTGAACCATTGAATTATGGTTTATGTTCAGATTGTTATACATCATTATTCCATCTCTGATCATGATCCATATGATGTCTTGTGAGTAGTTCGTTTTGTTCTTGAGGACATGGGAGAAGTCTTGTTGTTAGTAGTGGAGTTGCATTGAGAAAGATTCAATAGATTATTATTTAAGTTGTGGTGTACTTCTTCTAGTGGTGTCATGTGAACATTGACTACATGACACTTCACCTATATGGGACTAGGGGAATGCATTGTGTATTTGGCTACTAATCGTAGGGGTTGCCGGAGTGACAGAAACCTGAACCCCCGTTAGGAAACCATTGCACAGGGGACGTAAGGGTCTTAGAGTTTAAAGATGTGGTTAGGTTTCTACCTTAATTACTTTCTTATACTTACGGATGTTTGCAAGGGGTATAATCACAAGTATGTATTAGTCTTGGATGGGGCGGTACATTAGCACAGGTTCACCAACACAACACTTAGCAAGCTAAAGAAGATTAATCAACTATATGAAGCGAAAGCACTTGATACTCTTCCCATGTGTCCTCGAGAACGTTTGGTCATCTTAAGTAATACAACCGGCTTGTCCTTTGCTGCATAAAGGATTGGGCCACTTGCTGCATTTATTCCTACTGTCTTTTATTTACTCGTACTTTGTTTACTTGCTTTATCAAAAACCCCTAAAAATCCGTTTGCTAAGTATTTGCAGAGAATTCCTAATCCATACCACTAGCCAGCACCTTCTGCTCCTCGTTGGGTTCGACACTCTTACTTTTCGAAAATACTGCGATACACCCCCTATACTTGTGGGTCATCAAGACTATTTTCCGGCGCCGTTTCCGGGGAGTGAAGCGCTATTGGAGAGTGTAACTGGTAAAGGAAACTTCTACTGTGAGTATTGTTTACTTCTGTTAGTTGCTTTATTTTCGTTATGGATAATTCGCTGAGTTTCTTATTTGGTAATGCTACTACCATTGCTAAGGTAGTAGATAAGCCACCACCTGCTGAGAATGATGTTTTCAAAATACCTACAAGAATTATTGATCGTGTTATGGATAACTACTATGTTGGGGATGGAACTGTCCATCCCGATGATCATTTACTCTTTATACACGAATTATGCAGGTTGTTCAAGTGTGCAGGTATTACTACAGATCAAGTTAAGAAGAAGTTATTCTCATTATCACGGAAACGAAGAGCTGAGGAATGGAATAAGCTGCTGAAGAATGGTCAAGCTCTGGAATGGGAGGAAATAGTGCCTCTCTTGTATTCAAAGTTTTATCCTCCTAGTGAGATTCATAAAGATCAGAATCAAATATACAACTTTTGGCCTCTTGATGGAGAGAGTACAGCTCAAGCTTGGGGGAGATTGAAGTTACTAATGCTCAAATGTCCCATTCATGAGATCCCCAACAATATTATTATCAATAACTTTTATGCAAGGCTCCCTCTACATGATAAAGATTTATTGGATGCTTCTTGTGCTGGATCATTCACTCGCATGGAAGAAGAATCTAAATGGGACCTTCTAGATCGTATTCAAGACAATGTTGAAGCTTGGGAGAATGACAAAGGTAGAAAGTCAGGTATAAATTATGATTATGAATGCATTGAATCTTTTATGGGAACTGATGACTTTCAAAATATTAGTAATATTTTTGGTCTTGATTTGCAAGTTATTACGAATTGCTTTAGAGCTTTTGCTTCCTATATCGAAATTCCAAAAATGGGATGGAACAAATACCATGCACCTTACAAAGATATTGTGGACTATGCTCCTATTGGAAGTGCTGAGTATTGCATTATTGACCCCATCTTACCTGAACCTTATATCGAGAAGATTCCCCTCCCCGAAAATGTAAAGGACCATCCTATGATAACTAATGTAATCACCAAAAGTGAAAAAAGAACTGTAAAACCTAATGAACAAATAAACATTGAACCTGTGGTAGCAATTGTGAAAGACCTTGTCACTAAAAGCGTAGAAGATGGGCACATAGTCTTTTGTGAGGATGCTTCTAATATTGTTTCACATCCCAATAGAACTAAAAAGGCTAGTGTTCATGTGCTTTCTGTTAGAATTGGTGATCATTGCTATTATGGTTTATGTGATATTGGTGCAAGTTCCAGTGCTATTCCTTATGAGCTTTATAGAGAAATTATGCATGAAATCAGTCCTTGCGAGTTGGAAGAAATTGATGTGGTTATTCACCTTGCTAATAGAGAGACCATCTCTCCAATTGGTATTGTACGAGACGTGGAAGTTCTTTGTGGTAAGTTAAGTACCCTGCTGATTTTCTAGTACTTGGTTTGGCTGCTAGTAAAACCTACCCTATCATTTTTGGTAGACCTTTCTTGAGTACTTGTGGAGCTATTATTGATTGCAAGAGGGAGAAAATCTTGACTAAGTTTGATGGGGAATCTTATGAGTTTAATTTTTCGAAATTTGCTAAAGAACCTTGCGAAGGGGAAACCCATAATGAGGATTTTAGGGTTGAACAACTTGCTTATATTTCTCTTGCTCCTAACAATGCTTTGCAGCAATTTATGGAAGATCATGAAAGTGAAATCTTCATGGAAGAAAGGAATGAGATTGACAGGATTCTCCGTGATCAACCTATGATGCTTAAGCACGACTTGCCTGTAGAAGACTTGGGTACCACGATGCCACCTAAAAAGGATCCGGTTTTCGATCTAAAACCTCTCCCTGATGATCTTAAATATGCTTATATTGATGATAAAAAGATATATCCTGTTATTGTTAGCGCTAAACTTTCAGGGAAGGAAGAAGAAAGGTTATTGGAAGTTTTGAGGAAACATCGAGGAGCTATGGCCTATACTCTGGATGATTTAAAAGGGATTTCACCTACTATATGTCAGCATTCTATCAACATAGAACCAGATGCGAAGCCAGTAGTGGAGCACCAACGACGTTTAAATCCTAGGATGAAGGAAGTGGTAAGGAATGAGGTATTGAAACTCCTTGATGCTGGTATACCCTATTGCTGATAGTGAATGAGTTAGTCGTGTTCATTGTGTTCCTAAAAAGGGAGGTATTACTATTGTCCCTAATGATAATGATGAGCTTATTCCTCAAAGAATAGTGGTAGGCTATAGGATGTGCATCGATTTTAGGAAAGTCAATAAAGTTACTAAGAAAGATCACTACCCGCTTCCTTTTATTGATCAAATGTTGGAAAGGTTGTCTAAAAAGACCCATTTTTGTTTTCTTGATGGTTATTCTAGTTTCTCTCAAATTGCTGTTAAACAATAAGATCAAGAAAAAACTACTTTTACTTGCCCTTATGGAACTTATGCTTATAGACGTATGCCTTTTGGTTTATGTAATGCTCCTGCTACTTTCCAAAGGTGCATGTCTGCTATCTTTCATGGTTTTTGTGAGGAAATTGTAGAAGTGTTCATGGATGACTTTTCTGTCTATGGAACTTCTTTTGATAATTGTCTGCACAACCTTGATAAAGTTTTGCAGAGATGTGAAGAAACTAATCTTGTTCTTAATTGGGAGAAATGCCACTTCATGGTTAATGAAGGGATTGTTCTTGGGCATAAAGTTTCTAAAAGAGGCATAGAAGTTGATAGAGCTAAGGTTGAGGCAATTGAGAAGATGCCATGTCCAAGAGACATCAAAGGTATTTGTAGTATCCTTGGTCATGCTGGTTTCTATAGGAGGTTTATTAAAGACTTCTCTAGGATATCAAAACCTCTCACTAATCTTCTTCAAAAAGATGTACCCTTCATTTTTGATGATGATTGTAGGGAAGCTTTTGAAACTCTTAAGAAGGCTTTAACTACAACCCCTATTGTTCAACCACCTGATTGGAGTTTACCCTTTGAAATAATGTGTGATGCTAGTGATTTTGCTGTAGGGGCTGTCCTTGGGCAACGTATTGATAAAAAGTTAAACGTTATCCATTATGCTAGTAAGACTCTAGACGCTTCTCAAAGGAATTACGCCACTACTAAAAAGGAATTTCTAGCTGTTGTTTTTGCATGTGATAAGTTTAGGCCCTATATTGTGGACTCAAAAGTAACCATTCATATTGATCATGCTTCTATTAAATATCTTATGACGAAGAAGGACGCTAAGCCTAGGCTTATTAGATGGGTACTGCTTTTACAAGAGTTTGATCTACATATAGTAGAAAGGAAGGGTGCTGAAAACCCTGTAGCTAATAATTTATCTCATTTGGAAAACATCTCTTTTGACCCTATGCCTATTAATGATAGTTTCCCAAATGAACAGTTAGCTGCAGTAGGGGTGAGCTCGCAAGGAAGCCCTTGGTATGCTGATTATGCTAACTTTATTGTCTCCAAGTATTTGTCTCCGACTTTTACAGCTCAGCAAAGAAGAAAGTTCTTCTATGATTTGAGGCATTATTTTTGTGATGACCCACACTTATACAAAGAAGGAGTGGATGGTATTATGCAAAGATTTGTTCCAGAATATGAACAAAAGGAGATATTGCGTAAATGTCATGGTAGTGCCTATGGAGGACATCATGCAGGAGATAGAACTGCAAAAGGTACTACAATCAGGTTTCTACTGGCCTACCCTTTTTTAAGATGCAAGAAAATTTGTTTTATCTTGTGATGAATGTCAGCGTGTTGGTAATATTTCTAGACGCAATGAAATGCCTATGAACTACTCTCTAGTTATTGAACCTTTTGATTGTTGGGGATTTGACTTTATGGGTCCTTTCCCTCCTTCGAAAGGCTACACTCATATTCTTGTTGCCGTCGATTATGTTACTAAGTGGGTAGAAGCCATTCCTACAAAGAGTGCTGACGGGGAGACTTCTCTAAAAATGCTTAAGGATATTATCTTTCCTAGGTTTGGGCTGCCTAGGTATCTCATGACTAATGGGGGTTCTCATTTCATTCATGGTGGTTTTAGGAAGACCCTTGCTAAATATGATGTTAATCATAGAATTGCTTCAGCTTATCACCCCCAAACTAGCGGGCAAGTAGAGTTATCAAATAGAGAAATTAAATCTATCTTGCAAAAGACTGTTAATAGGTCTAGAAAAAACTAGGCTAAGAAGTTGAATGATGCTTTATGGGATTATAGAACTGCTTACAAAAATCCTATGGGAATGTCTCCTTATAAAATGGTTTATGGGAAAGCTTGCCACCTACCCTTAGAATTAGAACACAAAGCTTACTGCGCAGTGAAAGAACTAAATAGAGATTGTAAGCTCACTGGTGAGAAAAGATTATTTGACTTCAGTTCTTTAGATGAATGGAGGAGTGAAGCCTATGAGATTGCTAGGCTCTTTAAGGAAAAAGTTAAAAGATGGCATGACAAGCGAATACTTAAGAGAGAATTTCATGTTGGTGAGAAAGTTCTATTGTATAGGTCTCGTCTCAGATTTTTTGCAGGTAAGCTACTATCAAAATGGGAAGGACCTTTCATCATTGAAGAAGTATACCGTTCAGGAGCAATAAAAATTTCTTCTCTAAAAGATAATACTACACAAGTAGTGAATGGACAGCAACTCAAACACTATACTGCTGTAGATTCTTACAATGAAGATGTTGATGCCTTTCAAGTTATAACTCCGGAGAAATTCATCGAGGACCAAATTCAGAGACCTGCAGAGTCTGTTTTCAAATAGGTAACAGTTCTGGTAAGAAAAGTTCCGTGAAACTATAGTACAACTATATTTTTGCAGTTTTCAGTCAATAAGGAAAGTTACAAAGCGAAAAAGGGAAGGAACCGGAGTCGGGGTAGCTCACACCACCCTGTGGCGCGGGCCCACCCCTGGCTGCGCCACCAGGTGGTGAGGCCACCCCAAACTCCGCCTCCGACCCGTTTTCACCCAGTACCTCCCTTTTGATATGAAACTTCGTAATATATAACCCCCGGATCCCCCTAGGTCCATATATCGTGTTTTCGTCATGTTTTTGTTTCGATCTGTTTCTGCCAGGTAAAATCTCAGATTTCTAGCCTCAATGTCTTCCACTGGATCAGTTAAGGGAGATTCCTTGGAAGATATCATCAACCCATACTTGAGAGAATTGAAGATTCATCCCAAGGAGTTATTGCTCGAAGGTGGGGAGGTTCGGATTAAAGAGGTTCAAGGCCCTAAAGGTGAAGGAAGTCCGGAGGACAGGATGGAAGCATTGGAACAAAAAGTCTTTAGGTACAAGAAGATGGCGGAGCACGAAGTGGAGATCATCCATAAGATTTGTTCCGAACTCAACACCAAGCACCAAAAGGAAACTGCTGAACTCAAAGACGAAGTCCTCTCACTCCGCCAAACAACCAACGAACTGCAAGAACAGTTCTATGACGTTCAAAATCAAATCTGTGAGTATGTGGCTAGATTTCAACTCATAAGTGCTGCTGCAAGTTTTAGGATGTTGGAAACCACGATGTCCTTTGTTGATGGGAAGCCTTTACCTTGGAAGACGGATGAAGATGAGAGGATACCACCACCTAAGGAGTAATTCATCATCAGGTTTGGCATCCCCTTGGTTTGTTCCAAGCATGGGGGAGTGTCGCGGTATCACATCACTATCTTCTATATTTTTACCTAATTAGTAGAGTCATATCATGAATAGAGGAGTTATTATGTAGTATGGTTTGCATTATGGAAGTGTCCCCTCTCTCATTAGATATGTATCCCTTGGTGTGAGTTTCCGTTATGGAATATTAATGAGAAGTTCTATCATTCACTCTTTTGCATAGCTTATATTAGTTTTCAATTCGTGGTTATATGATTGATCTTGTTGTTAGTATTGGTATCACTTTGGGATCATTGAGTTAATCTAGTTGGTTTTGGCAAACCTGGCTCGGTCAGTAGCAACACTATTTTTGAGAGTTGAATGAAAAAGATAAAAGTACCTCTAAAGAAAAATAATTTCATCGTCTTTCTTTCTTTATTTGCTCATGAGTCTAGTATTCTCTAGTTAAGATCTTTTGTGCTTCCAAGGAAGATTGCATGTTTGTCTTTATCACTTGTATGTTTGATTGTTTCCTTCAACTCTTATACTTTCTACCCAGCCTTGCTAGCCAAAAACCTGTACTGAGAGGGAATTCTTCTCGTGCATCCACTTCCTTTAAACCAAACCCATGCCATTTGAGTCCACCATACCTACCTAGTAGCATTATTGCTATTCCAAGTAAATTCTTGTTTTATCTATCTCCCAAATTAAACTTGTTATGTGAAAATTAGTGATTACAACTCTCATGAACTTGATGGCACACTTTACTTTCTTGCATTTAATAAACTTGAATCATTGGGTCCTTCTTTGTTGCGTATATGCTTGCGCTTTATGAGTTGAAGTTAGCCGAACCATGTATCATGGGGACCTCTTTCAACACTTCATTTGGTACTTTGTACCTAGTTGATATCATGTTCTTTTGCTTATGGATCCCGGCGGTGTGAAATAAAAGTGGAACTTGTAAGATCATGGAGTTTATATGTGTGTTAGAGAAACGCCTGGGCCGCTAGCCTAAGCCATGCCTAATCATGGTGGAAACTTGCAGCATAACTATAGTGAGCATTCTATGAAGCATCCTCAATAAAAACCTATGCAAATAGCAAATAAAAAGATCGCTGGGATGCTCACTGTCTGCTTGCCTTGTCATTTTGATTATTGGATAGCTCCTGTGTCATATGCAAGGGCGGTTCTCAATGATGCGCATGTATTTACAATGACAAGAGCTTGCTCGTGACTAAAGTTGAGTAGCATGAGGTTCGGTACTGATAAGTAAGGGGCATGTGACTTCAATTTATAACTTGTCAAGCATATCCTCTTAGTTGTGTCACTTTAACCTTAACCACCAAAAGATGCCTATGATAGGGGCAATGAGAGCTGAAAGCTAGTAAGTATCATAATTTTTGGGAGCTCTTTATGAGACTTGCAATCCCTGCTTCCCTCTTTGAAGGGCCTTTCTTTTACTTTGTAGTTGAGTCAGTAAACCTACTCCCTTCTATCTCAACAAGTATTTTGAGTTGTTGTGTTGCATTCATTCATATGTTGATTTATTCATTCATGTTTCTTATGTTCCTTGTTTTGCACATTGCTCTTATCTTGATGTTTACTACTTTGAAAGCTATCATTGAAAAACCAGCTATTTGTGAACTCCAGCAAATTATCAACTATTCTTCGACCAAGAGCTAAGTTTGCCATTACTAATTATGATTCACTTTATGAATCTTTATTATGTTTCCTTTACTTATTACAAGTTGAGTTATATAATAGTGAGTTGTCTTCTATTATGATCTATGTATTTGATGAATGTGATGCTTCTTGTCCGTATTCTTTTATCGACTCTTCACTCCATAAACCTGAGGCCATGTTTATTGAACTCAGTTTCGCTTGGGGACAAGCGAAGTCTAAGCTTGGGGGGAGTTGATACGTCCATTTTGCATCACTATTCTATGTCTTAATTCACTATTATTCATTGATATATTTCGTATTGAGACGTGATACTTATGTTATTTCATCTGTTTTTGCATGGTTGATGACTTTTGGAGCATGGACCGCTGCAGTCAGGATTCTAATGGAAAAGGTGCTGTTTGGAGGCAAAATTCACGAAGATCAGAAAATCCAGGAAAATATACGGAAAATCCTATTTTTCCAGAAGACTAAGGATGCCAGAAGACGGAGTGGAGATGGGCCACAGGGGGCCACGCCACCCCATGGTGCGGGTAGCCCTAGGCCGCGCCAGGAGGTGGTGTGGACACCCTTGCCCACTCCAGCCTCTCCCCTCTGGTGTATATCATCCTCCCGAAACCCTAAGACTCGGGGAGCGACCATAGAAAGATTCCGCCGCCCCTGCGGGGCGGAAAACACTGAGATAGAAAGATCTCTCCGGCAGACAGATTTCTGTCGGGAGAATTCCTTCCCGGAGAGGGGAGATCATCGCCATCAACACCACCATCAAGCTGGACTTCATCGGGATCATCATCATCACTACCACCATCATCACCATTAGCATCCTCATCACCATCTCCATATTGCTGTAACAATTGCGTTGAATCTTGCATAGTTATAGGGGAAACTTTCCTGGTGTTGATTACTCTTTGTAGTTGATGCTATTGAGTGAACCATTGAATTATTGTTTATGTTCAGATTGTTATACATCATTATTCCATCTCTGATCATGATCCATATGATGTTTTGTGAGTAGTTCATTTTGTTCTTGAGGACATGGGAGAAGTCTTGTTGTTTGTAGTGGAGTTGCGTTGAGAAAGATTCAATAGATTGTTATTTAAGTTGTGGTGTACTTCTTCTAGTGGTGTCATGTGAACGTCGACTACATGACACTTCACCTATATTGGCCTAGGGGAATGCATTGTGTATTTGGCTACTAATCGTAGGGGTTGCCGGAGTGATAGACACCTGAACCCCCGTTAGGAAACCATTGCACAAGGGACGTAAGGGTCTTAGAGTTTAAAGCGGTGGTTAGGTTTCTACCTTAATTACTTTCTTGTACTTACGGATGTTTGCAAGGGGTATAATCACAAGTATGTATTAGTCTTGGATGGGGCGGTACATTAGCACAGGTTCACCCACACAACACTTAGCAAGCTAAAGAAGATTAATCAACTATATGAAGCAAAAGCACTTGATAGTCTTCCCATGTGTCCTCGAGAACGTTTGGTCATCTTAAGTAATACAACCGGCTTGTCCTTTGCTGCATAAAGGATTGGGACACTTGCTGCATTTATTCCTACTGTCTTTTATTTACTCGTACTTTGTTTACTTGCTTTATCGAAAAACCCCTAAAAATCTGTTTGATAAGTATTTGCAGAGAATTCCTGATCCATAACACTAGCCAGCACCTTCTGCTCCTCGTTGGGTTCAACACTCTTATTTATCGAAAATACTGGGATACACCCCCTATACTTGTGGGTCATCAATGATAACCAAATTATTAGCAACTCGTTGTAAATCAGATATTGACTATAGTAGGAGAGACAGACACCCGCTAGCCACTTATGCAAAGCTAGTTGCATGTCAGTCGTGGAACCGGTCTCATGTGCGATGACATGTAAGGTTGGTCCAGGCCGCTTCATCGCACTATGCCACCAATATCCAAAGTACATATAAGAAGCAATAACATGATCATCACCGCCCACATACTCTTATGTGTTCTACCCGTGCAAAGCACCTACGCATAGATCAGGCTCTGATACCACTGAAGGGTTCGCAACATAGAAAACAAAATAAATCCTACGATGGGAACTATGCGCCAAGATCTATCTACTAGATACAAGCAACGGGTGCATATACATCCATGGAGAACTTACCCTCGAAGACAACAAAGTTTTTTTAACGGGTAGGAACTCGTGGATGATGTAGTCGTTCGCTTGTCGATCTCAAGATCGTGTGGAAGTCCTAGCAGCACAAACCAGTAGCATATCCGCACTCGCACACACCTTCAGGCCACCGAAAAACCTCTGCCTCCTCGCTCCAGCGATGCAGCGGAAGCAACAACTCCTTCCAGACGAATTGCCACCGGGAACATGCATCTCGCTAATCTGAGACCATGGGGGAATAATACTAGAGGGGGAGAGAGATCCTTCACGAGGAGGTGTGAGGAAGAAGGGTGAGAGGGGTGGCCTTTGATAGGAGGAGGGGGTACCCCTCCCCATGGCCGGTTCCCCATGGGGGGTGACCCCTCACCTCCCCCATTCATGTGGTGGTAACCCTCTCCACATAAATTTGTCCCTTAACATTCCTCTTTAAAGTCTTTACTTTAAATGCATTAAATTTCTCCAAATTTAATGCTCTCTCATTTAATAAAACTCTTTTATTAATTTTATTCAGAATTTTGTTAATTATTTTAATTAACAAACATTCACATAAAACCCCCTGCAACATTTCAATATTATATGCGGAACCAGTTTCAGCAATTTCATCCGAAATAGTTTCGGTGTCCATTGAAATAATTCCAGTGCTTTGCAATTCATTCATCTGAAACATATTTGCTCCAAATGGTGTTGGTGTCCCTTAAGTGTGTCACCCTACGGTTCGTGAATAATGCAGACATGATCGAGACCCCTCTCAGATCAATAATCATAAGCGGGACCTAGAGATCCATACTGACTCCTACACATTCTACGATGACTTCTGTGATTGTGAGAACCTTTAACGTTAGTAACTAAATCCCTTTGTCTCACGATATATTACATGTCCGAGATTCGATCATCGGTATCTCCACACCTAGTTTGATCTCGTTACCGACATGTACTCTTTTCTCGTTCCCGTGATATAACATTCTAGTGATCTCATCACTTGCTTGCAATCTAACCAATGTGATATCACCGAGAGGGCCTAGAGAATATCTATCCGTCATCGGGATGGACAAATCCCACTCTTGATCCATGAGCCTCTACATAAAACTTTCGTAGTACTGAACCCACCTTTATAATCAGCCTTTCACGGTGTGACGTTTGATGTTATCAAGATACTCTTCCAGTGTTAGTGATTAACATGATCTCATGGTCTAAGAACTAGGATTACTTTGTTAGATGTTATAGCAATATAAACACAATGACTTTGATCGTAATGTTATACTTCAGATGAATGTTCATCACATCATTCCACTAATGTTGTGACCTCATTATTAACAACATCCAATGTCCATGACTAGGAAACCTTGATCATCTTGTTAATCAACGACCTAGTTTACAAGAGAGGCATAACTAGGAACTTTCCTTTTGTTTATTAAACACACATGTATTAACGTTTCCAAATTAATACAATTATAGCATGCAAAATAAACATCTATCATATACTTGGAATATGTATAATAATAACTTTATTATTGCCTATCAGGGCATATTCCCTTCAGCTTCCTCCTCCAAACGCACAGCGCCGCCTATCAACGGTCTCCTCCGCCCACAAAATGGCTGAGGCTTCTTCCTCTGGCACGGCGGCGACCTCTGCAGCGGCGGAGAAGGAAAACTTCTGTGATGTGTGGATCTCGTGCATCCTCGACAACAAGAAACTCCGCATCGTCAAAAAGGAGGGCCTCCTCCACACTAGCGACTAGCGGAGTGGCTTCAATCAAACCATCTGTACGCCTCGCGCCGACAAACGGGTGCACTTTGGCACTCACCTCGACAGAGGTTTGAGCTTTCCTCCCTCAAATTTCTTTCTGAGGCCATAGATTACTATGGAGTTCAACTCCACAATTTTCCCCTGAACACAATCTTAGAAATGAGTGCTTACACATCTTTGTGTGAGGGTTATCCCGGAATTTGGATGAGTCTTGTTTTATTCCGGTACTACCTCGGTACCCGGAGAAACTCTATCACTTCTGTTGATCCTTACATTACCAGAACTCTTAGCCTAACTATTAGGAGAGACCGAGTCTATCCTAAAATTAAGGCTAGTGAGTCCATGAAGAAATGGCCATCCACGTTCTTTTACCATAAGGACAGACCGGCTCCCGGCAAAGAAACTGATTTGCTAGCTTTCATTGATGGCGCCACCACGCCCCAAGAGTCCTAAGATGCGGAAGCTCCAGCTCTCACTAATGATCTGCTTCTCGCCAAGAGGCGGATTGAGTACCTAATGAAGCACAAGGGTCTGAAAGGATCCGATTTAATTCACTACTGGCTGGCATGCCGGATTCAACCCCTCCAGCACCACGGTGATCGGATCATGCACTCAATCACCAAGAGCAAGACGGATTCTCTGAGGATCTGCTCGCGATCAATCCCAGGCAAGGAGCATGAGTCCCAGATTATATGGTTGATCAAAGAGCGGGTCGAGAGGAAGATTCCAGATCTCCCATTGGACATGTATACGGCTGACGATCCTGTGACACCAGTGATTTTTCTAGATGCTACTCTTGTATTCGAATATGTGATCATCCGTACTTTGTTGTAGTTTTTTCGCAACACTAAGATGATATTTCTTTCAGCTTGCTGACCTCCTCGAGTCGGATCTTGCTCCTCTTGAGGGATATCCACCTAAGAAACCGGCTTCTTAGGAGGAAGGAGAACTTGTACTGCTACTAGAGGCGTTTACCCGGAAACGCAAAACTCTGACTATTTCCATTGGCATGAAAGAACCGCCTGTTGTGAAGAGGTAACTTTCCCCGCAAGGTCTTACATTTTATCTCATATTCTTTTTGAAGCGTAACGATCTTGAACTGTCACTTCTTTAGAGCTAAACAACTTGTCAAGGGCAAAGGGAAAGGAACCGCGACAAAGCCCCTGCGCCAGTCAAAGTTAGTTTTGACTTCGCCTGCTGCTCCGCCTCTGACTGCTACCCCAACACCTTCTACAACACCCGAGGTTACTTCCTCTCCTCGTGCTGCAGAAGATTCGGCTCAGCATTCTGAGCCAGCGATCCTTGGCTCGCAAACCGACGTCACCATGGGTGATTCGGTAACTGATATGGGGTGGCCCGATCTTCTCAGAAAGCACTGGTCGATGATGATGGTGGATGGTTGATAACTAGCATGTAGCTATGATCTCTCCCGCTCAAACCCTGATGCTAGTGCAACATCTCTCGAACCCTGTGGGATATTCACAACACCACGCTCTTGCGCACGTAGTCGTCGACCACGAACGGTAGTTTGTAATGTACTAATTCCTAATGGAACAACAGATCACACTCAATTGTAGTAGATAATTCGATCACATGGTAATTTTAGAGGTTCTTAAAAAGAAACAACTCCAAAATAGTTTTAATGTGGTCTAAACCCTAATGCAAATGGCGCCACATCTATTTAATAAGTTGGGGGAGGTGGCCAAGGCTTGGAAATCGACTAGGTCCCACCTAAACTAAGGTACAATCCGACCCAAGTTGGGTTCGGCTCAGGGTTCTACCGTGGTAGACTTTGGGCCCGTTTCTGTGCCGCGGCAGCCTGCCGTGGAAGAGAAGGACTCTGTTTTCATGCCGCGGCAGCCTACCGTGGCAGGAAAATGCACAGTTTCTCTGTCGCGGTAGAGATCCTGCCAAGTGTTGATCTCCTCCTTGACAGCTCCTTGCGCTTCCTCCCTCTCCTCCCACGTGCATTCTTCATTGATCAACACGCCATGCTCCATATGCTTCAGCTTCATGCTATGCCTTCTTATCCCATGTACCTGACCATACAATAGCACAAACACTTAGGCAGTATAAAATTCTCATTAAGCCAAACACTAGGTTCATTAAGAAACAAATTCACCTGTTGTTCTAGTAGTTTAGCATGATCTCTTGTAATTGGTCCAATTCTAATCTCATTGGATTGATCCTTCTTAGCAGCAACTGGAACATCATCAATAGCAGTTGGGGAAGGTGTAAGTGTAGGGATGTCCTCATCATCTCCCCCCCTTCAAAAGGCGTCGACCTCGATGCTCCAAGGTCTTCTCCATCATATGGTGATAAATTAGCAACGTTGAAGCTGTTGCTAACTCCACCAAACTCAGCAATAGGTATATCAATCGAGTAGGCATTATCATTAATCTTGGCTAACACCTTGTAAGGACCAGCACCACGGGGCTTCAACTTGGATTGTCGCAGTAGTGGAAATCTATCCTTGCGTAGATGCACCCATACCATGTCGCCACGCTTGAACAAAACCTCCTTTCTTGCTTGATTCCTTGCAGCAGTAATGTTCTTGCCTTTCTTCTCAATAGCCTTTCGAGTCTTCTCGTGAATTTTCTTCACATATTCAGCACATTTTGATGCCTCCATATCAACTCTCTCATGCAAAGGTAGAGGCAACAAATCAAGTGGCGTCAATGGCTTGAAGCCATACACCACCTCAAAAGGACAAAACTGAGTAGTCGAATGCACAGCCATGTTGTATGCAAACTCAACATGTGGCAAACACTCTTCCCACTCCTGCAGATTCTTCTTTATCATAGTCCTCATCAATTGTGACAATGTTTTATTCACCACCTCCGTTTAACCATTTTTTTGGGGATGGCATGTAGTACTGAACAACAACTTCATTCCCAGCTTCCCCCATAAGGTCTTCCAAAAGTAGCTCATGAACTTCACATCACGGTCAGAAACAATCATGTTGGGTACTCCATGTAATCTCACGATGTCCCTGAAAAACAAGTTGGCAACATGCAACGCATCGTCGCTTTTGTGTAAGGAAATAAAATGAGCCATCTTAGAGAACCTATCCACTGGCACAAATATAGAATCATGACCTCTCTGTGTTTTAGGTAGACCTAGCACAAAATCCATACTAATGCCTTCCCATGGTGTAGTAGGTGAGAGAGGTGTATACAAACCATGAGGCTTCAACTTTGATTTGGACTTGTGGCATGTAATGCAACGGCTCACAAATCTGTACACATCACGCCTCATCTTGGGCCAATGAAAGTGATCAGCAAGCACGAGCAATGTCTTCTCACGCCCAAAGTGACCCATCAAACCTCCAGCATGTGATTCCTGCACTAAGAACAAACGCAACGACGATTCTGGAATGCATAGTTTGTTAGCTCTAAACAAATATCCATCATGTATATGATACTTATCACATGCGTTTCTAAGAGCACACAAATGATATGGTTCAGCAAAATCATGATCAGTTGCATAAAGTGCACAAATACTTTCTAATACAGGAATTTTAACATCAAGATTTGCCAATATCATGTTTTTCCTAGACAAAGCATCAACAACTACATTCTCCTTTCCCTTCTTATACTTAATGATGTAAGGGAAAGATTCAATAAACTCAACCCATTTAGCTAATCTTCTATGCAAGTTTGATTGAGCTTTCAAATACTTCAATGCTTCATGATTAGAATGTATGATAAATTCTTT
Source organism: Avena eriantha (assembly GCA_910589775.1). Lineage (NCBI taxonomy): Eukaryota > Viridiplantae > Streptophyta > Magnoliopsida > Poales > Poaceae > Avena > Avena eriantha. The sequence goes on along the minus strand of OU342742.1, from coordinate 378,611,437 downwards.
TGGCCACAAATAATGTTGCCAAACTTCAAGAACTCTAACAAGTGCATACAATTCTTTATCATAAATAGGATAATTCAATCTAGCACCAGGAAGTTTCTCAGAAAAATATGCTATAGGGCGACCCTCTTTCATTAAAACGCCACCAATACCTATACCACTAGCATCACATTCAACTTCAAATTGCTTCGAAAAATCAGGCAATGCAAGTAATGGTGCAGAAGTAAGCAAACATTTTAATGTATCAAATGCAATAACTTGAGTTGCGCCCCACACAAATGGCACACCTTTCTTAGTTAATTCATTCAATGGTGTAGCAATAGTACTAAAATCCTTCACAAAGTGCCTATAGAAACCAGCTAAACCATGGAAACTACGCACTTGACTCACATTCATGGGAATAGGCCAATTCTTTATTGATTTGATTTTAGATTGATCTACTTCTACCCCATACTTAGATACAACATATCCCAGAAATATGACCTTATCCTTTGCAAATGTGCACTTCGCAAGATTAGCATACAATTTGTTATCACACAATACTTGCAAAACTTGTCGGATATGACTACAATGTTTAGTTTTGTTGTGGATATGGATAAGTATATCATCAAAATAAACAACCACAAAGCGACCAATAAATTATCTCAAAACATGATTCATTAATCTCATGAATGTACTAGGTGCATTAGTAAGACCAAACAGCATAACTAACCACTCATACAAACCAAATTTTGTTTTGAAAGCAGTTGTCCATTCATCCCCTTATTTCATCCTAATTTGATGATAGCCACTACGCAAATAAATCTTAGAGAAAATAGCAGCACCACTCAATTCATCTAGCATATCCTCTAAGCGTGGAATAGGATGACGATATCGAACTGTGATGTTATTAATAGCTCTAGAATCTACACACATGCACCATGTACCATATTTCTTAGGTACTAAAATAATAGGAACATCACAAGGGCTAAGAGAAACACGAATGTACCATTTATCCAGCAATGCCTATACTTGTTTGTGCGTCTCCTTTGTTTCTTTGGGGTTGGTCCTGTAGGGTGCATAGTTTGGTAGTGTGGCGCTAGGTATCAAGTCGATTTGATGCTCAATGCCACGCAATGGAGGCAATCCTGTGGGCACATCTTCTGGAAACACATCGCCAAAATCCTGCAAAATAGTAGATACACCAAGAGAAATAGGGGTCATGTCGTTAGAATCCAATACCTCACCCTTATACATGAGCACAAGCGGCATGGTTGTAGAATCCTCATGAAACTCTCTCGTATCTTCCTTGGTGGCTAACATCAAAAGATTAGGCACTCGCTCTCTCTCTTTTCATTATATCACTCTTTGTAGGCTCTATTACATCATGTACAACTGCAACACTATCTCGCCTGTCTACAGATGCATCCTTCAAGTCCACTTCTATCTTTTGACGAGATTCATTCACAATCTGTTGTGGTGTCATTGGCTGCATATTAATTTTCTTGCCCTTGAATTCCAAGTGATAGGTATTGGCTCGGCCATTGTTTTGCACATGGCGATCATACAACCAAGGCCGACCCAATAAGAGATGGCAAACAGTCATAGGAACCACATCAAAATCAATAGAATCCTTGTATGGCCCTATTTCAAAATTCACACGTACCATATGGTTTACCTTCATCTCACCATTGTCACTCAACCATTGTATGTAGTATGGCTTGGGATGAGGTAAATAACTCAAATTCAGCTTGGCACATAACTCCTTGCTTGCAAGATTTCTGCAGCTACCTCCATCAATGATTACTTTGCAAGCTTTGTTAGGGCCAACCAGTGCTTTGGTTTGGAACAAGTTGTAGCGCTAAAAATCAACAATAGGATGCACACTAAGTATACATGGAGACACCAAAATGGTTGGTGCACGCTCAGGGAAAGCATCCATACCTTCCTCGCTGTCATAACCATCGTCATAAGCACAATTAGGATCAACTTCATCTCCACTATCAAGCTGACCTTGTTCAATGACAAACATAACCTTGCGGTTTGGACAATCTCGCTTGTAGTGGCCTCTACCTCCACAAGTATGGCACTCCACATCGCGAGTACACGTTGTTGACATATTGGAACCCGAGCTAGCAGCAGGAGCAGCAGGTTTCTTGGCATTAGAACCATAGGATGGCGTTGGAGCATGCCTGACCGAAGATGGTGAAGGGTGGCTAGCAGCCCGCTGCAGGTGGCACCATAGGAGGTGGCAGTGTAGACCTTGCTAAAAACCTACTGGTAGGCGAATACCTTGCACGTGACTTTGCCTCTTCAGCTAACGGTGACTCGGCCTCTCTAGCATGATGCAATAGTTCATTCATAGTCTTGTACTTGTGATGACGAACAATACTCTTGATTGGTAACTTCAAATTGTTGAGTAATTGCTTCATGGTCATCTCAAGGGATTCATGAACTCTAGCATGCTGCATAAGCATCTCCATCTCCATGTAGTACTCATCGACTGGCATAGTTCCTTGCCTCAATTGTGTCAACTTGTCAAAAACTGAACGCAAGTAGTTGGTGGGTACAAAATGGTCCTTCATGATGCGCTTCATCTCTTGCCAAGTCATCATAGGAAGTTCATTGTCATCCCTTCTATTTTGCACAATAGCATCCCACCAACGCAAACCATATCCATCAAATTCTAACACTGAAAGCTTTACCTTCTTGTGTTCTGTATATTCATACAAGCACCAGAGCTTCTCAATCTTCAACTCCCATGTGAGGTAATCTTCAGGATCAAGTAAGCCATCAAACTTGGGAATTGAGAATTTTGGCTTTCCCAAAAAAATAATCAACGGCTTGGTTAGGCACACGTTGAGCACGCCCAACAGGAGCCCATCCGCGTGCATGTGCAGGTTCAGGTGCAGGTGCAGGGGGATTAGCACGTCCCTTGCCAAGATTTGGGGCAGCACCAGCAACACTAGCTTCGTCATCATCTTCAACGGCATCATCGAGTGGTTGTTGCTGCCGTTGCTCAAGTGCTACTATCAAAGCATCAATCGAATGCTGCAAAACTGCGACATTGGTATTGATCATTGTCATTTGTGTTTGAATGTTAGTGACTGCCTCTTCATTGTCTCTCAAAACCACTTGCACGTCCTGAATAGTCTTGTCAATGGCATCTATCGTGCTAGTAAACACACTTGTCAAATGAGATTTCAATGCTTCTTATTCTCGCTAATTAACAGGATCTTCATATTTCTTTTTCTGTGACACAACATCAACATCACTAAGAGACATGATTAGTAGGTTAGTGCAAAAAACAAAATCTGTTTGGTGGAACACTCACAACTCACTCACAACTGACAAGGAAGCAGATATTACCGTTCCAAAGTGAATAGAGATGCGTTACCAAAACAAATCAAAGACTTATGCACTGATGTGATTAAGTGAATATCAAGGGTATGGAGAACGATCACAGGGCACACAGGTTATTTATGGTGGAGCTCTAGGTATGGTATCCTAACTATACCATAAACAAGTCCTAGTGTTGATCGTACAAAAACTCAAGAAACACACATGTGGAGATAAACGTGGCAATGCAACTATGAAGGGTGTTGCACTGTGCTGGAGAGACACTAGCAAAGCTCAAGTAAATAGGCACAAGATTTCTCAACCTACCGGTGCACAAAGATATCACTAGGCCTCTTTCTCAATTCTCCTTCCCTTTCTATTTTTCTTTTGTATTGAATCTTTCTCTTTTTTGCTTTTTCTTTTACTATATTCTCTTTTTTTGAATATGTATCACACTATGATCATGACCAAATTATAACGTACAACACCAAAAACCTACGAGCTGCCTGTAAGAGCAGAAACTAATCTCAATAGGTAGGTTCCTAACCCCTTTGAATAGAATGGTTGTAGCTAAGTTTTGGAAATTGCAAAATATCACTATTATAATATTTGTTTCGTGGCAGAAAACAGGTCAAAACTGTGTCGTGGCAGACAATCCGTACTGCGACAGAGAAACAGGCAGAAAACATGCAGTGGCAAAACATTGGCAGCAGAAGCTGGCTCACGGCAGAAAAACGCGTGGAAAACGTGCCGCTGCAGGAAACTGATCCGTGGCAGACACGGACTCGCGGTAGAGAAATAGGCTGTTTCTGTGCTGCGGTAGAGTCGGAGACCGATTTTTTATATATTCCAACTCGGCCAAGTGGTACACAACTAGGAATCTATGCTAGGATTGGATCTAGCTTGTGGCGGCGGAAATAATTGATGGGGAACACATATGAACAACTATATCTACTCAAAAAAATTGAAACTAGACTCCTACGGATTTCTATAGAGCAGATCTACGAGAGAGACGATCAGCAACTAAAACTTGAAAACAATATAATCTAGGCTATGGCAAATCTTTTTGTGAGGCTTTTTCTATATAGTACTAAACAAAAACTAATCTATGGATGGACTTGCGGATTGCCCACCGAGTAAACGAGGAAATCTGATACCAAGATGATATGGTGTGGCCGGATCTTCTCAGCAAGCTGATATGGGGTGGCCCGGTCTTCTCAGCAAGCACTTGTCGATGATGATGGTGGATGATAGATAACTAGGTGTAGCTATGATCTCTCCCGCTCGAACCTTGATGCCAATGCAACAGCTCTCGAACCTTGTAGGATATTCAAAACACCACACTCTTGCGCACGTAGTCGTCGACCACGATCAGTAGTTTGTAATCTACTAATTCCCAGTGGAACAACAGATCACACTAAACTATAGTTGGTAAAATCGATCACAGGGTAATTCTAGAGGTTATATGAAAGAAACAACTCCCAAATAATTTTAACGTGGTCTAAACCTAACTTGTGTGGCGCCCCATCTATTTAAGAGGTTTGGGGGTGGCGGCCTACGCTTGGGACGACTTGGTCCCACCTAACTAGGATACAAACCGACCCAAAGTTGGGTTTGGCTCAGGGTTCTGCCGTGGCAGAGTTTGGGCCCTTTTCTATGCCGCAGCAGCCTGCCGTGGCAGAAAAGGACTCTGTTTTTGTGCGCGGCGGCCTACCATGGTAGGAAAACGCGTCGTTTCTCTATTGTGGCAGAGATCCTTCCATGTGTTGATCTTCTTCTTAGTAGCTCCTTGCGCTTCCTCCCTCTCCTCCCTCGCGCATTCTTCATTGATCAACACGCCATGCTCCATATGCTTCAGCTCCTCGCTCCCTGCCATGCCTTCTTCTCCCATGTACCTGATCATACAATAGCACAAAGACTTAGGCAATATAAAGTTCTTATAAATGAAAGCATCATGGTCAACTAGGAATGAATTCACCTGATAGTTATTATTGATTTGACTCAATATTTCCTTCCAGTTCAAGCAGTCAGAATCATCATAATCCATGTATATATCCTCATCACTTTATGGACTTATATTTGCATTGATTTTTACTTGTAGGATTTGTCCATAGGCAATGCTTGAACCATATGTTGGCTTGAAGGTTGGGAGAAGAAGAAAGTGAAGAAGATCAAGTGTTGGCTAAGGTTTCAATAAGTGATCTGAAAATGGACCGAATTCTCCGATGTCCTGATCCGGAGTTTTGGCGCAAGTATCTGGTGTGACCTCGAAAACATGCCCGGGTCATTCTGATTGGGGGTCCAGATACTGTCCGGAGATGGACCAGAATCTCCGGTGTGAGATGTTTGCACACCGAAGTCTCCGGTCTCCAGGCCGGAGTCTCTGGTGTGATATTTCCCCAATGGGCAGAAAACGGTATGTAAAGAGTTGAGCCTATAGCAAGTGTGTCTTGAAGAATAAAGTTGGAGTGATATCTCTTATGTACCTTTAAGACACCAACATAATGAAGAACGAAGAAATGATATGCAAGTTCAAGATGAGCCACCTCGAAGAGATCATTTTCTTGAAGCTTGCCATCCTATGATGATCATGGATATGGGAAGATGATATGCCCAAAAGAGAAGCTCTACCATAGTGGATTATGGGGAGCAATTTGCAAGTCTTCACCAAGCTAGCGCAATCAAGAAAGGTGTTCCATCTTAAGGTGGAGTAGATCGTCATCATCAAGCTCAAGTGGAACATGTGCAAGGAAAAGGTATGTTCTTGATAGGGTTTTCTTCTTACCGGTCTTTTGGTGATTAGTTAGAGAGACCGGTTTACAGGATAGATAGTCGTACTATCAAGAGGGGCTCTCGAGTGAGTAACTTGATCATATACTTCGGAGAGAGCTCAAACCTTTGCATACGTGGCATCATCGTTCTTGGTTCTTATTTGGTTCTTATCCATCAAAGGATTTTGAGCTTGTGTTAATCTTCATGACAAGCTTAAGTTCATCGAAAGCGGATTTCATATGCATTCTCTATTGTATCTTCAATGTTGGAGGTTTTATCGGTTCGTCTTTTTTAGAGAGGTCAGCTCTTTCATTATTTGGTTCTATCCTCCCTTGCTGGACTATAATGTTTTTCTATATGATCTTGTAGAGATTCTTTTCCTCATTAACACAAGCCCAAGTTCATCAAAATCGGAATCCATATGCAAAAGTTATAGTTGTTTTCGTATTGATCTTTCTGCCAGTTTTTGTAAGACCGAAGATTCCGGACTAAATCTTCGGTCTATCTCTGGACCGCGTACAGATTGACCTCCAATTTGTCCCCATTTGTCCTGGGTACACCGGAGACTCCGGTCCTAGTCCGGAGACTCCGTACCTGATTCCTGGGGCTAACGGTTAGATTTCTAGGGACCTACTTAAGAGGCCCTTCTTCCCCAATGGTTCCCTAACCTTTCTTGCAAGTTTTCCCCTCCATTGTTGACCTTCTTAAGCTTGCTATCCCTCAATCTCTCCTATGGTTCTTGGATATTCTTGAGGGATTTGAAAGAGGAGATCTAGATCTACAATCCCACCAAACAATCTCTCCTCTAAGTGAGGGGAACATCTAGGGATCTAGATCTTGGAGTCTTGTGTGGATTTCCTCCATTGTTTTTCCTCTCTTATCCCCATAAGCTTTTGTAGATTTGGTGGAATTTTTCAGAGAATGACTTGAGCACTTCATGTGTTCTTGCCATTGCATTTGTTGCATCAATTTGGGTTCTTGGTGAGGATTCAATTGGGTGAAACGTGAGAAGCTTTTTACTCTTGGGTTCTTGGAACCCTAGACGGTTTGGTTATATTGCAGGCTTGTGGATTACTTGGGGCCTCCAATTAAGTTGTGGAGATTTCTCCAAGCTTGTTAGTTGGGATCCTCCAATTGAGTTGTGGAGAAGTGCCCCAATCTTGTGAGAGGTTCCGGATTGCCACCGACAAGTGCACCGATAGTGGAAGTGTGGATCGATCCCATTCGGGTAAGATTCACCAGAGAACAAGGGAGGCCTTTCGTGGCGTTGGTGGTTCGAAACCACCCCCTATCCAAACGAGACATACTCCATTGTGGGGAGGAACTCGGTAAAACATCGTCGTCTCCACGTGCCTCGGTTATCTCTATACCCGAGCTCTTACTTATGCACCTTAGTTTGTGATAGTCTTCGTGCTTGAAGTCTATATATTGCTATCACATAGTTGCTTGTCTTGCTTAGCATAAGTTGTTGTGGACATAGGTGAACCCTACTTGTCTAGGTTTTGTTCTTGACAAAGTAAACACTAGTTTAATTCCGCCTTTGTTAAGACACTCTCGTAAAAGTTTTAAACCGCCCATTCACTCCCCCCTCTAGGTGACATCCTTGTCCTTTCAATTGGTATCAGAGCCAGGTCTCTCATTTTAGGATTCAACGCCTTGAGAGTAAAGATGTTGGCTAGGGGATTAGTGCACAACGAAATGTTCATATTTGATGGCACATATTAAGATATATGGAAAACTTGTATGCTTATTCATTTTCGGGACATAGACCCAAATTTTGAGCATATTGTAGATATTGGTTTTTCTCCTCCTATGGATTTCGACAATTTATCTTGTGAGGTTGAGAAAAACTGATATCTTGATGCTCAAGCTTCTAATGTGCTTGTTAATGCTTTGAGCTTTGTAGTTACATCTTCAATCATTCCTTTTTGGAGCGCTCATGAGTTATAGACAAAACTTGAAGATAAATATGTTGTGTCCAATATTCTTGAGGATGATTGTGTTGCTTCCACTTCTGGTTGAGATGAGTTCTCATCTTCTACCACCTCACCAACATGTGATTCTTCACAAGGTAATGATATGGTGAGTGGTGATAGAAATTGCAATATGGATAGTGAGCTTACTATTAGTCATCCTTCATCTCTATCTAGTTGCAATGGTCTTGTTGACGATGAGGATGAGGATAATGATGAAGAAGAGGTTGATGTTGATGATTTATATGAAAAGGGTGAGATTGTTCATCATGCTCTTGTTAAGAATAATATTGCTTGCTCTAACTTCGTTGAAATCTTGGACTTTGCTATTAAGAGCAAAGAACATATTGATAAGTTAGAAGCACAAATTGAGGATCATGAGAACACCATTTATAAAATGAGTAGCCTTGAGCGTGAGTATGCTAATAAAATTGTAAATCTAGATGAAGCTCTTGAAGAGGAACAAACCACTAAGGAATCTCTTGAGGAGACTTTTGCTCTAGAGTTGTCTAGAGTGAAGGAATCTCATGATAGAGATCTTGAGGTGGCAAGTGATCTCAAAGATAAAAATGATGAGCTTCAAGTTGCTTATGCTAAACTCCTTGAGGATTTTGAGCACCTCAAAAATGTCTCTAGGGTCATCAAGGGTGAGCTCATCAAACTCACTGAGTCACATGAGCAACTTAAAGCCTCTTACTCAAAAGAGCTTTCGATGTTTCCCTCACCTCTTGCAATTAATTATGATGCTTGTGCTACTAACTCTATTTCTTGTGAAGCATCTATTTTGAAGGAGAATGTTGAGCTAAAGACACAATGTCGGGGGGATGACCCCCAGGTAGGCCAAGCCAAGCTAAACTGGCTGTCTCGAGGGAGGCCTGGCCGATTGGACGTAAGACAAAGAACCACAACCGAGTGGACTGCTTCAGTCGGTCCGCCCTCAGGATTCCCTGGCTGGCCCGTCTAGCCGGGTGACCGAAAGAGCCGGCTGGGTGGCCACCTCTACCCAGCGCCTCGGATCTGTTGGCCAGAGGTACCTGGGATGATGCTCCTTGCTGAGCGCACCCCTGACCGGACAGGCTGGTGCACCACCCTAATGGTGCTACAAGACGAAGGTGCCAAAGTGCCAAGGCTGGAAGCTGACGAGTAAAGCTCCGGCTGGCGAGTAAAGCACCAAGCTGGTGAGTAAAGCACCGGGTGACAACCAAAGCAACGGCGTTGGGACACTACATCGATGCCCCACCTGTACTGAAGGCTTGACTGGGTCCTGGCCCACCGGCTGGGCCCAGCCAGCCGACCTGCTTTGTAAACCCAAAGCCCATACAGTAAACTGTAGAACCCACCTTGTAACCTACCTCTCCCAACCAATATATAAGGGGGTAGTGCCAGGGTTCTAGGTAGACAATTACAAGTTACAAGTTCTCTAGATTCCACAAGTTCAGTCGTTCATCTTCCTCTAGCTCCCCATAGCAGCTAAGGAAAACAGCTCAAGGAGCACTTGTACCGAGGACTTGCTCCCGATATAGTAGATCCATGCAAGAGTAGGAGTTTTACCTCAAAAAGAGGGCTCCGAACTTGGGTAAATCACTATGTTCGCAGTATATGTGCCCAACCTGTTGCGAGTAGCCACCGATAGCATCCTAATTGTCCCCTTCATGCCATCCCCGATGGCACTGCCGCGTTCCGCACCACGACAGTTGGCGCCTACCATGGAGCACAACGCTTCAGCTGGAGTCATCTTTCGCACGGGACTTCCGCTCGTCGCCGGTGAGCAGGTCGCCTCTAGCCTTGTCCTCACCTTCGGCTCCTTTGACTACGTCCTCGACAAAGCATCCTGCTTCAATGGGGAAACCTTCCCAAGCGATGGCTCCATCATGCACTTTGGCAAACACCATGTCGCCACTGTCGTCAAGAATTTCCCTCGCAAGGTCATCACCGTCTCCAGCGCGCCACCTGGCTTCTCCGCTCCACGCCTCACTAGCGGCAGTGTCGAGGTCATGATGGTCGGCACGGGCGAAGGTCGTCGCCTACCTCTGGAGCGTGACATAGGCGCCAACAACACCGCCCCGCACGAGGAGGACCTAGATTCACTGGACGCCTCCATCCAGAACCTCCGCGTCCCCATCACCCTCGAGGTGGACCCAGTGGCAGCAGTAGCTGTGCTGGAAGCCACGCGCCAGGACCTCCTACAGGAAGCCAACAAGGTCGCCGCCCGCCTGCGCCGCCTGGACGCAACCATGCATGAGTACAACACCACGCATGGCTTCTCCCCCCTACCCGGCACCAACCGGCAGGATCCACCCTAGGGCTGTAACTTGGGCTCGGAACTGGACCATGCTGCTGACTCGCATGTCCACACGGCTCAGTCGGTTTACAGTACTCTGGCCAAGAACATGAGGGTCGTAGAAGTAGCCACCACTGAGCTTACCACCTGGAGGGTGACGAGCTGCATCGCCAGCAGGCGCGTGTCCAGCTCCTCGTCCCTATGGCCAACAAGCAGCATGCCGAGGCGGGCGCAAGCCTTAGACGGAACATCAAGAGCCAGCAGCCTCACCGGGCGGGCGATCTGGCTACAGGTGGCAGCAAGGCCTCCTCTCCAAACACTACAAAATATAACAACCGTCCACGCGGTGGATTAGCCAGCCGTGGGCAAAATCCACATGAAGCCGCAGCTGTCACCAGCAGAAACCACGATCCGGCTGACGAAGCCGAAAGAACCAACGCGCCACCCAAGTCCTGCCTTTCAGGACGGCTTGGCCTACTCGAGTCGGAGGAGCCGCGAGACGCGCGTGCCCGCATCGATCTGTTGGTCCAGTCACACGCACTGGAGGAAGAGAGTCCGGCTGGCCCAAGGTGTTTCGGACCACGCATTTGGAACAAACCGTTTCCAAAGGGATTTTCGCTCCCAAGGGACACGCCAAAGTACAATGGCACGGTCCAGCTAGAGGACTAGCTAGTGGACTACACCACAGTGGTGGGCATCGCGAACGGCAATCGTCGGGTAGCCGTGCGCTATGTCGCCCTCATGCTCCTCGACTCAGCCAAAACATGGCTCAACAGTCTCCCTGGCAACAACATCAATGCTTAGATTGACTTAGAGCAGGCATTCGTCCACAACTTCACTGGCACTTACAAGTGCCCGGGTTACCCAGGCGAGCTCGCCCTTTGCGTTCAGGGCAAGGACGAGACCGACAGCTCCTACATCACCCGGTGGACAAGCATGCACAACTCATGCGAGGGGGTACGCGAGCATCAAGTAGTTGACTTCTTCATCAACAGTTGCAGAGACGACACTATTCTCAAGAACAAGCTCCGCCGGGTGGAGCCCGATACCATGGCCAAGACCATGGAGATCGTGGACAAGTATGCCACCATAGACATGACAATGAAAAGATCCATCCGGCTGGACAACCAGGGGCAGATAATCGTGGGGGTCACCACAAACCGATGCTAACCGGACAGAAACAACTACAACTCCAGGCGGCATGACAACCGCCACGGCAAGAGAAAGGATGACCAGCCGGATAACCAATATGGTTCCCGGCAGGTAGCAGTGGTGCAAGAAGATCCGGCTGCAGGTGGCAGCCAGAGGCAGAAGCCTGATGATCGGCCGCCTCAGCCCAAGTACACCATCGAGTCGATGCTTGATGGCCCGTGCAAGTTCCATAGCACCAGCAACAAGCCGACTAAACATACAACTCGCCAGTGCACCTGAACAAAGAAGATGTCCAAGGTTTGTCGGTTACCACCGCCACCCCCGTCTCCGCCAGCCGGAGGCCAGCAGGACAACTGCGAGCGCTAGAGCTACCAGGACGAGGACGGAGGAGACTATCCTTGCTAGCTGGGGAACTACCACATCTTCACCACCGAGCCAGAGACCAAGCACAACAAGAGGCGCCGTGAGGCGGAGGTGAACACAATTGTTCCCCTGTCCCTCAGTACCTAAACTGGTCTGAGTGTAACATCCCAAAACTTTAATCAAGGTTATTAAATCCAAATCACCCAAATTAGGGTTAACAAAAAAAATATTAAAATAATTATGAATGCATGTGTATGTTGCATTAGTGTAGAATTGTTTGAAAATAGCATGTTTGATTGTTCTAAATGATATGAAATGGTTTAAGGGTGAATGCCACATCATCTAGACCATTTACAAACAAAATCCAAAGAAAAAGAAACCAAATAAGATTAAATAATGCAAATGGTCATTTTGACCATTTTAATCCACTAGGCCACTTTAGGTGTTCCTAGAAGTCAATTTTAAACAGAAAATTTCTCAACTCTTTTCACCCCTTGCTAGACCAAGTAAAGATGTACCAAGGCCCACTTTACAAACTTACAAAAATCTTTAGCAAAGCAATTTAAATGACATTTGAAAATTGAATCAAGTGTATGTGTTAAGATCACCATTTCTCAAAAACCAACCAAACCAATTCACCTTGGCAATCCCAAGCAAACATAGTCTCTCAAGATTAATACAAAACCACTCAAAAAGTTTGGATCCAATATTCAAATTTAAATTTCTTTCGGTCATTTCATCAAACACCTAGTAAGCACAGTAATAGCTGCCAAACTATTACTGTTCTTGATCTTTGCTTTATCCACCATTTTGCCACTTTACACTCCCCTTGTCCACTCTAGTCACAACCAAGGCCAATGCACCACTCCCCCTTGCTGTATGCGCCAGTGCCAAGCCACCCGAGCATCCCCATGTCGGCCGACCATGGTTCACTCGCAGCAGACCACCCCGAGCTCGACCACCCCGAGCTCGCCTGTTGGGGATATACTTTCCAGGTATCCTCACAGTTCCTCACTAACCAGGGTGGCCCACTTCGGGTTAGAGCTTTGCTTCACGGGCGGCCTAGTCAAGGAGAAAGACGGAGTCCGGTCCGGCTATGGGAAGGCCTAGAAGAGTTACCGACTTAGGCCCATAATGTTACTTGTAGTTCAAGATGTACTCTGTAACTAACTCTTAGTCGTAGCCGGATAGATCTCTCTTGTAAACCCTAGGCCGGATATCTATAGAAGCTGTCCTAGGGAGGGACTTTAGGGCACACCTCAATAGTCTACAATCTCAACTCGCACAGGCGAAACCCTTGTAACCCATATTCCGACTCTGTCGTATTACTGGATTGCTAGCAGGAGTAGGATCCGTCCAAAGCCGGCGGATTAGAACCTAGGTAAACTTGTGTGCTCACCGTCCCCAAATACCGTACATCTCACACCCCTCTATTCCGCACGCCTCAAGGACCCCCTCATGGCGTACTTGTCATCAATCCGACGACAGTTGGCGCCCACCGTGGGGCAAGTGAGCTTTGGATCTGCGTTCTGAGCGGAATCTGCAAGAATCAAAATCGGCGAGACTATCGTTGACGGTCGCATCCTCTACGCCAGCGACGTCCCTCTCATCGTTCTCGACGAGACTTGGATTCCGGCTAGGGAGGCCGTGACTGCCAACACAATCATGACTTTTGGTGAGATCGATGTTTACATCGGTTTCACTGAACCTGCCCCACCCACCCCAGTGGTGATAGAGGCAAAAGAATCTTCTGGGTCCCCTTTGTCCGTGGAGGCGGCAGAGTTCCGGATCTCAGAAAACCCTAATCCCACCCAGCCCGCACCAGTTGCGGAGATAGTGGAGAAATCCGAGCCTAAAGAAGACCTAGCGGTCCAAGTCAAATTTGGAGTGGGTCTCCCTGGAGAAGCCGGATCCCAGATCGACCCACCCGTGGAAGTCGAAGTTCAGGATGAGCTAGTCAACGACACTGATTCCGGCTCTGATGACGCCGGGACAAACACGCCTTTACTGAGGTATACACTGAGACGCATGATACTGCAAGGCGAAAGCGCGGATGCAATCCTCAAGACCATCAAAAGTTTCGACATGGCTGATCGCGAAAGCCGCAGGTACCTCAGGAAGCACGCGTCGCACTTCGTCGGATATGTGGGATCTGGATCCGGCTCTGCCGATGCTGGAGAAAACATAGACTCTGTGCTGGAGGCAATTGGAACAAACGCCGACGTACCCGCATCCTCGGATGAATCGATGACGTCAGCAGATTTCCGAAAGTTCTCCGCGGAATATGAAGAGGAGTATAACTCCAAAGCTATAGAAGAAGGAGAAGCCATGGATGAAGGATCCGGGGAACACTCTCCCAAAGCGCAGGATGACATGGACGTCGGAGATAATCCCAAAGTCCAGATGTCCGAAAGTACCGATCAGAGCTTGACTCCAGGAAACAGACCCAAAGCCATCTTTGCTACCGGCGCTGCCAAGAAGGCAAAGAAGAAGAACAAGAAGAACAAGACCCCGGAAAAAGACCCTCTGACAGAGGAGGTGATTGCCGAGGAATACGAAGAAGACTCGGATGGAGCACTTATCCCAGAAGAGCCAAAAAAAGAGGAATCGGTGGATGGACACGTGATCACCGAAGGTGCGCGTAAACTCATCGATGCTGCATTAACCACACCTATCCCTACAGCTGCAGAACTTACTGCTGAAGAGCTGGATGAAAGGGCCGAAGCCATAGAAGCGCGTCGTCAACAACTCCTCGATGAAGCCAAAAACATCGAGGTGGAGAAGAAATGCATGGCAACTAAGGACTACATGTCTCGGTTGCATCAGAAGACACGGAAGCGTCACACCAATGACGACCAATTCCCACATATCCGTGCCGTCCTTTTCGGGGATGAGACGGGGAAGCCACGGAAAGATAGCAAAGGAGATTGGGTATATATCCAACCCCAGTACAGAATACGTTTGGATATCAAACTACTCAATAAGGGACTGGAGCAGCAAAAGGTCGCCCTGTCCGGAAGTCAAAAACTGGTATTGGATTCCGACCAATGTCGCACTGATCCGGCATGAGATGACGTAAGACCCCATCACGTCCGGGAGCAGTATCATCGCCCCGAACGCCGGGAAGACAATTATTCAAGAACCGGATTATCAGGACATCATTACAGAACTACGCGTAACTGGAGCAACGTTGCTCCAGCGGCCGAAAAAGAGGTCATTGCGGCACTGAATCCGAGGAACCCTCCCCGACGAGAGTCTAACGATCGAAGGGGAGAAAATAAAGAGAAATGTCGGGAAGAGGATCGTCATAAAATGCCACCTCCTAGACATACAAGTCGTCCGGCTGATCCTCACCATGGTGGGAATGACGGACGAAGGAACGACGGAAACCATGCTGGTACAAGCCGACAGGGGGGTCGTCGTAGTGAAGACCCTCCCCGGAACCGAAATAATGACGCTCCGGCCGGAGGCCGATGATCAGTCGGAAACAATTCAGCTGCTCCACCCTCTCCACAAAGCAGTCATCACAACGGCTCCCAAGGGGGACAAGGAGGACGACATGGCGGAGGAGGTGGTGGCAGAAGCCGAAGTCCGGCTCCAAGGCACCGCAGCCACAACCGGCATTCGGGACGATCTCTATCCCCGAACGACGCAAGGCACAGGATCAATTCCAACATAGAGGCGCGGTGCTACGAAAATGATGATATCTACGTGGGCCCAAAGTGCTTCGGACCACACATCAGAGCTACAAGATTCTCGGAAGGATTTGCTATCTCAAGGCACATCCAAGCCTACGATGGCATTGCTCGGCCAAATACTTGGCTACAGGATTTTTTCCAAGCTTGTTGTATCGCCAAAGGCGGAAATAGCCTGGTCGCAACCCGATATCTCCCACTTATGTTGCGGAAGACGGCGCGATCATGGCTCAATGAACTTCCAGAGAACACCATCCATAACTGGTATAACATGCAAAGTGCGTTCTTTCGAAATTTCGAAGGCACATATCGGAGGCCCTGTTCGGTCAAGGACTTACAACGTTGCACCCAGAAAGCCGGAGAAACTTGCCGGGATTACCTCGGATGATGGATCGACACCAAGAACTCCTGTGAAGGAGTAAACGATCAAACCGCGATTGAAGCTTTCATCGCAGGGCTCCCAATTGGTCTATTACGTCACCGCTTGAAGTGTGACAAGGTCACTGATTTGGGAGAGATGATAGAAACAACGAGCAAGTATGCAGATGCTGACGACGATGCAGAGGGATTACTCAACATCCTGGTTGTGCCTCAGTCCGCAAGATAACCAAAGCAACAAGCTCAGAAGCGCAAAAATACATCGAAAGAAAAAACCAACGTGGAAACAGCGGTGGTAACTACTGTTTCCGGGTCTGGAGGACGAGGAGGACGCGGCGGAGGCCGCGGGCGTGGCCGTGGGACTTCAAGGGTCCGAGGTAGAGGATAACGGCAACCAGGCAAAACCTACTCTTGGGCCGACATTGCTAATAACCCATGCGTGCATCACCTAGACGCCAATAGGGGCTCATTCCACACCAACGCCGAATGTCGTTTCAATGACGACATCAAAAGATATGACACCGCGGGCTACAAAGCTAAGTGGAAAAAGGGAAAGAAAAATCCTGAAAAAGACAAAGAGACCAAGGAAGATCCTGACATGGAGGAAGCTGATGCTTCAAATCCCAAGCCGGAAGGGAAGAAGACTTTTCCCACCAAGAAGTACACTTACGTCACTTTCCTCGGATCTCAACCACCAAAGGTCAAGAAAGCAGTTCTACACGAGCTCAACGCAACAGTTCCGACTGTCCCTCAATATCTGGACTGGTCGGAAGTGGCAATCACATTTGACCGCGTTGATCATCCGCCTAAGTTGCACAGGCGAGGAAAATACGCCTTAATCGTCAATCCACTTATTGACGGTTATGGTTTCTCCAAGATCCTCATGGACGGTGGTAGCAGCATCAATATCCTCTATGTCGAAACACTACGCCGGATGAAGATTTCGGAAACCCAGGTGAACCATAGCTCTATGATCTTTCACGGAGTTGTCCCAGGAAGCCAAGCTAATTCCCTGGGAGAGATTACTTTGGATGTTACCTTTGGAACTCCAAAGAACTATCGGACGGAGGCACTTTCCTTCGAAGTGGTCCCGTTCAAGAGCGTGTACCACCCTATATTTGGACGTCCGGCTTACTAGGATTTTATGCCTCGTCTGTGTTACATTTACAATATGATGAAAATTCTAGGTCCCAACGGCGTGATCACCATCAGGGGAGACCCGAAGAAAGCGCGAGAGTGCAAGGATGGAAATGACGCCTTTGCCGAAGCCGTGTTGCATGCCCAGGAGTACCAGGAGATCAAGAAGAGCATAGATCCGTCCGAGATGCCCGCAACGAAGAAGGAGGTGACAAAGCCAAATACGGAGTTCAAGACATCAGAAGAGACGAAGAAGACGCTGTTGAAGGATGATGTCCCCTCCAAGGTGACCCAGATAGGCGTAGGCCTAGGTAGCGCATAGGAAAGCGTGCTCGTCAAGTTCCTCCAAGAAAATCAAGATATCTTTGCATGGCAGCCATCTGACATGACCGGAGTACCTAGGGAACTTGCCGAGCACTCTCTAAATGTAAACCCGAACGCTAAACCCGTCAAACAGTCCCTATGACGGTTTGGCAACGAAAAGCGTAAGGCAATAGCTAAGGAACTAGCACGGTTCGAGTTAGCCGGATTCATAGAAGAGGTCATCCACACTGAGTGGTCGGCCAATCCTGTAATGGTCCAAAAGATCCGTTCGCTCTGCCTAGAATTGATCAAGTTATCGATTCTACGGCAGGCTCGGAACTCCTCTGTTTTCTCGACGCATATTCTGGCTATCACCAAATCCGGATGAAGGAATCTGACAAAGTCAAAACTTCATTCATAACCCCTTTCAGAACTTTCTGTTTTGTTACGATGCCCTTTGGGCTGAAGAACGCAGGAGCTACGTATCAGCGCACGATGCAGCATTGCCTCCATGATCAACTCGGACACAATGTACATGCATAGGTGGATGATATCGCGGTGATGTCCAAAAAGAAGGAAACACTGATTTCCGACTTGGAGGAGACATTTGACAATCTACGAAAATACAACATCATGCTTAACCCGAAGAAATGCTTCTTTGGAATACCAGCCGGAAAATTGTTAGGTTTCATCGTGTCTCAAAGAGGCATAGAGGTGAACCGGGACAAAATCAAGGCTATACTCAATATTTCCAGGCCAACTCGCCTGAAGGACGTACAAAGATTAACTGGTTGCATCGCAGTGGTCACTCAATTTGTAAGCCGGCTTGGTGAAAGAGCTGCACCATTATACAAACTCCTGAAAAAGACCAAGGATTTTGTTTGGACTGACGAAGCTGAAGCTGCACTATAAGATCTGAAGAAAGTACTGTCATCTGCTCCTATCCTTGCAGCGCCGGAACCTAAGGAACCGATGTTACTCTATCTTGGTGCGACAAATAAAGTCGTTAGTATCGTCATGTTGGTGGAGAGACCAGAGGAAAATCAGGAACACCTGGTGCAGCGTCCGACTTACTTTGTCAGCGAGGTCCTGATAGAATCAAAACAGCGGTATCCACACTATCAAAAGTTGGCTTACCGTGTTTTTCTAGCATCTCGTAAGTTACGACACTACTTTCAGGAGCATCCAAGTACCGTGGTGAGCACAGCTTCCATGAGAGATATAATCAACAACAGTGACGCCACAGGACGCGTCTCCAAATGGGGCATAGAGCTTTCAGCTTTCGATATTGAGTATAAACCCTGAACAGCAATCAAATCCCAGATCCTTGCTGACTTTGTCGCTGATTGGACAGAGACGAAGGAGAACATGATCCTCCCTGAGTCGGAATATTGGACCCTCTACTTTGATGGGTCTAAGGCTCGAGGGGGCTCGGGGGCTGGCGTGGTGCTCAAATCACCCCAAGGAGTGTGTTGCAGATCCACTTCACAGCGACAAACAATATTGCCGAGTATGAAGCATTGCTACATGGAATCCGGATTGCTAAGGATATCGGCATCCGACGTTTGATGTGTTACGGAGATTCGGATCTTGTTGCTCAACAAGTGTCGGATATTTGTAATGCAAATAAGCACATGGCAGCATATAAAGCTGTCGTGGATGATCTATCTAAATCGTTCGAAGGGTTTGAAGTTCAACAGATCCCTCAAGCAGAAAATGAGGAAGCAGACGCACTATCTCGGATAGGTTCTGCGCGGAAAGAGGTCCTGGATGGCGCTTTTTTAGAGCACCTCAAAGTTCCCTCAATAAAGGGAGTAGATGAGGAATATCCGACTAAATCCGACTCACCTTTGATAGCAGTTCTGTCTGTAATTCCCAGCTGGACTCAACCCTACCTAGATTATCTGGTAGATGGCAAATTACCCGAAGACGAGGTTCTGAGCCGGCAGATTATCCGACGAGCAAAAGCCTATACTATTGTTAAAGGTGAGCTCCATAAACAGAGTATTTCTGGGGGTTTTCAGCGCTGTGTATCTCCGGAAGAAGGAGTGGAAATATTAAGGGAAATCCACGAAGGCGAGTGTGGTCACCACGCTGCAGCCAAATCTTTAGTGGAAAAAGCTTTTAGACACGGATTTTCTGGCTTATACTCAGGCAGATGCCGAACGATTAGTCAAGACGTGCAAAGGCTGCCAAAAGTACGCCAAACAAGCTCATGTTCCGGCTGATCAGCTGCGAACAATACCTATAACATGGCCCTTTGCGGTCTGGGGGCTTGATATGGTAGGACCATTTAAACGAGCTCCAAGCGGATTTACTCACCTCCTAGTGATGGTGGATAAATTCGCAAAATGGATTGAGGCTAAACCTGTCACTAGTTGTGATGGAGCAACAACCAAAAGATTTGTCGAGGATGTTATAATCCGGTATGGTTATCCACATAGCATTATCACGGACAATGGGAGTAATTTCTCTATGGGAGAATTGGCTGAATTCTGCAACGAGCAAAATATCCGGCTTGACATTGCGTCAGTCGCACATCCATAGGCTAACGGACAAGTCGAAAGAGCAAATGGTTTAATCCTACAAGGGCTAAAACCGAGACTCGAAGCACCACTACGACGTGCTGCGGGGGCTTGGGCAGAGGAACTACCCTCTGTAATTTGGAGTTTACGAACAACTCCAAATAGGTCAATAGGATACACACCTTTCTTCTTGGTCTATGGCGCAGAAGCAGTTCTTCCTAGTGATTTGATTCATACTTCTCCTAGAGTGGCCGCGTATATTGAAGAGGATGCCGAGATTTCTCGACCAAACGATCTCGACTTAGTCGAAGAAGTTCGTGTCGTTGCTGAAATGAGATCTACAGCCTATAAGCAGAAGTTACGCAAGTATCATAGCCAGAGAGTCTGAAATAGATCTTTCAATAAAGGTGATTTGGTTCTCCGGCTTGTGCAACAAAGAAAGCACAAACTTTCCCCAGTATGGGAAGGGCCCTTTTTAGTTAGTCGAGTATTGCATAATGGATCGTACTACTTAACTAACATGAGGCCAGTCAAAGAAAGACCTGCTACTAAGAAGAGAAAGAGAGCTGGAAGCAGTACACAGACCGTGGAATATTGCTCAGCTACGTTCCTTTTATTCTTAGTTTATCCTTCTTTGTAATCATATATATGTACATGTTCTGTGAGAAATAAAAGTTTTGGTTGCCTCAAGTTTTTCTGAGAAGTTTTTACCATCTTATTTCCGAATGATCATGTCATAGTCGAAAATCCAAAAATGCTTGAAAGTAGTTTATGCTTATGCTCGTTCTGGTTTAGATTTCCGATTCTAAAACTGCTACCCTCGAGTATAACTCTAAAAAAAATCTAGTCTTTACTTTGGTTATTTGTCTGATTGCTGGATGCGGGCATTTTCCGCATAGTGAATTGTTGGTACTGGAAGCCGGCTTTGTTTCCGAGTTTAAACTGGTTTAGCAATTGAGCTCCGTTGCTCGGCAAAGTTTCCGGCAGAAGGTTTAGCCGGCTCACGAAAGGGATGAGGCGGAAAGCTAGATAAACGATAAGTATGGGCGAAAAATACAAGTGCTTGTGTAAACATTTCAGGCACGCAAAAATTTTAAAAGCCAAAAAGTGCTGAATAGATCAAAAGCTTAGCACTAGCAAAATAATAGTACTTCATATTTACAAACACATCATGTTTTTTCAGATAATACAAAATGTTTCTGGTAATCTATGATGCAGGAGGAGATGAAGGAGCTGCCGGCTCGCTGGAGACGCCGCCTTCGTATCATTCCGAGATGTCCACGTCCGAGTTAGTGCGTTCATCGTCGGAAACTTTTGCTGATTCTTCTAGAGGAGGAGGCAGAGTATCCACGCGGGTGAAGAAAGGGGTCTCGAAGCTGGTCAGGTCAGCCACGTGACACCCATATCCGACGCAGGAGTGCATGATGGCTTGAAGGTCCTTCTCCTGGCCGTCTTCATCTACTTTGCAGTACCCTTTGGTCACTTGCCATATTTCCATGTTTCCATGGTGGCTCATGACCATGGTGAGAGCGTTCTGCGGCGCAGTCCGCGCGTAGGACATGTTCCAGTCCCGAACAAGTTGCGGCATCTCCTTTGCCTTGTCCCGCACCTGAAAATCCGACATGTTGTGCATGTCCGGAAACTTGAGAGCTTCGCCGATGTCCTCAAGGGATTGGCGGAAGTCATGAAGCAGGTCACCGACTTGGGTAAGCCGATGGGTGCGGGGCTCGGTGGAAGAAGAGTCCGTCAAGTTCAGAGGACCTATACACAAAACAAGTTAAGAAAATCCGACATTGATAGAAGTCGAAGAAAAAGACAAGTTAGACAGACGGAACATACCGAAAATGACGTCGTCAGTTTTGGTCTTCTCCTCCCAGAGAATCTGGAGTTCAGCCCGGAGCGCCTGGGAAAGGTCCCTCTCTCTGCTAAGCTCACTCTTGAGGTCCGAGATTGTTTTATCTTGAGCAGCGATCTTGCGATCACGCTCTTCAATAGCCATGGAGGAGGATTCAAGGACTTGAGCTATGCTCTTTTCATGATTTGCCTTGAGCTGGTCCAGCTCTTGGCGAAGCTCCTTGTTCTCCACCACCAAGGTCTTGAGGTTCTCGGCCTCTTCAATCATGGCGCAGGATTGTTTCACCAGTGTTGTAAGTCAAAAAGAACAACAGTTCAGAAAAATTCGACATTGAAAAAACAAAGACAAGGTTTGAGTCTCGGAATGTTTACCTTCGGCTTCATCCTTGGCAACTTTAAGTTCAGCATTTTTAAGACGGAGAGCCTTGATCTCTCTCCGTTTATCACAGACATTCTTCAATAAATCCTGGTTATAGGAATATACTTTCTGTAAGTCAGAATACCCAAAGTCAGTAAGCTACTAAAGACTCGGGCTAATATTTTTTCTAATATCAGCACGAGCCTTGGGGGCTACACTAGTTCATTCTTTGGCATCCTAATGAAGCATAAACCCGGATTATTTATCCTACTTCATGCTTGGGGGCTAGAGGGTATGATATGAAATAAAGGAAAAACAGGAGTTGCAATTCCGACTTACATATTGTTCGCGAGTGAGTTTATCCAAACTCGCATTCACCTCAACGACAACCTTCTCAACAAGAGTCAGGGGAGTCATAGGAGCAGTTGGAAGCTCCCCGGACCTGATCCTCTCATTGCGAAGAAGCACTTGTTCAAGAAGATTGGAGTGTTTGACGTCCTCTGCTTCTTGCGCTTCTTCTTCAGCAGATAAAGTACTTTTCTCCATGCATTGCCTGGTGAGCCGCTGGATTTCTTCTGCAGATTTCCGGGACAGGCCAAACTTGGCAAGTCCCGGATTGCTAATAAGGTTTTCGGTGAAGGTTTCTGCCGAGGGATCATTACCCAAAGAGGGTTCAACCTTATCTAGATCTGACTCACCCATGGTGACGTCAATTTCTGATTCAAGGATCGCAGGCTCCGTGGAAGGAGCCGTATTTTCTACGACAGCCGAAGAAGGAATTGTCACCGGCGTTGCAGAAGGCTGAGGGGCAGTAGTCGAAGGAGCCATGGCAGGAGAAGCTATGGTAAGCTTCGTCTGTCGCAAGGGCTTCGAAGAAATCCCTTTCCCCTTGCCCTTGATGAGCGGTTTTGCTCTGAGAATGTAGTAAAGTCGGAAACATTACATCTCGGGAAGAAATTCGAGTAAAGTACAAAGGCGGAAGTTGTGATTGAAAGTTACCTCTTCACGACGGGCACCTCCTTTGTGCCAACAGCCACTGACGGAGCTTTGCGCTTCTTGAGCGCAAGGTCCGGCAATGGGACCACCTCTGTCTCCTGAGAAAACTCAGGAGGATATCCTTCGAGCGGAGCAAGTTCCGACTCGAGGAGGCAGCAAGCTGAAAATAAGAAAACATATCAGTATTGCAGTATAACTCAAAGATTGAAACACATAAAAGGTGTACTGATGGAAGCTTACCAGCACTACGGGGTTTTCCGCCGTATGCATATCTAGAGAAACCTCCGGGATTCTCCTCTCGATCCGCTCCCTTATCAGCCACTTGATCTGGCTTATGTAGCGCTGAGTGGTGTAGGATTTGGGGCTGATGCGAAGAGAATCTTTCTTGGATGACGTGATGGAGTGCATCAGTCGATCCCCATGGTACTGAAGGGGCTGGATCTGGCGTGAGACCCAGCATTGGACTAAGTCAGATCCCTTCAGTCCCTTGTGTTCGATCAAGTATTCGATCCGCCTCTTAGCAAGGATCAGATCGTCAGAGAGAGCCGGAGCAGCCTCGTCCCAAGAGGTTGGGCCATGGCAGCTCCATCAACAAAAGTCGGCAAAGCAGTAGCTTTGCCGGGAGCCGAAATATCCCTATGATTGAAAAATGTGGCTGGCCATTGTTTGACCGAGTCACTAGCTAAGATTTTGGGGTACGCGCGCTCACGTCTAAGCGAAAAACTAATGGTACCGGTGATATAAGGAACACCGGCAGTAATAGAGTTTCTCCGGACTTGAAAATAGTACGGGAAAAGAGTCAGACTCGGCCTAATGCTGAGAAACCCCTCACACAAAGAAGCGTACGCGCTCATCTCTAAGAGAGAGTTGGGAGGAAGATGATGGAGTTGAACTCCGTAATGATCAATCACCTCGGAGAAGAAATCCGAGGGAGGAAACGACAAACCTCTGTCGAGGTGGGTGCCAAAGTGGACCCGCTCGCCATCTCGTGGGTTGGGGACGGTTTCCTTGAAGCCGCTCCGCCAGTCGTTGGCGGCGAGGAGCCCTTCCTTCTCCACGTTCTTGAGACCCTCGTCGTTGAGCGCGCAGGGAATCCAGAGCCCGTGAAAGCTCTCTTTCTCCGCCACCGCTTCCGTCGTCACCACCGCCGCTGCTGCCGCCAAGCCGGAAGAGGAAGATGAAGCCATTTCTTTGGCGAGCAGTTGACCTAGAATGGACAGCGCTGGGAGTTCTTTGGGGGAGGAACGGGGGAGCTCTGTGCGTGTAGGGAGATTGGGAGGAGAGGAAAAGGCAAAGGACTGGTGAAAGGAGAAGGAGAAAATCCTAACCCCTTATATCCACCTAACTGCGCCATGATTCGTGCAAATGCTAAAGTGTAACCGCCACGCGTCGTGGAAGGGACTGGGAAGGACCCACGCAATGATTATGTCGCCTCGATCTCCACGCACGCATTGAAATGGCGCCTCGGTTCCGCGAACCGCAGACCCACCAACGGTCGTGCTGACGGAATGCCTGTTAGATGACGTGACATGACCATGACTTGTGTCAGATGGCATTAGAGACCAAGTTTTGGCTTAGTTTGAAATCAAGCTAGAAAATCTGAGTAACCTGTTGATAGGTCCGACTTATTTTTTAAGACCCAGATCGTATTTTTTGTTATGAAGTTTCAGGAACCCTTCAAGATTCTGCAAGCCGAAGATCAAACTAGACGACGATAAATCCGACTTTGGATCTTGGAGGCCTCCGGGGGCTGCTGTTGGGGATATACTTTCCGGGTATCCTCACAGTTCCTCACTGACCAGGGTGGCCCACTTCGGATTAGAGCTTTGCTTCACGGGCGGCCCAGTCAGGGAGAAAGACGGAGTCCAATCCGGCTACGGGAAGGCCCAGAAGACTTACCGACTTAGGCCCATAATGTTACTTGTAGTTCAAGATGTACTCTGTAACCAACTCTTAGTCGTAGCCGGATAGATCCCTCCTGTAAACCCTAGGCCGGATATCTATATAAGCCGTCCTAGGGAGAGCCTTTAGGGCACACCTCAATAGTCTACAATCTCAACTTGCACAGGCGAAACCCTTGGAACCCATATTCCGGCTCCGCCGTATTACTGGATTGCTAGTAGGAGTAGGATCCGTCCAAAGCCGGCGGATTCGAACCTGGGTAAACTTGTGTGCTCACCGTCCCGGAATACCGTACATCTCACACCCCTCTCTTCCGCACGCCTCGAGGTCCCCCTCATGGCGTACTTGTCATCAATCCGACGACATCGCCCACGACGCCTAGGAGGTAGGCGAGATCACACTGCCCCTCTCTGTCCCTTCCCCGAGCGTCGCCAGGCCCTGGACCACCACAGAATAGCCGCGCCCACCGCGTCTGCGCCATGCCGAGCACGCGCTAGAGCGCCGCGCCCGACCAGCGTGCACACGCTGCGCCTCAACCGCAGCTCGCGTGCACTGCTCCGCCATGACTCCAATAGTCGCCCAGACATCCCCGTTCGCTGCCGCTTGACCTGCAGCCATCGTGCGCCACGTCGAATGCCGCTTCTGCCGCACAGAGCACCGTCCGCTCTAGACCAACTGTGACCGCCTCATGCCCCGCCTTTAAGCCTGAAAGGACCGCCAGGAAACCGCACACCGTCCCCTACCTCCAGCCATGCTGCTAGCTGCCTGTAGCGTCGCCACCGACGAGCCGCGCCCACGCCGCTCGGTCCCTTCGTCGAGCCTATAAAAGGAGGCCTCCTCCACCCCAATTCTGCACACCATCTGACTCCCCTCTCACCACTGATCCTTCCACCCCATCCTCGGAGCAAGGCGAACCTCCTTCGCCGGAATTTCGCCGGAGCTTGCCGCTGTAGAGGAGAAGAGGTGTCGTCGATTGGAGCTGCCTTAGGAGCCGCCGCGGCCATGGCTAGAACCGCCGTTGTATACCAGTTCGAACGCCCCCATCGCCACGTCTAGCTGGAGCCCAGGTGAGCCCCCGTAGACCCCCACCATGCCACTAGGATTCGTCCTTGCCAGAGAACTGTTCGCCGGAGACGGCGAACCACAGTCGTTCGATCGTAGTCTAATCGTAACGCTGAGATTGCCCCGTACCGCTTCGTGTTAGATGTGTCGCTGACATGCCGGACCAACCTGTCAGTAGCCCGCTGCGCCGCGGAGCGCCACTGGGCCGGCCCGTTAGCTTTCCCGCGCTAGCCTACAGATTCAAATAAATGTTTTTCCATTTAGGTTTAAACTAGATTTTGTCCACTTCTTCAAAAATCCATTTAGAGAGATTTACTTAACCAAATGACATGATTCAAATTTGGTTAGAAAGATAATTAAAATATCTATCCAAGAGCGTTGGATTTAAATCAATTGGAGTTAGAGATCACATATAGCAAAAATAACAAGACAGAGACTTTTTTGCATTCATACATTTTTCGAAAATCAACCATGATAGTTTTTGAGTTGATTACACCTCTCAAAAATCACATCTGATGATATCTATCTGAATATATAAAAATATTTAGGTTTGCATGCAATGACATTGGACTAGTACCAAAAGAATGCTATTAGGGCATTTCTAGTCACTTTAAATTGATTAAATAATAATCTTACACTTTATAAAATGTGACCAACCCTTTAAATCACATTCCCATGTATTAGAATATGTGGTGATGACATGTGTCCACATGATCCCATATTTTAATTGGAGAATATTAAATCTTAAATTTTTTCAATGAGTAGAAATTACTTTTCTCAAATAAAATAATGAAACTACTTCTTTAAATCTTGTGATGATTGTGATGATGCTAGATCATCAAGTGTGTGCCTTAGTGTACTAAATAGACTTAGTTAAGTATTGTTTGGTGATTGTGTATCTCGTATTCCTTTATAGACGATAGTACCGACCAAGTCTACGAGGAGGAGTTCTACCCCGAAGAAGACTATGAGAATTTCAATCACTGCACCAATCAAGGCAAGCTATTATTGGCAAGCTAGAACTAAGCAAGTTAACACTTGCCACCTTGTTAACTTAAGAAAATGCATTAGGCATGCTTTGGTTATATCTTTGATTTTACCAATCCCAAGTTTTACTTGCAAGCTTTACTTTCTTTTACTTTACCAAAGTTCTTTATTTTTTTATAGATAACATAAAGAGTATAAAACTTGGCCTATCTAGTTATACTTAGATGTCATTCTATGGCATGAGATTGAAGATTAGCACCCCTCTTTAGTGAACACTCTTAACCTTAGTGGCTAGTGCTAAGCATAAAACCACTTAGATGGGAATACTTGGTGAAAATGGTTATGAAAACCTTGGAATGATGAGTCATTCTATTGAGATGTTTTGACATGTGTTGAGAAACACGAATGGTTTATGATGATGAAAATTTTGAGGCATGAGCCTTAACCCTTTATACAAACTGATGGTTGGGTTCGGATGCGATACCATTCCAATTTTACCGTACAACCATAATACCTAAATTGGGTAAGGCTTAGCCGGAAGTTTATATGCATTAGTATGGGTTCCCTCGTGGGAGAGGTTTGAGCTGAGGCTACCTCTTGATAATGTCCACCTATGCAGTTCCCAGGATGGCCATGGCTGGGAGGCCAAGCTCATAGGAGAGGTGCCTATACTAGAGTGTGTAATTGAAAGGTTATGATTGATTATCGCATACTAAGTATGATGGATTCAGGGTTATCCCTGACGGATGTATCGAATTTTGTGGTGAAAGTGTACCTCCTCTGTAGAGTGTCAAACTATTCGAATAGCCACGTCCGTGGTCATGGACAGTTGGAGTGGCCATATTGTTCCGTCGTTAGATGTTTTCAAAATGGCTTGTGAATTGATTTCTGACTTGACTTGACCACAACAGGGTTGTGACTATGAAAACTAGTTTCCCACTTAAGTGGTTTTAGAACTTTAAATTAGCTTTCTTTACTTCTGAACTCAGCTGAAGCTAAATATAGCTTTTGCAAATAAACCTAGAGCTTAGCATTTCCTACTAGAACTACCTTTCTTGTTAGTGATAGTTTGCGAGTACTTAAAGAGTACTCATGGCTTTGTCCCTGGCTATTCCCGTGGCCAGACTATGAGGAGGACTATCCGGAAGAAGGACAGCAGGACGGATACGACAACTAGGATCATCTCCTATCGTCAGCATTGCTTGTGACACTGAAGATGGAGCCCACCGCTACGCTTATTATTCGGCTGCTTGTTTGTATTAAGATTGGATCGTGAGATCCTTTATTTGTGTAAGACCTTATTATGGTTTGTAATGGATGATGTATTGTGATATCCAATCTGTTATGCTCGCAAAAATGGTAATCCTGGGATTGCGATGTATGGCATAAGAGGCATCTGGGATTAAAAATCTGGGTGTTGACAAGTTGGTATCAGAGCCATCCTGACCATAGGAGACCCTAGTTAGAATGGACGTCCGAACAAAAACTTAGTTTCAAAAACAAATGAAGTGAGTATTTATGAAAAACTATTCCCACCCTTATCCTTGATTCTTTCAAAAAAAATCATGTTCCTCAAAAATTCTTACATTAGTACATAAAACTTGACACACTTGATCACTTCACTAACTTACTCATCCTAAATTCTTGTAGATGGAAGTTCAGTATTGCAAGTTCTACCAGTTGGGCAATGGAGGCCAACTGATCTTTGAGAGGGATCTCGATGCACTGTCGGAGTATTTGGAGCGCCCGCATCCGGAATTCTTCGGGGCTCAACTCAATGATCACCCAGGAGGAGATCTACAATGGCTGATAGTTGCTGATCTTCGAGGCAAGATGGAAGCACCTCTTTCAGAGAAGATTCAATTCACTATGAGAGAGAACAACTGGCTAGATGGATTAGCCAGGACAATGCATGAAGCCCTCGCTCGTCTTTGCGGAAAAAACATCAACTTGATCCAGGGAACTCGCTTTGCGTACTATGCAAGGCGTGATTCTATGGGAATGCCCTTGGAGATGCCAAGTCACCTGGAGATGAAGCGCCAAGTGGAGAACTTTGACTTCCTGTTGTATGATCGACAGAAGGAATTGGACAATGCTCGAGCCTATGCCAACCACAACCTTGCAATTGCTGCCAAGAAGGACCAGACTTTCGCCCTGCTCATCAAGGATCATCAATCAATTCGCCGGCAACACGAGAAGAAGGATTGCACCATCGCTCGTCTTCGCAAGAAGGTGGCTAACCTCTAGAATACCACCCAGGAACAAGAAGCTCAGATTGCAACAAAAGAAAAGGAGGAAGAAGGTGAAGACATCCAGGGTGATCTTCACTCATACCTCATTGATGACGATGACTACCTGGAGGATGATGCCATGGACTTCTACACCGATGATGATGACTCTGACCTCATTGATGATGAGTAGATGCACTTGATCACCCCCGTAGGAATGAGTTGTATCGGTCCCACTATATCCTAGTTTACAGAATGGTTCTTAAAACCATCTGTTTTCCTTTTATGTTGTGATGTGTGTGTGTTTGTATTGGTGTGCTTGAATGAATGAATGAGAAGTTGTTAGTTTGCAAAACCTGAGTCAAACTCAAAGTCTAAAAGCTTTTTGAAAACAAAACCATGAACCTTAGGACTTTCCCTCTTACCCCTTTATCTATCTCAATCTTCAGATGACTCATGGAAACCCCGGAGGAAGCAGCTCATCATAGGACCTAATGCTTCAGATTCTACAGATGCTAGTTTTCGACCGTGAAGCTAGTAGAGCGGAGCGTCAAGCCAACCTAGCCACCCTGCAATAGATAGCTCAAATGGCCCACAATAATCAAGGCCAAGGAAATTAGGATCATCATGGATCCAAGCTCAAGAACTTTCAGTATACCAATCCCCCTATCTTTAGCAAGTCTGAAGACCCATTAGATGCAGATGATTGGTTACAAACCATGGAGAATAACCTAGAAGTTGCAGGAGTTGATACCAACAAGCAAGTATTGTTTGCCACCCACTATCTAGCAGGAGATGCAAGAGCCTGGTGGAATAGTACCCGTACTATGAACCACGGTCAAGTGATGACGTGGGAAGCTTTCAAGACCAAGTTTAGCCGCACCCATGTGCCACAAGGTTTAGTCACCCGAATGAGATATGAGTTCAGAGAGCTGAAGCAAGGCAGGATGACGGTAGTTGAATACCGTGACAAATTTATGTCCCTCGCAAGATATGCCCCTGATGAGATCAACACTGAAGCCAAGAAGAAGGAAAGATTCCTGAACGGATTGCATGATGAGATGCAAACGGTGTTAGCCAACATCCGTTTTGAAGATCTCGAAGAGCTAGTCAACTCTGCCATCCAGATGGAAGGGAAGATCAACCAAGCCAATGACAACTGATGACCCACAAGTATAGGGGGTGTATTGCAGTATTTTCAAGGGAAGTGAAACCCAATTTATTGATTCGACACAAGGGGAGCCAAAGAATATTTATAAGCCTTAACAACTGAGTTGTCAATTCAGCTGCACCTGGAAACAATCTTGCTCACAGCAGTTTATCAGTAGCAACAGTTTTGTAGTAGGAATAGTAAAGTAACAGCAGTAGTAAAGCAAAGACAGTAGTAACAAAAGCAGTAAACAGTGGGATTCGAGTGCGGTAGGCATAGGGATGGATGGACAGGCGTTGCATGGACAAGACAATTCAAATAGCAATCAGAACATAGGGCAATTGCAGATAAATAAGATAAAGCATCCAAGTACTAGACAATCCTAGGCATGTGTTCCATATATAGTCATATGTGCTCGCAATGAGAACTTGCACAACATCTTTTGTCCTGCCAGCCCGTTTGTAGCGGGGCCTCTAGGGAACTACTGGCAATTAAGGTGCTCCTTTTAATAGAGCACCGGAGCAAAGCATTAACACTCCGTGAACACATGTGATCCTCACATCAAAGCCATTCCCTTCCGGTTATCCTGATTTCTGTCACTTCGGGGCCATAGGTTCCGAACAACAATGTGTGTATACAACTTGCAGATAAGACCAAAAACAATACTATCATAATGAATCAATAACATGTTCGGATCTGAAATCATGGCACTCGGGCCCTAGTGACAAGCATTAAGCACAACAAGTCGCAACAAAGTCATAAAGCACTAATAAAAGATACTAGGCACCATGCCCTAACAATCTGATGCCATTACATGAACGATATCATCCAATCCCTACCATCCCCATAGCCTACAGCGGGGGATTACTCACTCATAGATCGGGGAAACATGGATGGTCGATGGAGAAGCGATGGTGATGATGATGGTGATGATCTCCTCCAATTCCCCGTCCTGGCAGGGTGCCAGAACGGAGTTTCTGGTGCTGTTTCGTGGAATCTGGTGGTGGCGGCGGAGCAGAACTCCTTCTGGAAAAACGTCGAACCCCTCGAAGTTTTTAGGTCAGGAGGCTCCTTATAGGCGAAGAGAGAGGCCGAGGGGGTGCCTGGGGGGCCCAGACCACCCCCTGGCACGGCCTGGCCTGGCCCGCGCCACCAGGTGGTGTGGCCACCCCCTGGATCTTCTCCGTCTTGTATTCTGGCTCCTGGAGTCTTCAGGTGAAATAGGATTTTTGGCATATTTTTCGGGATTTTTCCTGATATTTGGTTTTCTGCACAAAAAGTAGACACCAAGGCAAATCTGCTAAAAACAGCGTCAATCCGCATTAGTTGTATCCAAATCACACAAGTATAGAGGAGAAACAATAGCAAAAGTGTTCGGGAAAGTAGATACGTTTTGGATGTATCAACTCCCCCCAAGCTTAGCTTATTGCTTGTCCTCAAGCAATTCCAGTTGAAAACTGAGTGCGATAAAAGAACTTTCACGAACACATTTGCTTCATAAGATGTAAATATTCTCAGCAATGTGATCAACTACTTAAACAGTTCATAATAAAGAGTATGCAACTGAGTCTACTTAATAGTCATTGCAAGCTATGAAGAGATTCCAACTCAAGAATAATAAGTAGCATGAGGCACGAACATAAGCAACATTATAATGCTCATAGAAAGGTATGATAGAGTGGTATCTCGCTTGCCTTTGGTTATGAATATCAAGGCGCCTCTGAAGTTCAAGTGATGACTAGAAGTAAGGATATCAAGGATACAAGCATCAAAGTCATAACACAAATAATCAAGTAATGGAACAAACACAAAGAATGACAACTATGCTCTCAAGAAGGTGCTCAAAGAATAAACGGAGACTCAACAAGTAAAGAAAAAGGTTTTGAATAATTTTGAAAAGCTTCCAAATGCTGAAAGTATGGTACTCATTAGCTTTGAGCTCTCATTGCCCCTATCGTAAGCATCTTTAATGTGGTTAAGGTGAAAGTGACACAACTAAGAAGATATGCTTGACAAGTTATAAATCAAAGTCTCATGCCCCTTACTTACGAAGACCGGTCCTCATGCTACTCAACTTCAGTCACAAGTAAGCTCTTGTCATTGTAAGTATATACATATCATAGAGAACCGCCAACGGGGTACCCCTTGCACATGACACGGGAGCTATCCCATAATCAAAATAACAAGGCAAGCAGATAATGAGCATCTCGGCGATCTTTTTATTTACTATGTGCATAGATTTTATTGAGGATGCTTCATAGAATGCTCATTATGGTTATGCTGCAAGTTTCCGCCATGATTAGGAATGGCTTAGGCTAGCGGCCCAGGCGTTTCTCTAACATACATACAAACTCCATGATCTTACAAGTTCCACTTTTATTTCACACCGCCGGGATCCATAAGCAAAAGAACATGATATCAACTAGGTACAAAGTACCTATGAAGCGTTGAAAGCGGTCCCCATGATACATGGTTCTGCTAACTTCAACTCATAAAGCGCAAGCATATGCGCAACAAAGAAGGACGCAATGATTCAGGTTTATTAAGTGCAAGAAAATAAAGTGTGCCATCAAGTTCGTGAGAGCTTTACTAACTAACTTTCTCATAACAAGCAAACATTTTATTCGGAAAAAAACAAGGCATATTAAATATGCACGGAGGTAGCAAATGATGCTAATTGGTAGGTATGGTGGACACTTTGGAAATATTTGGTTTAGGGAGTTGGGAACTTGAGTAAAACATACTCAGTGAAAGTGAAGGCTAGCAATAGTAAGGGAGCGACAAACAAGAGAGCAATAGCTGTCATTATCATGCTTGCAACAAAACAGGACTACTCATGGCATGAAAGTGATTCAAGATCCTCAAGGCAAAATAATTCCATCGAGGCTTAACTGATTATTACAGTCATGTGCATGCGTGAGCATGTGCCAAGTCAATCACATGAAACATTCAGAGGAGGATACCGCGGTGTCATACCAATTTATGAATAGAGCAATGCAATCAAACATTCATAAGACATGCTACAAACTATTAGCGAGCTGGAGCTAATCATAAGAAAGCAAGAACTACTAAGCATCCAAAGATAACATACACCCTACTTGAACGGACTAAGCAAGCCCACAGTGATGAGTATATGTACAAAAATGAAAACAAATAGAGTTCGTTACCAGCCTCTTACCACGCCTCAAGTTATCATTAATCCTCATTATTGCTCTTCACTTGTGTGGCTTGAATAATAATATGAAACCAATATTCCACTGAGGACTGTTGAACCCTGTAGCAAACTCACAAAACCAAAGAAGAACGACAAATATTTTTGGTGGTTTCGATTTTTTAAACAAGAACCAAAAGGGAAAAACAAGCAAAGCAAAAATCTTTTTGGGTTTTTCGAATAGTTCAAACAAAGCAAAAAGGGAAAAGAAAACCAAGGCAAAAAGAAGAAGCAAACCAAAGAGAAATAACAGAAATATTTTTGGTCTTTTTGTGTTTTTAGAAAGCAAAAGCAAAGAAAGAGAACAAAAACTAAAAAGAGAACGAAAACATGAATATACAAAGTACCAATGGAACATGATATGGAGATGAGTGCGGTGTCGGCGTACCTCCCCCCAAGCTTAGGCTTTTGGCCTAAGTGGGTATCAATCCCAAGCTAGCCAGGATGAAGTGTCACCCTGGTACGACGAAGAGGTCCCCTCATCCTGGTGCGAACTCGAGTACGTCCCTCCGTAATGCACGGAGTAATCATAGGAGGGCACATCCTCCTGGTGTTGCTCGTGGAAACCCAGCAAGCGAAGCTGCTCGTCCACCTCCTCCTTGGAGCGCGACCACGGTCTCCTGTGAACACTAAACAAAGCAGGCTGTGGCAAAAGGATCTCCCTTTCATCCCCGTTAGTGAAAAACATCCTATATACTAGATTGTTCAAATCAGAGGTAGCAGTGACAAAGTGATGAGTTTTCATGGCAACAAGGTCAAGCCTCTGTGGTGCCAGCATAGCATCATAGGGATCCACTGAAAGACCTAATGCATTGACTATACACGAGGCAATGATGCCCCCATAGATAGGCCCCCTAGCAGCTAGGCGACGAGCAATAAGCGAGCCAAGATTGTACCGAGTATTATTGTTAAGCGCAACAGCAAGGAATGCTAAATGATAGTTGGAGATATTACTTGTGTTCTCCCTACCAAGTACACTAGTAGCAAGATAATATGCAAAGTATCTAAGAGCAGGGAGTTGGATATTTCTTATCTTTCCGCGTTGCGCCACGCGGTCATCGTCATTGGTCACCCCTGGGTAAAGCTCCAACAAATCAGCGGGTCGCCCTTGAATGTTCTTCACGGTTCCTGTCATGCGCACACCTACAATACTGCAAAATCTCTCCAAAGGCATGGTGAAGGGCAGATTATAGATTTTGAAAGAACAGTAGGCTGATAGGGTGTGTTAGTAAACGTGAAGCTCTCAACAAAAGTTTTGGTGAGCATAGCGTATTGCGCACACTCATCTTGCATATATGAGGTCAAACCAACCCTCTCAATCAGTAGCAAGAAATCATCAAGAATACCTGCAGCTTGTAAGAAAGTAAAACAAGGAAAAGAGGATGGGTGAGCATCCCATCATCCCTTTCACTACCAATACGAATTGCAATGAGATCTTCATTGTATGATGGCCTAGCTTGAGAGGCTGTGATGTAGCCCAACCTTCGGTCATGGTCTCCAACTTATGCCAAGTCACCAGGGACTCCAAAGGTGAATCCGTTCCTCTATGCGAACCCACTTCCTACCCTCTTGAATGGTATACTACTTCATACTCCGTCCCATATCAATGATAGGTTCACACCAACAAGTACGGAGGCATGGGAGGAAGCCTGGAGCACCAAGCACGGCGAGACGAAGGCTTGGAAGAGAAGATGGACAAGGAGCAGCAAGCTCTAGAACTGGAGTCTCCGCCGTCATTGCCCCGGAGAGTCCGCCCCAATCCAACCGGAGTGTCCGGCCTGCCCCATCCCCAACCTGGCGTGGACATTCTGAGGGCCAGTTCGGACACTGCCCGGACACTACCCGGAGTGTCCGGCTACCCCAGACTATCCGGTCACTCCGACCCGGACTGTCCGGCCTAAGTGATGGGCCTACGTGCCAACATCTGGGCCCTTGGCCCATGTACCCCTCTATTCCGCACCAAACCACCCCTGAACTTGTGGCTGGCCTATAAATAGAGCCCCCACCCTTCATTGTATCCCTTAGGCATAGATGATAGACTAAAGACAACCCCCTTTGTGGAATCTCTAGTTTTGCCTCATCCCCTTCTACCAAAGGGGATCGACTATCGTCACCACCTCGTTGGAGTTTGCATCGTGCCTCCCTCGTTGTACAAGTCCTTGGCATAGGTGTCCCTTTGCCAAGATGTCAAGACCCTCTCCAAGGTGTTCTTCCTTCTCCGCGTGGGATCGAGGGAGCACGTTGACCGATCTTTCCTTGCGAGGATTCTATCGGACCGGTGGCCACCGATGAGAGCAATCGGCCTTGTATCGTGTGTGTTTTGTGTGTGTTCATCGTGTTCTTCGAGAGGCGTGCGCTGCTTCCGCTACCTTCTCCCTTTCCCCTCGCTTTTCCATCGATTTGACCACGAGATCCGTGAAGATCGGGCCACCCTAGAGGTTTGCCCTCATCATATGGTATCAGCAGCTTTTGGTTGCCACGGATTCCTCATCGATTTGGTCTTTTCCCCCATAAATTCGAAAATCCCCAAAAAATAGCCCCAATTTTGTGTTTGGGATCGATCTGTGATTTGAGTGTGTTTTGGTAGGTTTTGATCCATTACTTGCTAAACTTGTTGATCTACCTTCCCCTATGTTTCCATGGCCTAATTCCTTGATTTCCCCATCAATTTGAGGTTTTGGTTTGAGTTTTTCCGCCAAAACTCGTCATGTTCGTGTTCTGGAACTTCTGGATCGACCGGACCGGACTGTCTGGCTAAAACGGACCGGAATATCCGTCCCACCGGAGTGTCCGGCCTAAACTGACCGGAATCTCCGCCCCTGCCGGACTGTCCGGCCTACGCGCACCGGACTGTCCGCCCCCCTGCTGACAGAAAAATCTGCTTCACGGTTTTGAGCATAACTTTTGTATACGAACTCGGATTTTGGTGTTCTTTAGCTCGTTTTGAAGAGGAGAAAGAGCTCTACATCATCATCTCTGTGGTTCATGCTATCTACACCATCCAATTTCCGTGAGCAAGGCGGAATCCACCAATAAAGGGTGAAGATTGACGACGAAAGGTATAAAAATTCCGCGACTTCTCCCCACTTGCATCCCTTCGTGAGCCACACTATCTTTGCGTTCAAAAAACACCTATTGAGACTAGTTCCTCCTATGATTGCTTGGGCTATGCACATTTGATACTTGTAGAATACCGAGCAAAAGTTGTGAGAGCGCGATCTCATATAGTTATCTTGTATAGTTGTTGGCACAAAGAAGAGGCAAGTGAAAAAGAAAAGAAAAAGAGAAAAAAATAGTGAAAAAAAAAATAGAAAAAGAAAAAGAAAGAAACAAGTGCCTCATAGAATAGGAACCGCAAGCTCGATAAACATCAAATAGGTGGTACTTATTGTGCATATCTTGTAGCCCACCAATTTATTGCAATCGAACTAGCGTCTCTCCTTGCACTTGTGCGACACGAGCTTATAGTCTTCGCTAGGTAATCATTTGGTTCTTAGCTCACTTTCTCCGTCACGCAAGTCCCATTTATCCCACCGTGTGTGTTTCCTTGTACATATTTCCTCTTGTGGATTGACTTGTTTTGCTTTGTGATCATCGTGGTTCTTTACTTGCCATTACAACATCTTGAGTTCGGATTGGTTCTTGACATGCCACCTTCCATACCCATCCACCATAAGCTTTGTGTGTGTGTGTGTTTTTTAGTGGTTAGTTGGTTTTGGTGTTCCGCATAAACTTCACTTTGCTTGGTTTTGATTGCTCTCAAGTGTTGCCACTTGCACGATACTATCTTCCAAGGTAAAGTAAGGTTTGACGTTGCATCCCTAACCCCTACCACTTCCATATACACCACATGGTCTTGTGAATCATGTCTAGGAACTCCGGACCCAAGGATGATATCTATGAAGAATCCACGATGAGCCACCATGCCTACGCCTCCACAAGCATGGATGACATGATGGAGCACTACACCGACAATGGCTCCACATGCTTGGGTGATATGGAGTTCTACAACAACAATAACTCCCCAAGCATGGACGACTTCAAGAACGACAACGACAATCTCCTCAAGTCGCATCGACCAAGAGGGAGCCTCTACCTCGAGAGCGCCAAGGTCCACCATCACATGGACAAGTTCGAAAGCTCCCTCAACAACTTCAAGAGCGACATGGACAACAACTTCACCAAAACCATGAGCATGATGGCCAAGACTAATGATGCTTTGCGCTCATTACAACGCCTCACCAAGAAGAGTGCCAAGGACAAGGAGCATCGTCGCGAGCGTCATGTGGATGACCAAGTGCGCCATCTACATCAACCTTTGGCAAGGCACACCAATGACCTCCGTTGACACCATCATAAGGCGCCTTCAACTACTCGTGCGACCACCAAAAGGGCACCAAGAGCAAGCTATCCTCCACGCCATCAAGCTTCACGCCAAGAGTCTACACTTCAAGATGGAGGAAGCCAAGGCCACATATGTGATGAAGTCGATCCGAGCACCTCTCTCGACAACAACATGAGCCTACTTCCACCACTACCACAAGATGGCGACGACAAGGTCAAGAATGGTGAGCATGGGATTTTCCCTTCACCAAAGGAGGCGCATGGAGTTGAGCACACCGAGCCTACCCCTACATGCTTGAGTGATGATGTGGTACCAATCCCATGTGAGTATGAGAGCCACTTAGCCCACTTGAGTGAAAACAAGAGTGAGATCAGTGACTCCACCATATGTGAGATTGAGTGCTTCCACTTTGAGGGCATGAGTGATACACCTAGTGAGTTGAGAGTGATAGTTGATAGGTCATGTGAGAACACTTTGATTTATCACAACTTACCCTCTACCTCTAGTGTGTTTTCTCTTGATGTGCTAGGTTCCATGGATCAAGAAGAGCCAAGCTTGGATATGATGATGCCTCCAACCAAGAAGATGTACATGGTGGATGAACATGATGCCATCCCCATACAAGAAGAAGAAGTCGACCACATGGAGGACAATGCTACCACAACACCGACTTTATATGAGAGGTATGAACAAGGTAAAAATAAGGGTGTTTATGATGCCATGATCCCACTAGTGGACATGATGACTTGTAATGATTGGCATGCTATGGATGATGTTTGTGATATCACATATGACTCATTGATTTTTCCATGTGATACTTTGCCTTTGCATAATGTTGAGCATGTGAAATTATTTGATTTTGATGATGTTGCCATAGACATGCCATGCTTTAAACATTACATTGATGATATCATTGCTTGCACTTTGTTGAACAATTGCTCTTTCCAATGTTTTGCTTGCGATGATGTTACCAATGGTACCCCTCGAACCATGCTTTGTCATGAATGTTTTACAATCTCTCCCGTTGCTTGCAATAAGTTGAATAATTTCTCTTTCACTTGTTTTGCTTGCAACAATGATTCTAATATGGTTTATATTGAGATGGCCCCCATAGCTTTCTCAAATTTTGGAGATTTTGATGATTGTCATGATAAGCATGTTCACCGCTTGCATACTCACCATGCACCTATGTTACACTTGCTTGACACTAATGGTGATGTGCACAAGAAGAGATATGTCATGATGGATGATGTATTTCTCTACCATGCACACACGTTCTTCCTTTTGTGCTTGATGTGTGTAGGTACCCGCAAGAGAATGTCAACCTCGGTTGAGCACGAGTTGACAAAAAGAGCTCTAGAGAGCATCCCCCAAGTGAGTTCAAGATCGAACCCAGCTCTGATACCTTTTGCATGCTTTGCATCTTTCATGTTGAAAAATTGCTCTTTCCTATGCTTTGCTTGCAAGCATGTTAATGGTATTCTTTCACCTTGTAACAATCATGTTTCGTCGCTATTGGATATTGATGCTTTATGTGTTGCCACAAAAATATTGAACAATTTCTCTTTCCGATGTTTTGTGTGCAACCATAATGCCATTATGAGCATGTATTATCATGAGAGCTTCCAAGTCTCTCGTACTGTTGTTGCAACAAACATAAGGACCACTTGCTCTTTCATATGGTTTGTTTGCAAACATGTTGTTTTTGCTTCCGCTTGTGATACTCATACCCCCATGATTTTGGCCTTTGATGATATGTGTATGGAATCCAACATATTGAACAATTGTTCTTTCCAATTGTTGGTTTGCACACATAATGATGTTGTTTTGGATATCTTTCCTCATGTGTTTTTGCCAAATTCTCCTACTCTTGCATCAAAGATGTTGATCCATATCTTAGTCAATTGCTTTGAGTGCCACACTAAGACGCTTTATGGAGTTTTTGAGTTCCCACATTTGGATGATGTTCAAACGACAACCATGCACTTTGACCTTGCATACGCATTTCATTTGCGATACTTGAGTTGTGCTAATAGTGTTGTGAACAAGAATGGACATGCCACAAATGACATGCTCCTCTATCACACACAAACATATTTTGCTTGGTCTTTGTTGTGTGAAGGTACAATTGCTTACGCGTCAACCTCTATGGACCATAAGTTGACAAGACGAACCGTAGAGAGTTACCTATGGCTACCCCTCAACGAGCTATCTCTACATCATAAGGTGACTTCACTCTACTTGAGCACTCATGCTATAATCTCCATGAATTGGCTACGCTTTGAGTGTTGCTTTGCTTTTGTGGTGAGCCTTGTAGGCTTCATGGAAGGTGAAGGAACATTGAGGTGTTGTCAATTCAATCTTCCCGAGGACAACTATATGGTGAACCCCAGGATCAAGAAGGTCTCTCGGCATCTTCTACTTTGTATGAGCGTGTAGAGTCGAGGACGACTCTTTTTGAAGGGAGGGGAGATGATGTAGCCCGACCTTCGGTCGTTACCACATCATGGTCTCCAACTTATGCCAAGTCGCCAGGGACTCCAAAGGTGAATCCGTTCCTCTATGCAAACCCACTTCCTACCCTCTTGAATGGTATACTACTTCATACTCCGTCCCGTATCAATGATAGGTTCACACCAACAAGTACGGAGGCATGGGAGGAAGCCTGGAGCACCAAGCACGGCGAGACGAAGGCTTGGAAGAGAAGATGGACAAGGAGCAGCAAGCTCCAGAACTGGAGTCTCCGCCGTCATTGCCCTGGAGAGTCCGCCCCAATCCAGCCGGAGTGTCCGGCGCGACTCGGCCAGAGTGCCCGGCCTGCCCCATCCCCAACCTAGCGTGGACATTCTGAGGGCCAGTTCGGACACTGCCCGGACACTACCCGGAGTGTCCGGCTACCCCAGACTGTCCGGTCACTCCGACCCGGACTGTCCGGCCTAAGTGATGGGCATGCGTGCCAACATCTGGGCCCTTGGCCCATGTACCCCTCTATTCCGCACCAAACCCTAGTTTTATGCCCAAACTACCCCTGAACTTGTGGCTAGCCTATAAATAGAGCCCCCACCCCTCATTGTATCCCTTAGGCATAGATGATAGACTAAAGACAACCCCCTTTGTGGAATCTCTAGTTTTGCCTCATCCCTTTCTACCAAAGGGGATCGACTATCGTCACCACCTCGTTGGAGTTTGCATCGTGCCTCCCTCGTTGTAGCACCTCAATTGTCTAACAATTGTAATGCTACTTGTCCTAGTAAGATATTGGCTACTTCATATATATTATTATTGCATCATAATTATATCATGCTCATGTCATCATGCCACCTTGCATTTGAGCATCATATAAAACCCTCTTTCTTTTGGTTCTTCTCTCACATGCATTATTAATTGTATTTGCCTCTTGATATTGTATTTGGTTATTGATATATTGTCTAAATGCCCAAGTTGAGTTGGGGGCATATCTTTTATTTCAATTCCATCACCTCTCTTTTCCACCACTTTATAATTCCACCATCCTACTAGTTCATGAGCTTGTTGTATTTATTTTGGTTTTGTCTAGCTCATGGGCAATAGGGTGGATCTAGTCCTTTAAAATTCCTTTGCTTGGCTTTTTTCCACTTCTTGGAAATGCATAAGATTAATGCCATCATATTATTATTGTTTTCACAAAATATATCATGGTATTATTATTTTGCATGGGCCATGCACAATTCTTCACCATCGTTTTACTCCATTGGTTTTTCTTTGGATTTGAGGGATCCTATCTTGGGAAACCATCTACCACCATTACACCATCCTCATAGTCTCACCCATCTCATTTTCTTCTTATTTTTATTTTCTCCATGCACTAACCATATGAGGCCTAATCCATCATTCCTCTCTTTTTCTTTTCTTGGCTTTCCTTTCACCTTCTTCCCATGTTAATCCAAACACTCTTCATGCTCCTTGGGTTGGTTTTTTGCACAAGATTTAACAATCTAAAAACCTAATAAAAACAAACCTAGCTACTCTCTCTAATTTCTCCTAAACCCTAACTCCACTTTACCTCTCTCTCTCACACCTCTCTCTCTCTACCATGGGCACCACCTGGCCACCCTCTCCCTGGCCCACACCCAGCCACCCTAACCCCCTCCCTAACCCTAGCTAAACCCTAACCGAGGCCACCATCTACCCTAGCCCAATCTACTCCCTCTTCTCTCTTTCTTTCTCTACCGCCAGGCTAGCCCCACCCTGGCCTCTCTCGTCCTCGGCCCCACTTGCAGCCTCCCCTGCCGTGCCTACCTGCCCACCCTGACCTGCACGTGCTCGAGGAGAAAGGAGAGAAAGGTGGCACCGAGTCCACCTTATCTCTGCCGTGCCCCGCCTGCCTTCCTCCTCTCTCCCTCTCCTTTTTCCCTCCTTTCTCACGCCTCTCTGGCCTCTCCCAGATCTGCCCGAGCCGCCCCCCTTCTTCTCCTTCTTCCTCTCCGACCTCCACAACCGACGCTGGTCGCCGCCAGCACCACCTCGCCCCCGACGTTCCAGCCGGCGTGCTTGTCGTGGGAGTGGCTGAGAAGATCGAGGACGTCCCTCTGCGTCGCCCCGTGGCCGTCAGCGCGGAGGAGGGAGCCCCAGCACCGCCAGAACCTCGCCGCCCGATGCCAAACCCTAGCCGCCGGTGCGCCAGCGTCTTCGCCGTACCAGCGCCTCCCCGCCCGATCCAATACCACCGCCGAGCCCGCGGTGAGCACTTCTTCCCATCTGACATGCTCCGCCTCGCCGTATCGCCCTAGCCCCGCCGTTACTTTTGCCGAGCGCTCTCCGTGCACGCCGCTCGCCGGAGTCTGCAGTTTTCCCGCGCCGCGCAGAAACCCTAACTAGGCCCCCGCCACCCTCCTGACAGCTC
Source organism: Avena eriantha (assembly GCA_910589775.1). Classification (NCBI taxonomy): domain Eukaryota; kingdom Viridiplantae; phylum Streptophyta; class Magnoliopsida; order Poales; family Poaceae; genus Avena; species Avena eriantha. The sequence goes on along the minus strand of OU342742.1, from coordinate 378,568,568 downwards.
CCCTAGCCCGCCACACCGGTTAGCACCCTCCGCGCGCACGCCCGCGTCCCGGGATCGATCCCCGCTCGCGCCGCGTGCTGATTTTCCTCGTCAGAACGTGGAGAAGAGAAACAGTACCCGGGCCGTGGTTATCTTACAAAAAAAACCCCACCTTTTTTATTCCTGCAACCCGCGCTCCTAGAGACCCCACCTGTCAGCCGCTCTGGTAGTATTGCAGGAAACCCCTCGGTTTTTCCCGGCCGCAACCCGCGCTCCAACCCCAGCCCCACCTGTCAGCCCCTGTCTCCCTCGACGCTGTCACGTGGGCCTGCGCCAGTTGGCCCACCCCGCAGTCGCAGTGGCTAGCCCAACCCGCGGTGACAAAAGTTTTTCCCGCGCGCATGGCCCAGTCAACACCAGGTCCACCCGTCAGTGGCTGTGGCTAGATCTGACGGGGTGACAAAAGTTTTTCCCTGTGTCTGTTTTTAATTAAATCTTTTTCAAATTGATTTAAATTCAAATTCTTTTCAGATTCAAATAATTTTTAAAATACAAATCCAAATAATACAAGTAATATATGTTTTGGAATCAGAAAAATGTGAGGAATTCAAATATGCCCTACAAAATATGTTTTGAACACTTTAAATTTCGATATGATTAAAATTACATTAAAATGCCCTTTTCCTTAGTTAATTAATAACTTTTGTTTTATAACTCCAAATTTGACAAATAATATATCTAAATCGATCAGCGCGACGAGCCCGTTCTAAATATGCAGTCCTTGTTCTGAATTGAAGCATGCATCATGCCACTATTAGAAATCTGAACTGTTTATGACAATAAAACTTGGGTAAATAAATAATAAAATGCTTTATTTCTTGTATCCACACCTCACCTTTGCCATGCTACTTTAATGCCATGTAAATTGTGCATCATTCATCATGGCATGCTTGGTTGCTTGTTGCATTTTAATTCATATGCTTGTGCACTTTATTTATGTTGGCCCTTGTTTGTTTGGTTCTTCCTCGAATAGACGCCCAGCAGGAGAATTACCAGGAATCACAGGAGTACTACCCAGATCCATCTCTCGCTTCAACTGAGCTGCCAGGCAAGCACTGCCACATGCTTGCATACATACAGTACCTATTGCCTCTATCTTATTCTTGTATCATTGAGTCGCGATTGCATTAAATTGAATCCCAAGTACTGCATAGCCTTTACTTTTAAACCACACCAAGCTTGTTCCGGTCCCATGAGCCATTACAACAGGAGTTGTTTGAGCCCTGCGAGTCGTAGAAAAGCATGAGTAGGGTATGTGAGTGTCTGAGGAATAACGAGGTACCTAAACAACATAACCTGAGTAGTATTGGGATAACTAATGAAAGAGGCACCGGTGAGCGATATCTGCTATTTGGTTTTTCATGCTCACTTGTGTCCCGTAGGACCCCGAGTACTTGATTCCTGTTCCTTGACTATTCGCACTATCCACATCCGGGAGGCCTTATGGACCCCCCTGAGCCAGAGCTTGATTCATTCTTATTTCTTGGGGCCACAATTAGTTTGGGGCATTATTACTATCCTGTACTTATGCCATGCTACTGCTTTATTTAAGATTGTGCGTGGAGCACCTGTACTGTTTTGGATCGTGACACGTTTTCGCTGTATCGACAAGCCCAGTCACATTTTCGGGTTCCCAGTCGTTTACCGCCGTCCACACAAACCTTGGGTCCGTCTCGGAGCCGGCCAACTTCGTTGCGGGTAGCTTAATGGGGTGGCCCCCTGAAATATTTCTAAATCCTGTGATTGCTTTGTCGTGAATGCCTCGTTGGGTTTTGATTTGGTTTTTCCGAGGTTGATCGAGTGTGTGTTGCTATTCGTGCACCCCTGCAGGGTAAATCTTTCTGAAAGCCGTGTCCGCGGTTATGGACGACTTGGAGCACAGTTTCTCGATCATAGACAAGTATAACTAAATTACCGCTTTTAAAATTGACTAAGTACTTGACTAGTAAATAGTGCAATACTCATGGAATGGTTAATAAAACTGCCAACGGGTGATGGGGGTTGTTCGTCCGCTTCCTTGTTGGTAAGCGAGGAGGAGGATGGATCTGTTAATTATACTGTTATAACTGTTGTTCTTAATTCACGGACTTTCGTCTATCATTGGTTAGGCGGAAGGTTAGCGAGTATATGTAGAATTGTTAGGTATTATCTTTTGCTGCAATTGCGTCACCCCAGGTTGTGTCCCCTTTAGCGGCATAAAGACTTGCTGAGTACCCCTAGGGTCTCACATGATAAATTGTTTGATTCAGATGAACAGGTGTACCCGCAAGATGGATACTGGGTGGAAGAGACAGATGATGTTGGCAGCGATCATTCGGTGTAGAGATTTCGGGAACGGGGATCCGTGTGATCTGTGGGCGGGATGTGTTTATTTATGGGGCATCTTATGCCAATTTGCTTCTTATCCGTACTCGGATCTTGTTTCCGCTTCCGCCTGATACTCTGATGTGTGATGTATGAGGAGCTATCCTAAATTATTATATCTATCTAGGACATTTGGATCTTGTTGTATGGCGTTGCAATATTTCTATTTCTTTTAGATGGAATGGCTCTAAGGATTGTTGTATGTGGCTTGCATACATACTCACTTGTGTATGTAGTTGATCCTTCGCCTGCTGATTACGCCGCTCGTTCTTGTCCCGTTGTTTGAAAGTGGTTAGGACGGCCGAAAGGTCTACCGTGAGTGGCCCTGGGCCCCGCCGTACTATTTTAACCACTTTCGTTCATCCAGGCACTAACTAAGAGCGTAATTCACCGAGGTAGTTACACTCGTTGTACAAGGCCTTGGCATCGGTGTCCCTTTGCCAAGACGTCAAGACCCTCTCCAAGGTGTTCTTCCCTCTCCGCGTGGGATCGAGGGAGCACGTTGACCGATCTTTCCTTGCGAGGATTCTATCGGACCGGTGGCCACCGGTGAGAGCAATCGGCCTTGTATCGTGTGTGTTTTGCGTGTGTTCATCGTGTTCTTCACGAGGTGTGCGTCCGCTTCCGCTACCTTCTCCCTTTCCCCTCGCTTTCCCATCGATTTGACCACGAGATCCGTGAAGATCGGGCCACCCTAGAGGTTTGCCCTCATCAGGCTGTCCTCGAGGGCCTCGACCTCCTAGGTGCATCACTCTCAAATATCTCTCCAAAAGTATGGTTGCCCATGCTTGGTATTCTGAAATTTAAACACCTATTAGACAAGTGATTGCAAAGTAAATATAATGAAGGATTCTACTCATAGGGACTTGCAAGAGGCCTAAACATGCATCAAAACTATATCTCTAAGCATCAAACAAGCTTACAAGCTCTCATAACCAGTCACCTACAGCGGCAAAATACTCAATATATAATCCACTAAACACAAATCTACTTGGACAAGGGGAGGAGTCACATACCAGGGAACAAATGCTCCAAGTTTCAGCAAGAAAGATGGGCTGAGCAAGGAGATCAAAAAAATCGAGAGCAAGCACAGCAAGAACGCGATTTTGAGCAATGAACTGGAGCTTACTCGGGAGAGAGAAGAAAGTGGCAGGTGAGAGAGTTAGTGGGGGCCAGGGGTGGCCCACACCAGGGCATGGCGCCACCCAAGGTTGGTCGTGCCACCATGTGGTGTGCCTGCCTGGTGGGCCCCCTGGTACCTCCCAGGTACTCCTCTGCCCCTTTTTGCATGTAAAAATTTAATATGAATTTTCTGGAATTTTTCGAGATACTTTATTTTTGGGCAATTTTCAGAAATAGAAGAATGATTTTTCTGACAGACGGATTTTTTTTCTTTTGGAAACATGATGCAAGGACAAAACAAGGCTAGAACTACAGAAGTTCTAACATGCAAGCAACTAACAACAAAAAGAAAACTAAATGAAAGCAAAAACTAAAATGCAAAGGATAGAAATAAACGGAGATAATCATAATGAAATCATTGTTTCGTTCAATGGAATCCTTTTGTTAACAAGGTTGATCAAGTCTTGCTACCAAAACAATTTCATATGAGACAAAACTTTGTATTCCACTAATGATTATGTTACCTCAACCTTGATAGCAATGGTCCCAATCATAATAGTTTCAAATTTTTCTCTTGGTATGGGACAATATATTTCTCCAACTTGAATGCCTTCAACATGTTCAATTGAATTTAAACCATAAGTCCTTTCAATCTTCTTGGGGTATGTTCCTTGATTACAATTAATAATAGCTCCTGCAGTATTAAGAAAGGGTCTCCCAAGAATAATAGACATATTATCATCTTCAGGCATTTCAAGCACAACAAAATCAGTTAAAATCATGCAATTATGAGCCACTTGAATAGGTACATCCTCACATATACCCACAGGAATAGTGGTATATTTATCAGCCATTTGCAAAGATATATCAGTTGGTATCAATTTTTCAAGCTGAAGCCTCTTATAGAGGCAGAAAGGCATAACACTAACTCCAGCTCCCAAATCACACAAAGCAGTTCTAACATAGCTATTCTTAATAGAGCAAGGGATAGTTGGAATCCCTAGGTCTCCAAGTTTCTTAGGAACCTTACCATTGGAGGAATAATTAGCAAGCAAAGTAGAGATTTCTTCATTAGGGATCTTCCTTTTATTCGAGACAATATCCTTCATATACTTTGAGTAAGGAGGCAATTTAATAGCATTAGTCAAAGGAATTTGCAGGAATAAAGGCTTCATCCACTCACAAAACTTATTATAATGTTCATCCTCCTTTGACTTGTGTTTCTTATCAGGGAAAGGCATAGGTTTTTGGACCCAAGGTTCTCTTTCACTACCATGTTTCTTGGCAATAAAATCCTCTTTAGTGTATTTAGTATTCTTAGTGTGGTTTTCAGGTTCTTCTTCAACTTTTTCTTCATTAGGAACTTCATTTTCTTCATTACCACTTTCAGTTTCAGCATCAGAGATAGATATACTATTAGGATCTATAGTAGGTTCAGAGGGTTCTACAACAGTTTTATGTTTCTTTTTCCTTTTCTTACGAGTAGAAGAACTATTTTCAGCTTGTTGAGAATCCTGCTCAATTCTTTTGGGATGCCCCTCAGGATATAGAGGATCCTGGGTAGCAGCACCACTTCTAGTTCTAATTTCATAAGCATGTTTTTCTTTAGCAGCATTAACTAGCAAGTCGTTTTGCACTTTAACAAGTTGATCTATTTGAGTTTGAACCATTTGAAAGTGTTTAACAATCATTTTAACATCATTAGAGGTTCTTTCCACAATATCTTTCAACTCAACAATAGCTCTAGTGTTTTCCATTAGATGATTTTGCACCCTTTTATTAAAGTTATCTTGCTTAACAATAAAGATATCAAATTCTTCTAAGCATTGATCAGGAGGTTTAGAGTAAGGGATATCACCTTCATCAAAGTATTGGAGAGAGTGTACCTCAATAGTGGATGAGTAGGGAATAGGCTTACATAATTCTTCTATAGGAGGTAAATTCTTGACATTTGCAGCTTTAATTCCCTTCTCCTTAAGACATTTCTTAGCTTCCTTCATCACTTCATCATTTAATTCAATAACTCCTCTCTTCGTTGATGTTGGAATAGGCACCGGAATAGATGGTTCAGGTACAATTACTTCAGGTATAGCTTGTTTAGGAGGAGTCCAATCTTCATAGTTCTTACTTATTTTAGCCATTAATTCCTCAGCTTCCTTAGGAGTCCTATTCCTCAAAACACAATCAGCACTACTATCTAGGTATGTCCTAGATTTTTCAGTTAGTCCATTATAAAATATATCAAGAATCTCATTCTTAGGTAATGGACTTCCAGCCTGTGCATGAATCAAAGCACAAAACCTTGCCCAAGATTCGGGCAATACCTCTTTTTCTCCCTGTTTAAAATCAAAAAGTTCCTGCAAAATAGCATGTCTAGCACTGGGAGGAAGATATTTCTGCAGGAAAGTACTAATCAAGCACTTAGGGCTATCAATAGATCCAGGAGGTAAATTACTAAACCAAGTTTTAGCTTCTCCTTTCAGTGAAAAGGGAAAAATCTTAGCAACAAAGTAAGTATGCATCTTAATATCATCAGAAAACAAGCCACTCATGGTAGAAAGTTCATTCATATGTGCTACCACACTTTCATTCTTAGTCCCACAAAAAGGTTCTTTCTCGACAATAGTTATGTAAGATAGATCGAGAGAGAAATCATAATCTTCATCTGTAATGTTTATGGGAGAAGCAACAAACTTAGCAATAGGAGACAATTTGGGTCTAATAGTACGCCTCTCAAGGAGACTCTTAGCAGCGCTCCTATCATGGATGTTCTTACATTCTTTAATAAACTCATCGGTCATCTCAACATAACCATCTTCAATATCATAACTCTCACTAGACTCAGGTGAGCTAACAGGTGTGGTAGTGTCTTCATTAGGAGTTTCGGTATTTCCAGCTATAGTCCTAGCAATCGTAGCATCTAGGAAAGGACCTAATGAACCACTCTTATCAAGCACAATAGAAGCAAGCATTAGAAGTTTCAGATTTAGCAGTAGTAGCAGTGTGTGTAGCATGTGTATGTGGTGGTGTAAGGAACTTACTCATAACAGACGGTGAATCAAGAGCAGCAGAGGTGTTCAGAACCGTACCTCTTCTTGTAGTGGATGGTAAAATAGGAACCTTGCCATCACGAGACTTACCCATGATGGATGGATAGCAGCGAACAATAGAGAATCCAAGTGAACTTGATAAATAAATCTATGCTCCCCGGCAACGGCGCTAGAAAATAGTCTTGATGACCCACAAGTATAGGGGGTGTATCGCAGTATTTTCGAGAGAAGTGAAACCCAATTTATTGATTCGACACAAGGGGAGCCAAAGAATATTTATAAGCCTTAACAACTAAGTTGTCAATTCAGCTGCACCTAGTAACAATCTTGCTCACAACAGTTTATCAGTAGCAACAGTTTTGTAGTAGGAATAGTAAAGTAACAGCAGTAGTAAAGCAAAGACAATAGTAACAAAAGCAGTAAACAATAGGATTCGAGTGCGGTAGGCATAGGGATGGATGGACGGGCGTTGCATGGACAAGACAATTCAAATAGCAATCAGAACATAGGGCAATTGCAGATAAATAAGATAAAGCATCCAAGTACTAGACAATCCTAGGCATGTGTTCCATATATAGTCATACGTGCTCGCAATGAGAACTTGCACAACATCTTTTGTCTTGCCAGCCCATTTGCAGCGAGGCCTCTAGGGAACTACTGGCAATTAAGGTGCTTCTTTTAATAGAGCATCGGAGCAAAGCATTAACACTCTGTGAACACATGTGATCCTCACATCAAAGCCATTCCCTTCCCGTTATCCCGATTTCTGTCACTTCGGGGCCATAGGTTCCGGACAACAACGTGTGTATACAACTTGCAGATAAGACCAAAAACAATACTATCATAATGAATCAATAACATGTTCAGATCTGAAATCATGGCACTCGGGCCCTAGTGACAAGCATTAAGCATAACAAGTCACAACAAAGTCATAAAGAACTAATAAAAGATACTAGGCACCATGCCCTAACAATCTGATGCCATTACATGAACGATCTCATCCAATCCCTACCATCCACATAGCCTACAGCGGGGGATTACCCACTCATAGATGGGGGAAACATGGATGGTCGATGGAGAAGCGATGGTGATGATGATGGCGATGATCTCCTCCAATTCCACGTCCCGGCAGGGTGCCAGAACGTTTCGTGGAATCTGGTGGTGGCGGCGGAGCGGAACTCCTTTTGGAAAAATGTCGAACCCCTCGAAGTTTTTAGGTCAGAAGGCTCCTTATAGGCGAAGAGAGAGGTCGAGAGGGTGCCTAGGGGGCCCACACCACCCCCTGCACGGCCTGGCCTGGCCCGCGCCACCAGGTGGTGTGGCCACCCCCTGGCTCTTCTCCGTCTCGTATTCTGGCTCCTGGAGTCTTTGGGTGAAATTGGATTTTTGGCATATTTTCCGGGATTTTTCCTGATAGTTGGTTTTCTGCACAAAAAGTAGACACCAAGGCAAATCTGCTGAAAACAGCGTCAGTCCGCATTAGTTGTATCCAAATCACACAAGTATAGAGGAGAAACAATAGCAAACGAGTTCGGGAAAGTAGATACATTTTGGACGTATCAACAACCGCAAGCGCGGGATGATGCATCTGATTGGGTCCCACGATACCCAGAAGTATCGCCCCAACCTGTCTGCAGGATATGCCCCAAGGAACAATAGACCCCCAATGTCTCGTCCAAGCTACCCCAACCATAGCGGAGGAAATGTGAAGTCCGGAGGAAATCACAACAATAACCCCGGCAACTCCAACAATTTCAACCGTGCACCGCCCAAGTCCAACAACAACAACAACAATACTGCCCCAAGGACTAGAAGCAATGATGTGCCTGTTGCAGCCAAAGACAAGTCTCAGATTACTTGCTTTGAATGTGGAGTGAAGGGTCACTACTCCAACGAGTGTCCCAAGAAGCTTGCAGCCACCACCAATGTGAATGCCCTAGCTCAGCAGCAGCGCCGTGTTCAGCCCGGAAGAAGGTTTGCCCCAGGGAATTCGCTCAACCGCAACGACCGTCTGTTCCACATGAATGCTGAAGAAGCCCAAGAAGCGCCAGATGTTGTGCTGGGTATGTTTTCTGTTAACTCAGTATAGCAAGAGTGTTGTTTGATTCTGGAGCATCGCACTCGTTTGTTACAGAAGAATTTGGATGCACTAGTAAGATTCACCCGACCAATCTGAAGCATGTTATGATAGTTCAAATACCTGGTTCAACCACCAAAGCTAGAAAAATTTGCAAGGTTGTACCTATCAGAATCCATGGGATATATTTTTATGCCAATCTAATGGTACTTGGAACAAAAGGTTTGAAAGTAGTACTAGGAATGGATTGGATGTCGAAACATAAAGGATTGATCGACTGTGCCAAGAAAGCCATAACCATGACCAGTAGCTCTGGAGTATCAGTAGAGCATATATCTGAAACCTTACCAAGTCAATTCAAGTGCAACGAGAGTCTAGCCCTCCCAACCATAGACCAAGTCAGAGTAGTTTGTGCATACCCTGACGTATTCCTAGATGAATTGCCCGGTATGCCCCCGGATCGGGATATCGAGTTCATTATTGAACTAATTCCTGGAACAGGACCCATAGCCCGGAGACCTTATAGCATGAACCCATCTGAACTAGTGGAGCTGAAGAAGCAACTTGATGCTATGCTGGCAAAAGGTTTGATTCAACCAAGCGCATCGCCATGGAGATCGCCTGTTTTGTTTGTCGACAAGAAGGATGGAGGTAACCGTTTGTGTACCGATTATCGGAAGCTAAATGATGTCACCATCAAGAACAAGTACCCACTGCCCAAGATTGAGGATCTCTTTGATCAGTTGACTGGTGCCAGAGTGTTTTCTAAGATTGATCTTAGGACTGGTTATCATCAACTCAAGATTCGTGCAACGGATATTCCAAAGACCGCATTTACTACCAGATATGGATTGTATGAGTATACGGTCATGTCTTTTGGATTAACCAATGCCCAGCTTATTTCATGAATATCATGAATAAGATCTTTATGAATTTTCTAGATAAGTTTGTCATTGTTTTTATCGATGACATTCGTATCTATTCCAAGTCCGAAGAAGACCATGAGCAACATCTGAGAACCGTTCTCGAAACCCTCAGAGAATATCACTTGTATGCTAAGTTTAGCAAATGTGAATTCTGGTTGAAGGAAGTAGGATTCGTCGGACATATTGTGTCTGTAGGAGGAGTCGCTGTTGATCCCGCCAAGATCAAAGATGTGGAAGAATGGGAAGCCCCAACCACTCAAACCCAAGTCCGTGCATTTCTCGGATTAGCTGGATATTACCGCAAGTTTGTTGATGGATTTTCTAGCATTGCAAGACCAATGACCCAACTGTTGAAGAAAGACAAGAAGTTTGAATGGACTGACAAATGTGAAGCAAGTTTTCAAGAACTCAAGAAGAGATTGATTTCAGCCCCAATATTGATTATGCTGGATATCAAGATGCCTTTTGATGTGTATTGTGATGCATCCAAGATTGGTCTCGGATGTGTATTGATGCAAGAAGGCAAAGTCATAGCATATCTATCTCGACAACTGAAGCAGCATGAGCAAAACTACCCTACCCATGATCTCGAACTACCAGTCGTAGTTTTGGCATTGAAGACATGGCGTCATTACCTTATGGGTAACCGCTGTGAGATTTATTCAGATCACAAGAGCCTGAAGTATATTTTCACTCAGAAGGAGCTGAATATGAGGCAAAGGAGATGGATAGAGTTAATCAAGGATTCTGACCTTGACATTCACTATCACCCCGGCAAAGCCAATGTGGTAGCGGATGCTCTTAGCAGATTGCCGTGTAGATTAAACACCATGATCAAAGAAGCCCAGCCAAGTTTGCATGAAGAGTTGGAGCAGTTTAGAACGGAGCTAGTTAGCAAAGGATTCTTAGCTAGCATTGAACTTCAACCCACTTTGATCAGTCAGATCAAGGAAGCCCAGAAAGGAAATGCATGTATCGACATAATCAAGCGTCGTATTGGTACATGAAAGGTACCCGGATTCACCGAAGATGAAGGAGTTTTGTGGTACAAAGGATGTATCTGTGTGCCAGCAGATTCGGAGTTGAAGCAAACTATCATGCAAGAAGCTCATGATACTCTTTATTCGATTCACCCCGGAGGAACGAAGATGTATCAAGATTTGCAGGAGCAATTTTGGTGGCACAAGATGAAGAGAGAAATCAGAAGCTACATCGCCAAGTGTGATATCTGTTGTAATACCTCAGACATTACGCTCTAAGTTCAAGCCTGGACGAACCAAAAGTGGATAAGTGACTCTACCGTGGAGGCCCAAGGCCACCCACGTGTAGGCCCGTCGAAGCGGAGTAGGGCATGGCACTGGCCTACCACCTTATCCACTTTCAAGAACATCGGGACAAGAGCGAGCGGCGTAAGCGATAGGTAACGCGACCACGACATACACAAATGAGTATGTATGCCTGCGACTTACAATAGACATTAGAGTCACACCATCTAAAAGAAATAGAAATAGGAATATCCAACGCCATACGACAAGATCCAAATATCCTAGATAGATATAATATTTTAAGATAAATCCTTAAACATCACGCAACAGAGTATCAAGCGAAAGCAGGAAACATGATCCGAGTACGGATAAGAAGCAAATCGGTATAAGATGCCCTGAAAATAAGCACATCTCGCCCACAGATCTCAAGGATCTCCATCCCCGGAATCTCTACACCGGATAGTCGTTGCCACCATCATCTGTCTCCTCAACCCAGTAACCTTTCTGAGAGTATACTTGTCCATCTAAACCAAATATTTATCGTGTGAGACCCTAGGGGTACTCAACAAGTCTTAATGCAGCTAAAGGGAACAACCTTGGGGGTGACGCAATTGCAGCGAAACATAATATCTACAAAGAGCTATAGAGACTCTCTACACATCCGCCCCACCAGAGATGGACGGACGCTCGTTATTTAATAGCAACAGTTATATAAGCAACATAAATAACCTCGCTCGTCCGCCTTCTCGCTTACCGACGAGAAGGCGGAAGAACAACCCATCTGTTAGCAATTTTATTACCATTACATGAGTGTTGTACTAATTACTAGTCATGTCTTAGTCAGATTAAAGGCGGTACTTTAGTTATGCTTGTCTATGATCGAGAAACTGTGCTCCAAGTCGTCCATAACCACGGCCACGGCTTTCAGAAAGATTTACCCTGTAGGGGTGCACAAATAGCAACACACACACGATCAACCTCGGGAAGAACCAAATACGCAACGAGGCCTCACGACAAAGCATTCACATGATTCATAAATCATTTCAGGGGGCCACCCCCAATAAGCTACCCACTACGAAGTCGGACGGCTCCGCGACGGACCCAGGGTGTGTGGCGACGGCTGTAAATGACTAGGAACCCGAAAATGTACTGGGCTTGTCGATACAGCGGAAACTTGGCACAGGGTTCCTAAATAGTACAGACGCTCCACGCGCAATCATAAATAAAGCAGTAAGGTATGGCATAAGTACAGAATAGTAATAAATCCTCAAACTACTTTGTGGCCCCAAGAAATAAAGTGTGAATCAAGCTCAGGCAAAGGGGTATTCATAGGGTCTCTCGTATGTGGATAGTGCGAATAGTCAAGGAACAAGAATCAAGTATTCGGGATCCTACAGGACATGAGCTTAAAGAACCAAATAACAAATAATGCTCACTGATCCCTCTTCCATTAGTTCTCTACTCATGTTAAGTTGTTTAGGTACCTTATTATCCAAGGACTCACACAAACCCTACATATGCAATTCTACGACTCGCATGGCTCAAACAACTCCTATAGTAATGGCTCGTGGGATGGAGGAACAAGCTTCAGTGGAGTTTAAAAGTAAAGGCTATACAGTACACTACATGGATTACCAGCTATTGCAACAATTTTTATGGCAACAATACGTGGTTTGTTGCAATAACTAAGTATATTACCACAAATTGACTTTCCGTGGTAATACTTGGTAGTTATCACCACGATTTCTCCCCGTTGCGTTAAATTTCAAGGTTGTTGCAATAAAAGGCATATATTGCAACGAAAAATGTTTTCATGGTTATACGTTGAACGATATTGCCATGGGCCTTTTTTGTGGCGAGTTCTACCACTTTCGTTGCAAGAAGATGATCATACCGCAACGATTACATGATCATGGTAGTAACTATTTTATGCTGCAACGATATTGTCTTCCCACTGAAAACGTGCGCCTAGTTCCCTTCAAGAATTCTAGATAACCTTTAAAATTTTCGGCTCCCACCCATTCATTTCCGCATGTTGGCGATTTCCCACCAGAACTCGTCTTTTGATCCGGTCAAATATTCTGATTCCCACTAACCCACGATATACCCACGCCAATACAAATCTAGTCAGAATTTTAGATCCCCTCTTTGACTTCTTATCTCCTTTTCTCTGGTATCACGGTCTGCTGGGTTCCCTAGGTCTATTCGCGCCGGCGTACTCTAGGGTTCGAGGTCGGCGGGGAGGCCGGCCTGGTTGCTCCGGCAAGGTCCTGGCAACGAGGTGGGCGGGGAGGCCTTGGTGCTCCAGCGAGCCCTTGCATCGAGGGCGACTGGGAGGCCTATTGGTGCCCGCTCGGCCTAGGCGTCAAGGTCGGCGGAGATGGCTGATGGCGCATGCGTTCCTCGAGGATCGAGGGTGGCTCGGAAGCTTGTGGCGCCGGCAAGATCTGGGCATCGAGGGTGGCGGCGCTGACGGACAGAGTCGAGGCGCAGTGCCAAGACGTGGGCTAGCAGGTACCTGGATGGGGTCGTGGGCACAATTTCATTAAGTTCTATTTGTTGGTAATCCCATCCTAAATAAGTCTCTTCTCCGTGCGACCCCTAGCCAAATCGATTATCCTAAACCATCTCGCCAAATCTTGTTTTCTGTGAATATTGGTATAACAGATCTATCATTCATGTTTTGATGCAGGAAATCGTGAATATTGAGTAAGAAATCGTTTGCCGGGTTAGCTTTCATCTTATACGGTGGATTATCTCAAATTCTCAATTACGTATTTTTTATATGCACTGTATGGATGACGAAAGTGGGGAACCAAATCTTGTAAACTGAAGACATACGTATTCTATTCACAGTTGCTTGCTCTTATCGTGGTTTGCCCAATGAATTTGACGATATTAAACGGTTCTGTATTTTCTGGCCTTTTCCAAGGGTTGTCCTCGCTCTTTTATATTTGTAATTTTTGTATGAAGCACCCTTCAGGTCTATTGCATCTAGATAATTGTAGACTTGTTATGATTTTTAGGTACAACCTGAAAATCTAAAGAAGAACACGATGCTACAATCTCTTGCTGGCATCCTGCACTTGGAAAACTGCACGATGTTTCTTGACATGCCTTTGGGCATCTTCGCACTTCTGAAGTACCAACATTTTCCATCACATTGCAGCCAAAAAGTGAGTTGTTTTGTAGATTGAAAAGCTGAGTGATTGCTGGTATAACTTTAGTTAAATATCACTTGTATCAGAAATGGCTCGCTAGTTTGCTTGAAGATCCTGATATACTCTAATCGCTTCTTCTTAGCTAAAATATATGGATTTTATAAAAAGTTTACTGAATCTCTCGAGAAGGTGGAACATTTTATGATGGACTATGCAAATTCTGGAAAGTTATCAAGATTTCTATTGTTTAGTGAATTTCTATGGTCATTTGTTTCGTAGGGTAAATTAGGTTTTATTTTCAGCGAAGATGCCTATTTATTTCTCAAGAACTAACCGGAGCACTACCTTTCTGTTAGAAGAAACGGTGTTGTAAATACACACAAATTTATTCTAGAATTTAATTTATCTATTCTGGAATGAGCAGTCTGATAGTTTTGGATAATTTTGGTAACCTTACAATTTATGTGAACTAGTCATGTTTCCTAGATTTGTACTAGTGTAACCAGTGCACTGATCAAAGCAAGAAACGCTCACGATGATGAAGTTGAGGATATTCTAGTTTTATCATCTGCTGCCTATGATATACATATGGAAGGTTCTAGTAACCTCAGGTATTCTACCTAAGCAGTATAAATATTCAATTGAATTTATCGTCTTGTTTTCTCTTCAAATGAGCAGCCATTGCAAATCATTTAACAAAAATCTAGTCTTTTATCTCTTAGAAGTAAACCAATCACTTTGTTGTAACGAGCCTCGTATTACTTTAACAGTACATCATTAGATACCACATTCTGTTTTGTGTAATTTAGCGGTGAATGTTGGAGCCGGTTCTACGTACTACTGCCTGAGTGCATTCTGAATTGTTGTTCGGGTAGGTAATACATTCTTGGGTCTTTCGTTGTTAGTATGAGTAATCTAGTCCAGAGAGTTATGTACAAGATTATCTTTGTGTTATCTTGATTACAAGTTATCTTGATTAGAACTAGCCTTGTTGCCCGACTTTTAATCCATGTTTCATTAGTGATTTGTACTAGCATGCAAAATGATGTGTTCTGTGCTGCTGGAAACACGTTATTTCTTAACTTAATGTTCTAATTATGCCTTCCAACTAGTTGGCTTTTATTCCAATAGACCACATTGTTTATGGACGTTCTTGTTTCTGACTTGCAGGATGGAACAAGTTGACTTATGTGAAGACTAAAGGAACAAATGGCTACCAACAATTCTAATAGACTAGTAGGCTTGCAATGAAGAACGGATAGTTGAATGTATTTTTTTTTGTGCTCTCTGGATATTATATACTTTGACATATTCAATTTCGAATATTTGATTGTCAAGCTTATTTAATATACAATGCTATAGTTTCAAGATAACCGAGGTCTCGTGATAATTGATGGTTCTCTGTTCTTTTCATTTTGTCTATATTAGACTTGATTGTAATAAGTCTACTGCCACAATTTGAATTTCTTGACACAACTGGAATGTTGTTGCCATAAGCTAGTGGAACAAAAACAAGAGTTGTTGCCATATGATATTGCCACAATTGATCATTGCCACGGAAAAGTATGCGCCACGAAACCGGTTGTTGGCATAGGTTCTTGCCACAAATCTCTATGGCCATGAACTAGTAATTGGTACAGTACTACTATCTGTTGCATTAAGCTATTGCCACAAACCAAATTGTGGTAGCACGGGCATGTTGCCATGGAAAAAATTGTGGCAACTTGTCACATGATTGTTGCGATAGCACCATTTATTACCACAATTGGTTTTTTGTTGCAACAACCTATTACCATGCGTCCTATCGCAACGGCTGGCAACGAATGTCATGTCGTGGCAATAGATACCTACTGCGACAATTCAGTACTTATTGCGACGAATGCTTTTGTTGCAATAGACCAAAATCCTTGTAGTGGTACTTAGGATTCAATTTAATACAATCACGACTCAATGATGCAAGAGTAAGATAGAAGCATAGGTACTATATGTATGCAAGCATGAAGAATTGCTTGCTTGGTAGTTCAGTTGTAGGATAGGAAGGATCCAAGTAATACTCATGAGGCTCCTGGTATTTCCTTGCTCAGTGTCTATCCAGATAAAAACCAAACACACAAGGGGCCGAAATAAATACATTGCACAATCATATAAATAATATGCGATAAGCAAACAAGTATGTCATGATGGAATGATGCACAATTTACATGGCATAGCATAGCATGGCATGAGTGAGATGTGGGGTACAAGAACAAAGCATTTTATTGAGTTTTTAGTCATATTTTGCTCTCATATACATTGTTGTATACTTAATATTTATATGATGCATGCTTCAAATAATATCAGGGACTATAATCAGAATGGGCTCGTCGCGCTGATCGATTTAGACATATTATTTGTCAAATTTGGAATTACGTAATTAAAGTTATGATTTATTTATAATAAAAGCATTAATTGGCATTTTAAGAATTTCGAAATTGTAATTTGCTCAAAAATTATTTTGGATGGCTTATCTGAATTCCTGGCATTTTTCTGATCCAAAAACATATATTATTTGTTATTTTTGGATATGGCAAACAAAAGTTATGAATTATTTGATTTACGCCTCTTTTATTCATTTTCTGGAATTTTGTTTTATTTCGAAAACGTTTTCGGACCTTTTGTACCAGGCCGAACCTAGCCACTGAGTCTGACTTGCGGGCCGGCTGGCTGAGTGGCTAGGGCGTGGTTGAGAAAAGAAAAACCTGAAGGCCTTTCTAGCAAAGGTTCCAAACTGAACCCAAAACTGAATTTCAGAAGACAGACTTTGGTGAGATTTGCCAAACTTTGCACTACGATTGTGAGCTCGTTTGTACTCCAATTGAAAAAGGGTTTGTACCTAAGAGTAGCTGGTACATAGGAGAATAATCTAGGATCAACAAATTCTCCGGAACTTCATTTAGATAGCCGAGATAAATTCATGAACATGGCCGGAAACATACTGCATCAGACTAACGTTGATTGACAGGATTTTGAGCGAAAAACGGCAGATGATTGCGAGAGCTATGGGCAGCCGTTTCGAGCGAGGTTTGATGCGTCAGGTGGATGTACTGGCAACACTATGGATTGATTATATTCACCGGATCTCGACTAGGTTGCTCTCAAAATATCTGGGAACAGAGCGGAAAACAAGGTTGCAACTGACGAACTGAAGATTACAGCAAAAACAGCTAGCTGAGCTCGTCTTCAGAGGAAGCTGGCGAGAAAACGACTGCAGATGTCGCGACAGAGCAAAAACCAAAGTTGGAGAGGATTGGTAGGACTACAACTTCCATGTACTGGGTTTCTCCGGTGGAGGAGGGTAGCCACAGGAAAACGGTGCTGAACAGAGGACCTGGGAGGCGCCGAAACTGTAGGACTGACGGTGTCACGTTACAGTGCGATGTATCAAACTTGGTTCGAGGATTCCAAGCTTGTTTCTCAATAGATCTGGATGTGGTTTCGTGCTACAGGGAGCTGAATGTGCCCTCTTCGACGTTGTGTGATGGACGGAGCCGGGCGCGTACTACGGTGACCGAGAAAATTGGGAGTGGGGTGCATCACTACTGTTGCTGCTGCTATGTAGCGCGCATGCTGGCTGCAGAGACAAGCGCGGCGACTTCGGTGGACGCGTGCGCGTGGACTCAGCGGTGGCGGCTGGCAAGCGGACAGGGCGACGCAGGACAGGGACGAGGCGGTCGGCACAGGGAGGAAGGGATGGGAGAGGCTCACCGCGGGTTGTCGAGGAAGGTCAGCGAGATGGAGACGGGAAGACAGCGAGCGGCGGACGGAGGAGAGGGAGCAGCCAGCCAGCGAGCGGCGTCAGAGTCATGGGTACGTCGGCTAATCCTCGCACGGCTCCGGGAAGAAGAGGTAGCAGAGTAGAGGCGGGCTTGCAGGGCGTCCTGGGGCTTCCGGAGTGGCTGACAGTGGCGACGTGGTCCAGCGGTTGTCCGAGGGCGGCGACGGCATGGCCACGGCGGCTGGTGGGTCTGGTGTGGGGAGGAAAGTAGATAGGGACGGATGGAAAGAAGTGGTTCGAGGGATCGGCCCCCTGCTGCTGCTCGCTTTATGCCAGAGAGAAGGGAGGACACGAGCTCGACACGGGGTGCAGCGAGAAGAGGAACAGGGGCTCGGTTCGGTTACACCAGGCCAAGAAAGAGGGGATCGATTGGGTTGGGCCTGGCTGGGAAGGCATCAGCTGGTGTAGATGGGTGCTCTCGGTAGGATATCTAGGCACGAGTGGTGCTGGTGGTGCGTGTGTGTAGGATATATACACACGGTAGGCTTTTAGATGGAAAGATTTAGCTAGAATGGGTAGCTAGCTCTAGCTTAGGTAGATGGGGTGTGTGTAGCTGAGTGTATGTGTAGATAGGAAGGGAGTATGCATGTGTATGTGTTTATTCATGCACACCCGATGTAGATAGATAGAGGTTTAGAGTTAGGTTTAGAAGGAAAGGTAGAATTAGGAAAAACACATATAGCTCTAGGAAAACAATTTAAAATAAAGCCACATGTAAGATGAAGGTTATATGGAAGTAGAGCATTGATAAAGTGAGCAAAACCTACTAAGCCAAAGGAATAAACTTGGATTTAATAGGAGGAGACGCATGCATAAGGGACACAATATTGCATGCACGGCTTGATATTGCATGTGAGCTCTAGTTTGTGAAAACAACTAGAGACTCTTACATATGAGCAAGAATTAGAGCATATTCGAATAGGAGCATATGGGTGGAATTGGAATGCAAATAAAAATAAAAAACCCATATGGCATATGTGTGGTGGAATGGAGAGTAAGGTCATATGACAAGGTATGTTGGCACGTTAGTGGATGGGAGGAATTAAAGAGATATACCCTCAACTTATTTTGGGCATTTAACATTATCTCAAGATGCAAATACAATATATCAAGAAGCAAATACAATTAATAAGCCAAATACAATATGAGGAAGAATCAAATGAAAAAGGTTTTAATATGATGCTCAAATGCAAGGTGGCATGGCGACATGAGCATGATATAATGATGATGCAATAATTATATGTAGATAGTAGCACTATATAGACTAGGCAAGTAGCATTGCAATTGTTAGACAATTGGGATGCTACATCTGTCAAGGAGTCAAAGCGGAACATTAGAGACCCGCAGGACTGTTGCAACCCTTGCAGATTCCGGAATGGAAATGAGATTATGTCGGAATGGACTTTATCACCGGTTTGCCTACATCTAGTAGGGGAAATGACTCATATGGGTCATAGTTGATAGACTGTCCAAGGTAGGCCATTTTATATTGATCAAGACAACCTACCAGAGTTCTAAGCTAGCAGAGTTGTACATTGCCAGAATCGTCAGTTTGCATGGAACCCCCAAGACCGTAGTGTCGGATCGAGGAACCCAATTTACCTCGAGATTTTGGCAGAAAGTCCAAGAAGGATTAGGAACCAAGTTGAATTTCAGCACAGCTTATCACCCGCAGACCGATGGACAGACTGAAAGAGTCAACCAAATCTTAGAAGATATGTTGAGAGCTTGTGTTTTAGAGTATGGATCAAAATGGGAAGATTGTCTGCCTTTCACAGAATTCTCATACAACAACAGCTATCAAGCCAGTTTGCAAATGGTCCCATTTGAATTTTTGTATGGAAGAAAGTGTCGTACACCTTTGAACTGGTCGCAAGTAGGAGAGAGTCAGATTTTTGGACCCGACATCCTACGAGAAGCCGAAGAGAAGATGCACAAAGTCCGTGAGCACCTCAAGACCGCCCAATCTAGACAGAAGAGTTATGCCGACAAGAGACGTAGAGACCTGACTTTCAATGTCGGAGATTTTGTGTATCTCAAAGTGTCGCCTTTGAAGGGAACTCAATGTTTTAGTCTGAAAGGAAAGTTATCCCCCAGATATATTGGACCATTCAAGATTTTAAATCTCCAAGGAGAAGTATCTTATCAACTAGAACTGCCAGAGGAGATGTCCACCATCCATAATGTGTTCCACATCTCGTTACTTCGCAAATGCCTAGAAGTGCTAGAGAAGAACGAAGTTTTCAAGAACATCGACCACCGAGCCATTGATATCAACAAGGATTTGACGTATCGTGAAGTGCCCATCCGTATCTTGGAAGAAGCTTTCAGAACCACCAGGACCCGTAGTATCAAGTTTCTCAAGATCCAATGGAGCAACCATACCGAAGAAGAAGCCACCTGGGAGCGAGAAGATTGCATTAGGACTGAGTTTTCAGATCTCTTTAGTTCCTAGTTTTTCTTAAATCTCGGGACGAGATTTTGTTTAAGGAGGGAAGATTTGTAACATCCCAAAACTTTAAACAAGGTTATTAAATCCAAATCACCCAAATTAGGGTTAACAAAAACTTTTTATTATTAAAATAATTATGAATGCATGGGTATGTTGCATTAGTGTAGAATTGTTTGAAAATGCCATGTTTGATTGTTCTAAATGATATGAAATGGTTTAAGGGTGAATACCACATCATCTAAACCATTTACAAACAAAATCCAAAGAAAAAGAAATCAAATAAGATTAAATAATGCAAATGGTCATTTTGACCATTTTAATCCACTAGGCCACTTTAGGTGTTCCTAGAAATCAATTTCAAACAGAAACTTTCTCAACTCTTTTCACCCCTTGCTAGACCAAGTAAACATGTACCGAGGCCCACTTTACAAACTTACAAAAATCTTTAGCAAAGCAATTTAAATGACATTTGAAAATTGAATCAAGTGTATGTGTTAAGATCACCATTTCTCAAAAACCAACCAAACTAATTCACTTTGGCAACCCCAAGCAAACATAGTCTCTCAAGCTTAATACAAAACCACTCAAAAAGTTTGGATCCAAATTCAAATTTAAATTTCTTTCAGCCATTTCATCAAACACCTAGTGAGCACAGTAATAGCTGCCAAACTATTACTGTTCTTGATCAATGCTTTGTCCACCATTTTGCCCCTTTACACTCCCCTTATCCCCTCTAGTCACAACCAAGGCCAATGCACCACTCCCCCTTGTTGTATGCGCCAGTGCCAAGCCACCCGAACACCCCCATGCCGGTTGACCATGGTTCACTCGCATCAGACCGCCCCGAGCTCGCCCATGATGCCTAGGAGGTAGGCGAGATCACATCGCCCCTCTATGTCCCTTCCCTGAGCGCTGCCAAGCCCTGGACCACCGCAGAACATCCGCGCCCACCGCGTCTGCGCCATGCCAAGCACGCGCCTGAGCGCCGCGCCCGACCAGCGTGCACACGCCGCGCCTCAACCGCAGCTCGCGCGCACTGCTCCGCCATGACTCCAGCAGCCGCCTAGACATCCCCGTTCGCCGCCGCTTGACCCGCACCCACCATGCGCCGCATCGAACGCCGCTTCTGCCGCAGAGAGCACCGTCCGCTCCAGACCAACTGCGACCACCCCATGCCCCGCATTTAAGCCTGAAAGGACCGCCAGGAGACCACGCACCGTCCCCTACCTCTAGCCGTGCCACTAGCTGCATGTAGCGTCTCCACCGACGAGCCGCGCCCATGCCGCTCGGTCCCTTCGTCGAGCCTATAAAAGGAGGCCTCCTCCGTCCCAATTATGCACACCATCTCACTCCCCTCTCAGCACTGATCCTTCCACCCCAACCCCGGAGCAAGGCGAGCCTCCCTTCGCCGGAATTTCACCGGAGCTTGCCGCTACAGAGGAGAAGAGGCACCGTCGATTGGAGCTACCCCAGGGCCGCTGCGGCCACGCCTAGAACCGTCGTCATCTACCAGTTCAAACGCCCCTATCGCCACGTCTAGCTGGAGCCCAGGTGAGCCTCCGTAGACCCCCACCGTGCCGCTAGGGTTCGTCCTCACCAGAGAACTGTTCGCAGGAGACGACGAACCACAGTCGTTCAATCGTAGTCTAATCGTAGCGCTGAGATTGCCCCGTACCGCTTCGCATTACATGTGCCACTGACATGCGGGGCCAATATGTCAGTAGACCACTGTGTCGCGGAGCGCCACTGGGCCGGCCCGTTAGCTTTCCCGCGCTAGCCCACAGATTCAAATAAATGTTTTTCCATTTAGGTTTAAACTAGATTCTGTCCACTTATTCAAAAATCCATTCAGAGAGATTTACTTAACCAAATGACATGATTCAAATTTGGTTAGAAAGATAATTAAAACATGTATCCAAGCCCGTTGGATTTAAATCAATTGGAGTTAGAGATCACATACAGCAAAAAATAACAAGACATAGACTTTTCTGCATTCAAACATTTTTCAAAAATCAACCACGATAGCTTTTGAGTTGATTACAACTCTCAAAAATCACATTTGATGATATCTATCTGAATATATAAAAATATTTAGGTTTGCATGCAGTGACATTGGACTAGTACCAAAAGAATGCTATTAGGGCATTTCTAGTCACTTTAAATTGATTAAATAATAATCTTAGACTTTATAAAATGTGACCAACCCTTTAAATCACATTTCCATGTATTATAATATGTGGTGATGACATGTTTGCACATGATCCCATATTTTAATTGGAGAATATTAAATCTTAAATTTTTTCAATGAGTAGAAATTACTTTTCTCAAATAAAATAATGAAACTACTTCTTTAAATCTTGTGATGATTGTGATGATGCTAGATCATCAAGTGTGTGCCTTAGTGTACTAAATAGACTTAGTTAAGTATTGTTTGGTGATTTTGTATCCCGTATTCCTTTATAGACGATAGTGCTGACCAAGTCTACGAGGAGGAGGAGTTCTACCCCGAAGAAGACGAGGAGAATTTCAATCACTGCACCAATCAAGGCAAGCTATTATTGGCAAGCTAGAACTAAGCAAGTTAACACTTGCCACCTTGTTAACTTAAGAAAATGCATTAGGCATGCTTTGGTTATATCTTTGATTATACCAATCCCAAGTTTTACTTGCAAGCTTTACTTTCTTTTACTTTACCAAAGTTCTTTAGTTTTTTATAGATAGCATAAAGAGTATAAAACTTGGCTTACCTAGTTATACTTAGATGCCATTCTATGGCATGAGATTGAAGATTAGCACCCCTCTTTAGTGAACACTCTTAACCTTAGTGGCTAGTGCTAAGCATAAAACTTGATCACTTAGATGGGAATACTTGGTGAAAATGATTATGAAAACCTTGGAATGATGAGTCATTCTATTGAGATGTTTTGACATGTGTTGAGAAGCACGGATGCTTTATGATGATGAAAATGTTGAGGCATGAGCCTTAACCCTTTATAAAAACTGATGGTTGGGTTCGATGCGATACCACTCCAATTTTACCGTACAACCACAATACCTAAATTGGCTAAGGCTTAAACGAAAGTTTATATGCATTAGTATGCGTTCCCTCGCGGGAGAGGTTTGAGCTGAGGCTACCTCTTGATAATGTCCACCTATGCAGTGCCCAGGATGGCAGATGGCCATGGCTGGGAGGCCAAGCTCATAGGAGAGGTGCCTATACTAGAGTGTGTAATTGAAAGGTTATGATTGATTATCCGCATACTAAGTATGATGGATTCAGGGTTATCTCTGACGGATGTATCGAATTTTGTGGTGAAAGTGTACCACCTCTGCAGAGTGTTAAACTAGTCGAATAGTCGTGTCCGCGATCATGGACAGTTGGAGTGGCTATACTGTTCCGTCGTCAGATGTTTTCAAAATGACTTGTGAAATGATTTGTTACTTGACTTGACCACAACAGGGTTGTGACTATGAAAACTAGTTTCCCACTTAAGTGATTTTAGAATTTTAAATTAGCTTTCTTTACTTCTGAACTCAGCTTAAGATAAATCTAGCTTTTGCAAATAAACCTAGAGCTTAGCATTTCCTACTAGAACTACCTTACTTGTTAGTGATAGTTTGCGAGTACTTAATGAGTACTCATGGCTTTGTCCCTGGCTATTCCCGTGGCCAGACTATGAGGAGGACTATCCGGAAGAAGGACAGCAGGACGGCTACGACAGCTAGGATCATCTCCCATCGTTAGCATTGCATGTGACACTTAAGATGGAGCCCACCGCTACGCTTATTATTCCGCTGCTTGTTTGTATTAAGACTGGATCGTGAGATCCTTTATTTGTGTAAGACCTTATTATGGTTTGTAATGGATGATGTATTGTGATATCAAATATATGTTATGTCTCGCAAAAATGGTAATCCTGGGATTGTGATGTATGGCATAACAGGCATCTGGGATTAAAAATCCGGGTGTTGACACTGAGCAAGAGGTCATGTGGAGCAAGAAGGACCAACCGAATGTGTTGCCGCATCCAGGCACATACGCCATGGTCCTGGACCCCATCATCATCTCCAAGAAGCACTCATGCAGGTTTTCCTACGTCCTTGTCGATGGAGGCAGCAGCATCAACCCTGTGTACCACAGCTCTTTGGACTGGCTTGGCATTAGCGAGTCCCAGCTGGAGCCATCCAGCACCTCCTACCATGGAGCCATTCCAGGTATATCACATTCGCCCATCGGGAGGATCCGGCTGGATGTCATCTTCGGGACGAAGGACAACTTTCGCCATCAAGCCTATCTAGTTCGAGGTGGTCATTCTCTGAAGTGCTTACCACACCATCCTGGGATGCCCAATGCTCACCAAGTTCATGGCGGTGCCACACTACGCGTACCTCAAGATGAAGCTCCCTAGGCCAAAGGGAGTAATCGCCATTGCTAGCGACTATAGGCGGTCGGTGGAGTGCGCCACTGACGGCTCCAAGATAGCCACGGCCATGATCATTGCGGAAGAGAAGCGCATCATCATGCAGAACGTGGCGGCTCTACAGGCGAACATGCTGGCTGGTGAGCCAAAGCTAGCTGGAGAGGCGCAGTTCAAGTGATCAAAGGGCACCAAGAAGATCCTGCTCAATGAGGTCGAGACGGAAAAGTTCATCCTAGTCGAAGACGGCCTGGACAGCAAATAGGAAAGCACGCTCATCGACTTACTCCGTGAGAATCGGGACATCTTCCGAGGGAGCTCGCCGAGCACTCCTTACATGTCAGGCCGGATGCAAAGCCGGTCAAACAATCACTATGTCGATTCGTTGAGGAGAAGAGAAGAACCATTGGTGAAGAAATCACCTAGCTGCTCGTAGCCAGCTTCATCATGGAGGTTTTCCACCCGAAATGGCTGGCAAACCAAGTGTTGCTGTTGAAAAAGAACAAAACTTGGCACATGTGTGTTGACTAAACCAGCCTCAACAAAGCATGCCCCGAGGATCCATTCGCCCTGCCAAGGATAGATCAAGTTATCGACTCCATGGCCGGCTACGAGCTGTTGTCGTTTCTCGACGCGTATTCAGGCTACCACCAGATCCGGCTGAACCCTGCTGATTAAATAAAGACAACATTCATCACCCCGTATGGGGCTTACTCCTTCATCACCATGCCATTTGAACGAAAAAATGCAGGTGCCACGTACCAGCGCTGCATGTAGAAGTGCCTGCAATCACAGATCGGCAGAAATGTGCATGCCTACGTCGATGACGTGGTGGTCAAGACAAAGGAGAGGTGGACACTCCTAGAAGACCTTAAGGAAATATTTGGCAACCTTCGCCAGTTTCAGATGAAGCTGAACCTAGAAAAGTGTGTGTTCGGCATCTCAACTGGCTAGCTCCTCGGTTTCCTTATCTCGAAACACGGAATCAAGGCCAACCCGGAGAAGATCGCCACAATCGCGCGCATGCAGCCGCCACAGAACCTGCGCGGCGTGCATAAGTTCACTGGGTGCCTAGCCTCCCTCAGCCGGTTCATCAGCCAGCTGGGCGAGAAGGCACTTCCCCTGTACCAGCTCATGAAGAAAACGGACAAGTTCGTCTGGACGGTGCAGGCGGACAAGGCCTTCCGCGACCTCAAGCACATGCTATCCTCTCCACCAATACTAGCGGCCCCCGCCGCAAAGGTGCCAATGCTGACGTACATTGCAGCTACCAACTGGGTCGTTAGCATCGTCCTGGTGGTTGAGAGGCCAAAAGAAGGGAAGGCTCAGCCGGTCCAGCGCCCAGTGTACTACCTGAGTGAGGTACTCTCGTTGTCAAAGTAGAACTATCCTCACTATAAGAAGCTGGTGTATGGCGTATACATGGCTGCCAAGAAACTGAAGCAGTACTTCCAAGAACATTCCATCTGGGTAGTGGTGCTAGCCCCCCTGTCGGAGATCGTTGGCAACAAAGACACCACAAGCCGGGTGGCAAAGTGGGCAATAGAGCTCGCCGCACACTGCATCCGGTACAATCCAAGAATGGCAATCAAGTGCCAAGCACTAGCGGATTTCCTCGTCGACTGGGCGGAGAACAGTACCTACCTCCATGCCCTGACTGATACGGATCAAGCCGATGATCCTATAGTTTTGTCCCGATCTTTCGCAGCGAGTCAACCAGGTAGGTAATCTTCCAATAACGCGATGAACGTCACCTGAAGAAGAGGAATCAATCCAGCAAGTAACGTGATGAAGATCACCACGCCTCAAACCTAAGCACGACAATCCTTAATGAACACAAGAACCTCTGCATCAATAATCTAATAAACGGTACCGCACCCCCGGAGGGATGATACGTGGTGGAGCACAATATAGTTTTTAGACTAAACAACTGAACTCCCCTAAACCCTAGGCGGCTGGCTCCTTTATATAGGAGGCCTACAACTAGTCGGTTGGATAGACCCAAACCGAACACACAAACAGACTCAAACCTAACCTAGACTCAGGCACAATAACATAGCAACAATATTTGACACAACCTTTGACTTATCATTACATATCGTAGGTCGTCATGGCGTGCCAATCATAAATGGGATGCGCCCGCATCACCTAGCTTGGTGGAGTCCTGAAATTAGGTTTCACCTCCTCCTTCATGCCCATATCTCATCATCCCCCCTTCAAGAAGCGTTGTCCCCAACGCTTGCGGGTCGGGTCGGAAAGGTGGCATGATATGAACAATAGCTTCACACGTCTTCGCCATCTTCAAGTATTGCTTGCCCTCCTCACCACATACTCCCTCTCGGCCTACTCGACTTGATACAACCCTTGGCGCCTGCACCTCCTTGCGTCTCCATACGAGCTTGGACCTAGGCGCCACCGTCTTCTTCTTCTCAACTCTTGTTGGAACCCGTGGTTACTAAAGATGGACCTTCTTTGCACGACCTTGCACAAGATGAGTAATGCCTGGACCACACAACTGGCGAACATGTCCATCCTTGCCTCCATGCATCCGCACAACTGTCCCAACAAAACGCCTCACATGTGTGCTAACAAAACTGCCCCCGCTGCACCACTGATGGCCCAAAATATATCGAGCTCATTGAGGAACCCCAAGAGGAAGGTATGATGAGCACAGCAACAAGTTTTCCCTCAGTACGAAACCAAGGTTATAAATCCAGTAGGAGCAAGGAAACACCCCAAAGGTGTAGCTAGCTGAACGTTGGTAGGGCGAACTACCGGTGCCAGCAGCAACATGGAGACCTGCATAACACAACCACAGAACTTTGTCCCCAACTTGTGATGAGGTTGTCAATCTCACTGGTTTTGCTGAAAACAAAGGATTAAACGTATCGAATGGAAGGAAGTAATAGTTTGCAGAAAGTAAACACAAAGCAGTAAAGAGTTTGTAGATTGTATGTAAAAGAAAAGGACCAGGATCCATAGTTCACTAGAGGTGGCTCTCCTTAAGATAGATAACATGTTGGGTGAACAAATTACAGCGGGGCAATTGACAAACATCGAGAAAGCAATACATGCATATATTAATCATCTTGACTCCTTTGGAACTTGATTGGGCATTACAACATTATACATAGACCGCCATCCAACTGCATCTATGACTAATAATCCACCTTCAGGTTATCATCCGAACCCCCTCCAGTATTAAGTTGCAAGCAACAGATTATTGCTTTACGAATTGCGTGTAATGTAAACAATACGATTGTTCTATGAACAAAGGATTGTTGTTTTCTCCCTAGTAGCAACAGCACATCTAGTACCTTAGAGATTTCTGTCACTTCCCCAGATTACCAGAGGCATGAACCCACTATCGAGCATAAATACTAACTCTTGAAGTTGCTAGCATCTACTTGGCCAAGATAGCTACTAACAACGGAAAGCATGCAAGATCACAAATAACAAAGACATGATAGAACCAATAATCAATCTGAAATAGCATCTCAATATCCATCGGATCCCCGCAAACACAACATGCAGAATTACAAATAGATGATCTTGATCATGAACGGAGCTCACAAGATCTAAACATGAAAGCACAAAGGAGGAGAACCAGCCATCTAGCTACTACATGGATCCGTAGTCCAAGGATGAACTACTCACGCATCACACCGGAGGCTTGCATGATCATGATGAAGGCCTCCAGGGTGAATTCCCCTCTCCGATAGGGTGCCAGGAAGAGCTTCAGATCCCTCCCAATCTAGGGATGGAGATGACAGCGGCTACAGACTCTTTCGTGGATTTTTGATCGGGTCCTTAGGGTTTTCGTCCTGAGGGCATCTTATAGGCGGAAGGAGAGGCCGAGGGGGTGCTGGGGTCGGCCAGACCACCCCTTGGCGCGGGCCAGGCCTGGCCGCATGGCCAGGTGGTGTGGCTGGCTCCAGCCCTTCTCCGTCTCGTATTCTGGCATCTGATGACTTCCGGAAAAATAGGCACTTTGGCTTTTGTCCCGTCCAATTCCGAGAATATTCATTTTCTGACTTTC
This sequence comes from Avena eriantha, assembly GCA_910589775.1. Classification (NCBI taxonomy): domain Eukaryota; kingdom Viridiplantae; phylum Streptophyta; class Magnoliopsida; order Poales; family Poaceae; genus Avena; species Avena eriantha. The sequence continues at coordinate 378,539,841 of OU342742.1, read as the reverse complement.
CTGGAACCAAAAACAGCAGAAAACAGGCAGCTAGCACTATGTCTCTTGTTAATAGGTTAGTCCAAGAAATCATATGAAAAGTACTCCAAAGTGTGGACAAAACACAAGAAAGTGGATAAAACCAAGCATGGAACATCAAAAATTATAGATACATTTGCAATGTATCAACATCCCCAAGCTTAACTCCTGCTCGTCCTCGAGTAGGTAAGTGATAAAAAAAGGAAGCATAATTTTTGAGGTGACATGCACCATCAAAGACTTGATCAAAGTATTTGTAAAACATTCAAGGCTGGGATCATAGTACTTCAATCATAACATGAAAGACAAAGTTCTAGCAATAAGACAAAGAAACTATGATGCAACATGAAAAGGCACAAACAAAAGATTCATGAATAACAATGCTTTGCAAGACGTTTGTTTGTTTCACATAAATAAAACATAGCATAATGGCATTCAGCTTGTCCCTCATAGAGTAGCAAATATAAATGCATAGGACACCTTCAAAGTTCATAAGAGTGACTAGATACAAATAGTTTAAAACAAGCAATATCAAGTTATGCATCAATCAACTAGTCTTGGGACAATGCACATAGAACTAAGAATGGCCACTATGCTCTCAAAATAGGTGCATAAAGGTAGAAGGTGGAGACTCAATATAATGGTGGAAGAAAGGCCTTCATGGAAGGAAGTATGGATTCAAGTCTCATAAAGAGCTTCCAAAAATTATGGTACTTATAGCTTTCAGCTCTCATTGCCCCTATCATAAGCATCTTGAAGGTGATCAAGGTTAAAGTGACACAACTAAAAGGATATGTTTGACAAGTTATAAACCGAAATCTCATGCCCCTTACTTATGAAGACCAAACCTCATGCTACTCAACTTTAGTCACAAGTAAACTCTTGTCATTGTAAGTACATGTGTATCATAAAGAACCGCCAACGGGGTACCCCTTGCACATGATACAGGAGCTATCCCATAATCAAAATGACAAGGCAAGCAGAGAATGAGCATCTCAGCGATCTTTTTATTTGCTATTTGCATAGGTTTTTATTGAGGATGCTTCATAGAGTGCTCATTATGGTGATGCTGCAAGTTTCCACCATGATTAGGCATGGCTTAGGCTAGCGGCCCAGGCGTTTCTCTAACACACATACAAACTCCATGATCTTACAAGTTCCACTTTTATTTCACACCGCCGGGATCCATAAGCAAAAGAACATGATATCAATGGGGTACAAAGTACAAGTGCAATGTTGAAAGCGTTCCCCATGATACATGGTTCTGCTAATTTCAACTTATAAAGTGCAAGCATATACGCAACAAAGAAGGACCCAATGGTTCAAGTTTATTAGATGCAAAAAAAGTAAAGTGTGCCATCAAGTTCGTGAGAGCTTTAATCACTAGTTTTCTCATAACAAGTTTAATTCGGAAGGTAAACAAAAGCATGAATATACTTGGAATAGCATAAGCTAGTAGGTAGGTATGGTGGACTCTTTGAAATAACTTAGTTTAGGGAGTTGGATGCATGAGTGGAACTCATACTTGGTTCTGGAGGCTAGCAAAAGACTGGGAGCGACAAACTAAGAGTGCAATAATGGCCATAATCATGCAGAGCGACAAAACATCATTGATCAAAGCATAAAATGATACTACAAGTTGAAAAATAAAGGATCATAAAGGATTATGGTGACTTGAGATAGTCATAACATCACTAGTAGAGAAAAGCTTATAGCCAGATTCTTTACCGCCGACGAACTTGGGCTGAAGTTGCCAGCGGTAAGGCCTTCTAGGTCTGCCGTGCGTTACCGCCGGCGAATAGCTGTGTGGTGCCCTGGTGATACGTCGGTTAGCGCCGGCAAACACAATCTACGTGCGCCGGGGCTAACGTGTGCCAGGACGAAATAGGATCGTGAGATACCGCGAGCGAATCTACGTGTGGTTCGCCGGGGATATTTGGTTTACCACCCGCGAACTAGAATGCACATGCGCCGGCGAGCCGCGCCCTGCGCCACCTACCACGCCCACGACCAGCCATCCACGACATGCACACACGCACACAGCCACCACACAGCCGTTCCCCTCCACACGCGCATCCAATCCCCTCGGCCCTCTCCCTCCCTCCTGAGATAGCCGACCACCCCATCGATCCCCGCAGCTCGCCGGCGATTCTCCCCCTCCCATCATCCAGGCAGCTGTGGCAACCTCACCTCTACTCGATCCCCCACCAGCTCCTCCATCTCACGCCTCCAATCGCGTCGCCGCGCGCAAACCCTAACACACGTTGGTGTCGCGGCTCCTGCTCGTGGCGGCCGAGGACAACAGTTGCGTGTTCCTGCTCTCCGTGGGCATGCTCGGCGCTGCCGTCGCGGCCAAGGTTCACCTGCAAGATGTGGGTGGACCTGCCTAAGCCGGCTACGGACAGCGGCAAGTCAGACGTTGTCCTGGTGGAGATGCAGATGCGGAGCAGCACCTCGTCCAGCACAGTGAAGGCCGCGCATGGGCCCACGTTCCTGGTTGTGCCGCCGATGTACATGGTTCTGGGTCCGGGCGACGCGTCGTCCATGGAGGTGGCTCTGAGTGTGCGCATCAACAAGGTCCCCCCTGGTGGCACTGATCCTACCCGTCTGTTACGTGCCCATTGCGAAGCGACGCAACTCGTCATGCTAGCTCTTGTTTTGGAGATGTAGCTGAAACTATCCAAGAGAGTGGGAGGTGTTAATCTACTGAACTTAACTTAGGTTGCGAGGTGTTTATGAGGAGCCGATTGAGACAGATTGATGCATGGTACTCCTATCTTTTGTCATGTCATCGTGCTATTAGTATTTTGGCTGATCTAGCTGAAGCTATATGTGGCTTTGACACTGTCTGTGACGAACTTAACAACCATTGTAGCATGCTGAATGGTGATCGAGACAGATTTTTGCATGGTACTCCTAACCACTGTAAGTTGCTTATGCATTTCAATTAATTTGTGCACTGCTACTTGTTAAGTTGATTTTTAAATCTTGCTAAGTATTTTATACATCCATAACAGGGGATCACTAATGTCCTTTTGTTTAGTTGATGGTTGTACCCATATGTCGTTTTCTACATAACCCCTAAAATGTGTACTATAGTGTCTTCTACTCATTGGATCTTATTTTATGAATACACTTTCCTCTTGGTCCATTCGTTATTGGTTTGAGTGATAGGAACTGTTATGAAACAAACATTAGTGAGTAGAACCAGTCTACATTATCTACTGCTCCCGTCAACATTTGTTAATGCAACATTAAAGGATTTTTTTTTCAATTTCTTAACTGAAGTACTCCAAGCAAATTGTCCTAGTGCATCATCTTGTTCAACTTGATCATCCATTTGTATATTCAGTTCTCACCACCCTGGGCATCTTGTTCAAAGACTTGTGCATCGGGTGGAGTACCATACTGATGTTATGGTATTTTGCAGGGCTAGAGGAGAAGAGCAGAAGCAGAGATCTAGGCCATGTCGTGCGGGAGAAGAGGAGAATGCGGGAGAAGAGGAGAATCACAGCGAGATGCAGGACCTGCCGGCTAGGTGTCGTGCCGGAGGTGCTGGCTAGGTGCCGTGTTGGAGGTCCCGTGTTGGAGGTGCCCGCTAGTCGAGCTGAGACAGGCAACGCCTGGACCGTCGAGTTGTGACGAAGCTGGCAACAAGAAGGCGACGTCGCCGGCAAGCTGAGACGAACGACGTCAGCGGAGAACTGAGACGGAGCTGCCGGCGAGAAGGATGCGGTGTACACGGAGAAGGCGGCCACGGAGGAGGAGCCCAAGGTGGTGGAGAGATCTTCTGTGGCTGCGGAAGCAGCAGGCGTCGTCTACATTGTCGTCCGTGACATACACTTACTTGTGCGTCGCCTACTTGTTGTTGGTCTGTGCGTCGTAGTGCTAGTACTTGTTCAGTTTAAAACCTGTTCAACATAGACACTTTACTTGATTGTGTGTTTACTATTTGTGTGGACCCGCTGCTTTTTTAATCTATATGCACATACCGCAGGCGCAATAGGCCTAAGCGCCGGGGGTATATTAAAGATACCACTGGCGAATATGCACTTTGCCAATGCTACTTCTCTATACCGCTGGCGAACTGGGTTGGGCGATGGGGATAACACATTACCGCCGGCGAGATGATCGCCGACGAATAGAAATTTGCCGGCGGTAAGCCTTTTTGGCGCGCCGGCGGTAAGGTTTTCCCTACTGGTGCATGGTGTGAGCATGCGCCAAGTCAGCTCAAATAAAGCATCAAAGGAGAATACCACTTTACTATGCTTTAATATGCTAAAACAGCGCATGATTCATCCAAGGCACATTAAGAAATCTCAATTGTTTATAACAAGTCATGCTAAAGCAAAGAATACTAAGCATAAAGCCAAAACAATATCAAGTATGGCATGACAAAGCATGGGCCATAGTCAAAAACAAGCTCTTTTTACCACATAAGTATGAACTTTCCTACTCTTTTTCAATCCAAACCAAACTATTTGCAAACCAAAGTATGAAAGAGGGGGTCCAACCAATTTATTCAGAAAACTAAGCAAACAAAGCAAACGAAAAACCAAAATGAAAACGAAAAAAAAGACGCTCCAAGAACAACACAACTGTGCATGAAACAATAAAAATGAAGCGTTTGGAAGAAACCTGGGATTTTTATTGATGAAGAAGGGGATGCCTTGGGCATCCCCAAGCTTTGACGCTTGTACTTCTTGGATATTTCTTGGGGTGACACGCGTGGCATCCTCAAGCTTGAGCTTTAGTCCATCCTTCATCTCATTACTCATTTCTTCCATACACCTGAAATTTTTCCTTCATACAAAACTTCACACAATCTTTATTAGCAACATTAGTGCACTCCAGATAATAGGTCTTAAGGTTCAGTTCTAACACCAAATAAACTTCCATTAGAACACTAGCTACTGAAGCACTTCCCTCAAAAATATCAATTCCCCAAAAGAACTCAAAAAGGAACCAACAAGAAGCAAATGCAGAAAATGGCAGAAATCTGTCAAAACAGACCAGCAGGTAAAGACGAATTTTTTAGAAGACCTTCTATTTCTCAAATCAAAAAGTCTTGAACTAACGAAAGTTATATAACAACCTCGGGCAGAAGCACAAAAATTCACGCCTCAAAAAGATGTTCAGAGATTTTATACGAATTTTTACGGTGAAGCACAGAAATCTATTTCGGGACAGCAACTTTCTCGATCATTACTTCTCTCTCATTAGAGGTTACTCTTGGCACAAAAAAGCAAATAAAAAGGATAAGGAGCGGTTATTACAGAGGTAATAACTTCCAATACTCATCTAAAACTTTTGGGTTATCTCCCAATAAGTACTTTTCTTTAACACCTTTAAGTTAGGCATAAGAAGCAAGAAAGAATCAAGTGTTCTCAAATGAAGAAGCATTAAGACCAAATTTTGTTTTCATAGGAGAAGCAAAATAAATCTTCTCTCTTTTCTTAGGGAAGTGTTCTATACCTTTCTTGAGTGGGAGTTGATATTTAATGGTGCCTTCTTTCATATCAATAATGGCACCAACAGTTCTAAGAAAAGGTCTTCCCAAAGTAATAGGACAAGAAGCATTGCATTCAACATCCAAAACATAGAAATCAACGGGGACATAGGCATTGTTAACTATAATAAGAACATCATTAAGACTCCCCATGAGTTTCTTTTTAGCATTATCATCAAGTGGGACATTCAAATAACAACTTTAAGTGGAGGCAAATCAAGCATATCATAAATCCTTCTAGGCATAATAGAAACACTACTATCAAGATCACATAAAGCTTTGAAATCAAAGTCATTTACTTTCATATTAATGATGGGTTCCCAACCATCTTCTTGTTTTATAGGAATAGAAGCTTTATGTTTCATCTTTTCTTCTTTAATCTTTATGAGAGCATCAGTAATGTGTTTCGTAAAGGCCATGTTCATAGCACTAGCATTAGGACTTTTAGCAAGCTTTTGTAGGAACTTAATAACTTCAGAGATATTGCAACCATCAAGATCAAAATCAAAATTATCATCTAGAGTGGTAGAACTATTACTAGCCTCAACACTAGTGGTGGTAATAGTAGAAACACTAATGTTTCTAGCAGTTTCATCTTCTCTTTCCCACTTAGCATGTAATTCAGCTAATAGTCTAACATTTTCATGAATTCTTACTTGTATGGCATTAGTGGCTGCAAAGGGATTATCATTAGTTTCAGGTTTAGCAGCCATTTTATTCAAAGAAGATTGAGCTTCAGCCGAAGATGCTATATTTCTTTCAGCATTATAGAGTTTTTCCTTAATAGTTTTATTGAAAGCAGTTTGTTTACTAATAAAGTCTTTAAGCATAACTTCCAGTTCATAGGGAGCACTCCTATTATTGTTGTAGAAATTTCCATAAGCATTACCATTGTTGGGAGGATATGGCTTATAATTGTTGTTACCAAAATTGTTCCTATAAGCATTATTGCCAAAATTGTTACTTCTTATGAAGTTCACATCAACTTGCTCTTCTTGGGCAACCAAAGAGGCTAAAGGAACACTATTTGGATCAATATGGGCTTTCCCATTAACAATCATAGACATAATAATATCAATTTTGTCACTCAAGGAGGAGGTTTCCTCAACAGAATTTACCTTCCTACCTTGTGGAGCTCTCTCAGTATGCCATTCAGAATAATTAACCATCATATTGTCCAGAAGTTTTGTTGCAGCACCCAAAGTGATAGTCATAAAGGTACCTCCAGCCGCAGAATCCAGTAGGTTCCTTGAAGAATAGTTCAATCCTGCATAAAAAGTTTGGATGATCATCCAAGCAGTCAGTCCATGAGTGGGACAATTCTTTACCAAAGATTTCATTCTTTCCCAAGCTTGAGCAACATGCTCATTATCAGATTGTTTAAACTTCATTATTTCACTTCTCATAGATATAATCTTAGCAGGAGGATAGTATTTTCCAATGAAAGCATCTTTGCACTTAGTCCAAGAATCAATACTATTCTTAGTTAAGGAATTCAACCATTCTTTAGCTTTTCCTCTCAAAGAGAAAGGAAACAATTTTAGCTTAATAATATCACCATCTACATCCCTATGCTTTTGCATCTCACAAAGTTCAACAAAGTTATTTAGATGGACAGCAGCATGTTCATTACCAATACCAGAAAATTATTCTCTCATAACAAGATTGAGAAAAGCAGGTTTTATCTCAAAGAAAGTATCTTCAGGCACAGGTGGAGCAATAGGTGTGCTCATAAAATCATTGTTGTTGGTGCTAGTGAAGTCACACAACTTAGTGTTTTCAAGAGTAGTCATTTTTTGTGTTTTTGAATAAGAAAGCAAACTTGTAAAACTAATTTTTGTGTGTTTTTGAATAACAAAACAAGCAAACGGAGCAAAAAAGAAACAAAGCAAAACAAAAATAACAAAGTAAAGAGATTGGTTATGAGGGACTCCCCTTGTGAAGATGTCCTTGACTCCCCGGCAACGGCGCCAGAAAATATGCTTGATGGCCCAAAATATATCGAGCTCGTTGGGGAACCCCAAGAGGAAGGTATGATGAGCACAAAAACAAGTTTTCCCTCAGTACGAAACCAAGGTTATGAATCCAGTAGGAGCAAGGAAACACCCCAAAGGTGTAGCTAGCTAAACGTTGGCAGGGCGCACTACCGGTGCCAGCAACAACGTGGAGACCTGCACAACACAACCACAAAACTCTGTCCCCAACTTGCGATGAGGTTGTCAATCTCACTAGTTTTGCTGAAAACAAAGGATTAAATGTATCGAATGGAAGGAAGTAATAGTTTGCAGAAAGTAAACACAAAGTAGTAAATAGTTTGTAGATTGTATTTAAAAGAAAAGGACTGGGATCCATAGTTCACTAGAGGTGGCTCTCCTTAAGATAGATAACATGATGGGTGAACATATTACAGCGGGGCAATTGACAAACATCGAGAAAGCAATACATGCATATACTAATCATCTTGACTCCTTTGGAACTTGATTGGGCATTACAACATTATACATAGACCGCCATCCAACTGCATCTATGACTAATAATCCACCTTCAGGTTATCATCCGAACCCCCTCAGTATTAAGTTGCAAGCAATAGATTATTGCTTTACGAATTGCGTGTAATGTAAACAATACGATTGTTCTATGAACAAAGGATTGTTGTTTTCTCCCTAGTAGCAACAGCACATCTAGTACCTTAGAGATTTCTGTCACTTCCCCAGATTACCAGAGGCATCAACCCACTATCGAGCATAAATACTAACTCTTGGAGTTGCTAGCATCTACTTGGCCAAGATAGCTACTAACAACGGAAAGAATGCAATATCACAAATAACAAAGACATGATAGAATGAATAATCAATCTGAAATAGCATCTCAATATCCATCGGATCCCCACAAACACAACATGCAAAATTACAAATAGATGATCTTGATCATGAACAGAGCTCACAAGATCTAAACATGAAATCACAAAGGAGGAGAACCAGCCATCTAGCTACTACATGGATCCGTAGTCCAAGGATGAACTACTCACGCATCACACCGGAGGCTTGCATGATGATGAAGAAGGCCTCCAGGGTGAATTCCCCTCTCCGGCAGGGTGCCGGGAAGAGCTTCAGATCCCTCCCGATCTAGGGATGGAGATGACGGCGGCTACAGACTCTTTCGTGGATTTTTGATCGGGTCCTTAGGGTTTTCGTCCCGAGGGAATCTTATAGGCGGAAGGAGAGGCCGAGGGGGTTATGGGGTCGGCCAGACCACCCCCTGGCGCAGGCCAGGCCTAGCCGCGTGGCCAGGTGGTGTGGCCGGCCCCCAGCCCTTCTCCGTCTCGTATTCTGGCATTTGATGACTTCCGGAAAAATAGGCACTTTGGCTTTTGTCCCGTCCAATTCTGAGAATATTCATTTTCTGACTTTCCTGGAACCAAAAACAGCAGAAAATAGGAATCTAGCACTGTGGCTCTTGTTAATAGGTAGTCCAAGAAATCATATGAAAAGTACTCCAAAGTGTGGACAAAACACAAGAAAGTGGATAAAACCAAACATGGAACATCAAAAATTATAGATACATTTGCAATGTATCAACCACATGCACTGGAACATCAGGAGAACAACTATCATCCATCTGAACACCTATGTCAACACAAACAACCTTCTGAACACATGGTGCAACATCCTTCCTATCAGCAATAAGAGGATGCACTTCAACTGGCTTGTCACTAACAAGTTCAATTGGCTTGTCATCTATAGGCATAGCTGAAGCAATATCAACATTGTCACACTGTGCATCATGCTCTCCATCATGTACCTTAGCTATCCCAGATTTTGGCTTAGCCTTGCGCACCTTCTCCTTATGTACCACCAGCTCTACATCAGACTTTATGTGATCATCCTGCATAGGCTTCAAAGTTTGTTGTTTTCCACCATGCACAAAAGAATATGTATTTGCTCTTCCAGCATGTGTAACATTGTGATCATACTGCCATGGATGACCAAGTAACAGTCCACATACCTCCAATGGCAACACATTGCACTCAATCTCATTAACATAATCACCAACTGTAAATGGCACACGCACCTTATGAGTTACCTTCACCACACCGTAGCTATTTAACCACTGTAGATGCTTAGGTTCAGGACTACGCCATGTGGACAACCCCAACGCTGCCACCATTGCCTTGCTAATGCCATTAGTACAGCTTCCTCCATCAATAATTAACTTACATGCTTTGCCTTTGATCATACACTGTGCCTGAAATAAATTCCAACGCTGGCCCTTGTCAACTGTCATGCAAGAATCACCTTGTACTTTCTTGAGTTGCAAATTCAGCCCACTCAATGGTACATGATACGTTGTAAACGTATCTATAATTTTTGATGTTCCATGCTTGTTTTATATATACTTTCTTATGTTTTGTCCACACTTTGGAGTATTTTTACACTTTTTCTGGAACTAACCTATTAACAAGATGCCAAAGTGCCAGTTGCCTGTTTTCTGCTATTTTTGGTTTCAGAAAAGCTAGTAAGGAAATATTCTCGGAATTGGAATGAACAAATGCCAAAGTCAATATTTTACCCGAAGCAACACGGAGTCCGGAGGGGAGACGAAGTGGCACACCAGGGCGGCCACACCTGGTGGCGGCGCGGCCGGGGGGCACCACCAGGGGGTGTGGGCTGTATGGTGCTCCACCGACCTAGCCCTTCTGCCTATAAAGACCCCTTGGGACGAAAACCCTAAGGACCCAACCAAAATTCCACGAAAGAGTCTGTAGCCGCCGTCACCTCTGTCCCAAGATCAGGAGGAATCTGAAGCTCCTCCCAACACCCTGCCAGAGGGGAGAGATCACCCTGGAGGCCTTCTTCATCACCATGCCTGCCTCCGGTGTGATGTGTGAGTAGTTCATCCCTGGACTACGGGTCCATGTAGTAGCTAGATGGTCGCTTCTCCTCCTTTGTGCTATCATGTTTAGATCTTGTGAGCTCCGTTCATGATCAAGATCATCTATTTGTAATCTTACATGTTGTGTTTGCGGGGATCCGATGGATATTGAGATGCTATTTCAGATTGATTATTGATTCTATCATTTTTTTGTTATTTGTGATCTTGCATGCTTTCCGTTGTTAGTAGCTATCTTGGCCAAGCAGATGCTAGCAACTCCAAGAGGGAGTATTTATGCTTGATAGTGGGTTCCTGCCTCTATTAATCTGGGGAAGTGACGGAAATCTCTAAGGTACTAGATGTGTTGTTGCTACCAGGTAGAAACAACAATCCTTTGTCCATAGGTCAATCGTATTGTTTACTTTACACATTTTGCTTAATGCAATTATCTGTTGCTTGCAACTTAATACTAGAGGGGGGTCGGACGATAACCTGGAGGTGGATTATTAGTCATAGATGAAGTTGGATTACGGTCTATGTATAATGTTGTAATGCCCAATCAAATCTCATAGGAGTCAAGATGATTTGTATATGCATGTATTATTTCTCGGTGTCTGTCAATTTCCCCACTGTGATTTGTTCACCCAACATGTCATCTATCTTAAGGAGAATCACCATTAGTGAACTAAGGACCCCGATCCATTCTTTTACCATCAATCTACAATCTACTATTTACTATTTACTGTTTACTTTCTGCAAAGCAATTACTATCTTCCACACAATACGTTTAATCCTTTGTTTCAGCAAAACCGGTGAGATTGAAAACCTCACTATAAGTTGGGGCAAGGTTCTGTGGTTGTGTTGTGCAAGATTCCAAGTTGGAGACAACACCGTGGGGTTGTTTCCTTGCTCCTACTGGTTAGATAACCTTGGTTTCATAACTGAGGTAAAATTTGCTGCTATGCTCATCATACTTTCCTCTTGGGGTTCCCAACGAGCTCATCACATTTTGAGCCATTAAGCCTATTTTCTGGCGCCGTTGCCAGGGAGTCAAGGACAGATTCACAAGGGGAGTCCTTCATAACCAATCTCTTTATTTTGTTTTTTTTGTTTTGCTTAGTTTATTTCTGCTTTGTTTGCTTGTTTCTTTTGTCAAAAACACACAAAAAATAGTTGTTCTAGTTTGCTTCCTTTATTAAAAACACAAAAAATGACTACTCTTGAAAACACTAAGATGTGTGACTTTACTAGCACCAACAACAATGATTTCATGTGCACACCTATTGCTCTACCTGTTCCTGAAGCTACTTTCTTTGAAATTAAACCTGCTTTGCTCAATCTTGTTATGAAAGAACAATTCTCTGGTGTTGGTACTGAAGATGCTGCTGCTCACCTTAATAACTTTGTTGAACTTTGTGAGATGCAAAAACATAGGGATATAGATGGATATATTATTAAGCTTAATTTGTTTCCTTTCTCTTTGAGAGGAAAAGCTAAAGAATGATTGTTATCCCTAACTAGAAATAGTATTGATTCTTGGACTAAATGCAAATATGCTTTCATTGGAAAATACTATCCTCCTGCTAAGATTATATCCATGAGAAGTGAAATAATGAAATTTAAACAATCTGATAATGAACATGTTGCTCAAGCTTGGGAAAGAATGAAATCTTTGGTAAAGAATTGTCCCACTCATGGACTGACTGCTTGGATGATTATCCAAACCTTTTATGTAGGACTGAATTATTCTTCAAGAAATCTGCTGGATTCTGCTGCTGGAGGTACCTTTATAACCATTACTTTGGGTGTTGCAACAAAGCTTCTGGATAATATGATGGTTAACTATTCTGAATGGCACACTGAGAGGGCTCCACAAGGTAAGAAGGTAAATTCTGTTGAAGAAACCTCCTCCTTGAGTGATAAAATTGATGTTATTATGTCTATGCTTGTTAATGGGAAAGCTCATATTGATCCAAATCATGTTCCCTTAGCTTGTCAAGAAGAGCAAGTTGATGTGAACTTTATTAGAAATAATATTTTAGCAACAATGCCTATAGGAATAATTTTGGTAACAATAATTATTGGCCATATCCTCCCAGTAATGGTAATGCTTATGGAAATTCCTACAAGAATAATAGAAGAGCACCCTCTAAACTTGAAGTCATGCTCAAAGATTTTATTAATAAACAAACTGCATTCAATAAAACTATTGAGGAAAAACTCTCTAATGCTGAAAGAAATATAGCATCATTGTCTGAAGCACAATCTTCCTTGAATAAAATGGCTGCTAAACCTGAAACCATGGAAAATCCCTTTGCTGCTACTAATGCCATACAAGTTAGAATTGATGAAAATGTTAGACTATTAGCTAAATTCCATGCTAAGTGGGAAAGAGAAGATGAAATTGCTAGAAATAGTAGTATTTGCACTATCACTACCACTGATGTTGATGCTAGCAAACCACATGAAGTCCCCATTCCTTTTACAACAATGCCTAAAACCAATGAAACCTTCTCCAATAAAAATGCTGAAATTCTTCGAAATATGGGAAATAATAGCTCTACTAATTTAGATGGTAATTATGATTTTGATCTTGATGGCTGCAATATCTCTGAAGTAATTATGTTCCTACAAAATCTTGCTAAAATTCCTAATGTTAGTGCTATAAATATGGCCTTTACCAAACACATTATTGATGCTTTCATGAAAATTAAAGAAGAAAAGATGAAACATAAAGCTTCTATTCCTATGAAATTAGAAGATGGTTGGGAACCCATCATTAATATGGAAGTGAATGATTTTGATCTCAAAGCTTTATGTGACCTTGATAGTAGTGTTTCTATTATGCCTAGAAAGATTTATGAAATGCTTGATTTGCCACCATTGGAAGATTGTTATTTAAATGTCCAACTTGATGATAATGCTAAAAAGAAACTCATGGGGAGTGTTAATGATGTTCTTATTATGGTTAATAATGCCTACGTCCCCATTGATTTCTATGTTTTGGATGTTGAATGCAATGCTTCTTGTCCTATTATTTTGGGAAGACATTTTCTTAGAACTGTTGGTGCCATTATTGATATGAAAGAAGGAACCATTAAATATCAATTCCCACTCAAGAAAGGTATAGAACACTTACCTAAGAATAGAGAGAAGATTCCTTTTGCCTCTCCTATTAAAACAAAATTTTATCTTAATGCTTCTTCATTTGAGAATACTTGATTCTTGCTTCTTATGCCTAGCTCAAAGGCGTTAAAGAAAAGCACTTATTGGGAGATAACCCAAATTTCGTTAGGAATCTTTTGTTGAGCCTTGGAAGTTATTGCTTCAGTAATAACCTCTCCTTATCATTTTTGTGTGGTTTTTGTGCCAAGAGTAACCTCTAATGAGAGAGAAGTAAGACTTGGGAAAGTTGCTGTCCCAAAACAGATTTTTGTGCTTCGCTGTAAAACTTCGTGAAAAATCTATGTACATCGGATTGAGCTGTAATTTTTTGTGCTTCTGCCCCAGGTTGTTATCTAACTTTCGTTAGTTCAATAATTTTCGATTTGAGCAACAGAAGGTCTTCTAAAAAATCGGTTTTTACCTGCTGGTCTGTTTTGACAGATTTCTGCCATTATTTGCATTTGCCTCTCAATCTCTTTCTCTTTGAGTTCTCTTTCATCACCAGAACTTTTTAAAGGAAGTGATACAGTAGCTTGTGTTTTAGTGGAAGTTTTACTTGTGTTGAAACTGAACCTAAAGACTTATTATCTTGAGTACACTAATGTTGCTAATGAAGATTGTGTGAAGTTTTGTATGAAGGAAATTTAAAGTGTAGGGACGAATAATGTGATAAGATGAAGTATGGGCAAAAGCTCAAGCTTGGGGATGCCACCCGTGTCACCCCAAGAAATATTCAAGAAGTACAAGCGTCAAAGCTTGGGGATGCCCAAGGCATCCCCTTCTTCATCAATAAAAATCTTAGGTTCTCTTCCAAACACTTCATTTTTATTGTTTCATGCACATTTGTGTTGTTCTTGGAGCGTCTTCATTTCGTTCTTAGTTTTCGTTTGCTTAGTTTGCTTGAATAAATTGGTTGGACCCCCGTATGCATACATTAGTTTTCAAATAAGTTGGTTTGGATTGGAAAAGAGTAGGAAAGTTCATGCTTATAAGTGGTATAAAAGGAGCTTGTTTTTCATTGTGGCCTAGGCTTTGTCATGTCATGCTTGATATTGTTTTGGCTTTATGCTTAGTGATTATTGCTGTAGCATGACTTGTTACAAATAATTGAGATTGCTTAATGTGCCTTTAAAGAATCATGCGTTGTTTTAGCATATAAAAGCATAATATTGTGGTATTCTCCTTTGATACTTTATTTGGGTTGACTTGGCGCATGCTCACACCATGTTAAGACTATACCAAGACACCATAGCCTCAATGATCATTTAGTTTTTATCTTGTAATATCACTTTATGCTTTAATTAATAATGTTTTATCGCTTTGCATGATTATGGCCATTATTGCTCTCTTAGTTGGTCGCTCCCAGTCTTTTGCTAGCCTCCATACCAAGTATGAGTTCCACTCATGCATCCAACTCCAAATAAAACCAAGTTATTCTGAAGATTCCACCATACCTACCTATTAGCATTTGTTATTCCAAGTATATTCATGTTTTTATCTACCTTTCGAATTAAACTTGTTATGTGAAAATTGGTGATTAAAGCTCTCACAAACTTGATGGCACACTTTAATTTTCTTGCACTTAATAAACTTGAACCATTGTGCCCATCTATGTTGCGTATATGCTTGCGCTTTATAAGTTGTGAATTAGCGGAACCATGTTACCATGGGGAACGCTTTCAACATTGCACTTTATTTGGTTGATATCATGTTCTATTGCTTATGGATCCCGACGGTGTTAAATAAATGGGGAGCTTGTAAGCTCATGGAGTCTATATATGTGTTAGAGAAACGCCTAGGGCCATGCCTAATCATGGTGGAAACTTGCAGCATAACCATAGTGAGCAATCTATGAAGCATCCTCAATAAAACCTATGCAAATAGCAAATAAAAAGATTGCTGAGATGCTCATTATCTGCTTGCCTTGTCATTTTGATATGGGAAAGCCCCTGTATCATGGGGCAAGGGTTACCTCGTTGGCGGTTCTCTATGATACACATGTACTTACAATGACAAGAACTTACTCGTGACTAAACTTCAGTAGCATGAGGTTCGGTCTTCGTAAGTAAGGGGCATGAGATTTCAACTTATGACTTGTCAAGCATATCCTCATATCTGTTCACTTTAACCTTAATCACCTAACTATGCTTATGATAGGGGAATGAGAGCTGAAAGCTAATAAGTACCATAATTTTTGGAAGCTCTTTATGAGACTTGAACCCCTGCTTCCTTCTATGAAGGGCCTTTCTTTTACTTTTTATGTTGAGTCTCCATCTTCTATATTTATGCACCTATTGAGAGAGCATAGTGGCCATTCTTAGTTTAATGTGCATTGTCCCAAAACTTGGTGATTGATTCATAACTTTGATATTGCTTGTTCTTAAACTATTTGTATCTAGTCACCCTTATGAACTTTGAAGGTTTCCTATGCATTTATGTTTTGCTACACTATGAGGGACAAGCTGAATACCATTCTCATTATGTTTTCTATATGTGAAACAAACAAACGTCTTTCAAAGCATTATTATTCATGAATCTTTTGTTTGTACATTTTCATGTTACAACATAGTTGCTATGTCTTATTGTTAGAACTTTATCTTTCATGCTATGTTAGAGTACTATGATCCCAGCTATCAATATTTTACAAATGCCTTGATCAAGATTGTGATGGTGCACGTCACCTCAAAAATTCTTCTTCTTTTTATCACTTACCTACTCGAGGATGAGCAGGAGTTAAGCTTGGGGATGTTGATATGTTGTAAACGTATCTATAATTTTTGATGTTCCATGCTTGTTTTATATCTACTTTCTTATGTTTTGTCCACACTTTTGTAGTATTTTTACACTTTTTCTGGAACTAACCTATTAACAAGATTCCACAATGCCAGTTGCCTATTTTCTGTTGTTTTTGGTTTCAGAAAAGCTAGTAAGGAAATATTCTCGAAATTCGACCGAACAAAAGCAAAGTTAAAATTTTACCCGAAGCAACACGGAGTTCGAAGGGGAGACAAAGTGGCGCACCAGGGCGGCCACACCTGGTGGCAGCACGGCCTAGGGGGCATGCCACCAGGGGTGTGGGCCCCCTGGTGCTCCACCGACCTAGCCCTTCCGCCTATGAAGACCCCTCGGGACGAAAACCCTAAGGACCCGATCAAAATTCCACGAAAGAGTCTGTATCCGCCGTCATCTCCATCCCTAGATCAGGAGAGATCTGAAGCTCTTCCCAGCACCCTGCCGAAGGGGAGAGATCACCCTGGAGGCCTTCTTCATCATCATGCAAGCCTCCGGTGTGATGCGTGAGTAGTTCATCCTTGGACTACGGATCCATGTAGTAGCTAGATGGCTGGTTCTCCTCCTTTGTGATTTCATGTTTAGATCTTGTGAGCTCTGTTCATGATCAAGATCATCTATTTGTAATCTTACATGTTGTGTTTCCGGAGATCTGATGGATATTGAGATGTTATTTCAGATTGATTATTGATTCTATCATGTCTTTGTTATTTGTGATCTTGCATGCTTTCGATTGTTTGTAGCTATCTTGGCCAAGTAGATGCTAGCAACTCCAAGAGGGAGTATTTATGCTCGATAGTGGGTTCATGCCTCTAGTAATCTGGGGAAGTGACAGAAATCTCTAAGGTACTAGATGTGTTGTTGCTACTAGGGAGAAAACAGCAATCCTTTGTCCATAGGGAAATCGTATTGTTTACTTTACACACTTTGCTTAATGCAATTATCTTTTGCTTGCAACTTAATACTGGAGGGGTTCGGATGATAACCTGAAGGTGGATTATTAGTCATAGATGCAGTTGGATTACGGTCTATGTATAATGTTGTAATGCCTAATCAAATCTCATAGGAGTCAAGATGATTAGTATATGCATGTATGCTTTCTCGGTGTCTGTCAATTGCCCCGCTGTAATTTGTTCACCCAACATGTCATCTATCTTAAGGAGAATCACCACTAGTGAACTATGGACCCCGGTCTATTCTTTTACCATCAATCTACATTCTACTATTTACTGTTTATTGTTTACTTTCTTCAAATCAATTACTATCTTCCACACAATACGTTTAATCCTTTGTTTCAGCAAAACCGGTGAGATTGACAACCTCATTGTAAGTTGGGGGCAAAGTTCTATGGTTGTGTTGTGCAGGATTCCAAGTTGGAGACAACACCTTGGGGTTATTACCTTTCTCCTACTGGTTCGATAATCTTGGTTTCATAACTGAGGGAAAATTTGCTGTTGTGCTCATCATACCTTCCTCTTGGGGTTCCCAACGGGCTCATCACATTTTGAGCCATCAGTACAATATCCTCCACTGTAGTTTCAGCACACAACAACCTTGGCAAAAACATGATGCTTCTCTTCGGAAGGTTTTGTCACTGCCACACTAACCGTTTGCACTGGAACATCAGTTGGAGTGTCCTTTGCATGAGACGAAATAGATACAGCGGCAACCCTGGACGACTGTTGGACTGCCTTCACGGGCTTGGTACAAGATACCTTACGACGAGGAGACATAAAACAGCCACGCAAAAAATTATTGAAGTCATACCAAGTTGCATCTATGATGTCCTTCTCACACATCTCTCTATCCCACCAACGAGCTATCTCCCCATCCACACGTCGTAGTGCAAGAATCACACATGTAGAATCATCTAGATACTCATATGTATGACATCGGTAAAAACCCTCTTTCATGTGATCTTTCCACAACTCATATTCATCATATGTCGCCGTGTTGACCAGTCTCCACTTGATGTGAGAATCATCACATACGACACCGTTCAAGATGTCTAGATAATCTTTGTACACATCACCAGATCTCTTTCTAGAAAGACACCGTTTGCCATAAGAGTCACCCTGAAACGATAGCATGTTTCCCCTTTTTCCAAGCCTTCACTGAGTCCTTTTCTATGAAAAAATCGCTCTTTGATCCGAAGCGCTAGACACCAGGCGAAACCAAAATCGCCAGCACAATGGGCAGACCCAACAGTCAGCACTCCCAGCAACAACACTCCCAACCGCGGGCGGACTCACGCGTGGAGTACCCTCGATTGTGAGCGGCCAAGGAAAAAAGAGGCGGGCACAATCGCCATGAGACTCGGTCTCGGGAAGGCGTACGGCGGCTGGCCTCTTGCTCCTTTTTTTTGAATGAGGATCAGATATGGTACCTGAGCGGCCCAAGCGCGGGCAACACAGCGAGGCTGCTAGGCGCGCGCACGAGTGAGGATTGGTGCGTGAGCGAGGACTCTGTCGCTCTCTTTTTTGAAATAACTGCCCACGATCGAATCTGAACAGAAACTGATCGCCAGTCATGCGCGGATCCCTCGATCGAGTGGATCGCCCCAGAAACTTGGCCGGATACGGAGAGTGGCCTCTTTTTTTTAACCGGAACTGAT
The DNA here is from genome assembly GCA_910589775.1 of Avena eriantha. Lineage (NCBI taxonomy): Eukaryota > Viridiplantae > Streptophyta > Magnoliopsida > Poales > Poaceae > Avena > Avena eriantha. The sequence continues at coordinate 378,520,873 of OU342742.1, read as the reverse complement.
CGGATCTAGAGAAGTTCAACTCGATCAGATCTGAGACAAAAAAAACTGCCGACAAAACTCGATCTGGGTGAAGTCAATGCCGACGATCCTTCAATGACGAACCAAAACCGAACTTGACTTGGCTGTCAATCGATCAATTCGGAAAACATTCAACTTCCAATATCTTCTCCACAACCGATTTGTAAACTGCTTGTCGAAAAACAGTCCGCAGATGATCCAAAAACACGCTGTGATCAACGAGAGCTCTGATACCACATGATACGGATCAAGCCGATGATCCTATAGTTTTGTCCTGATCTTTCACAGCGAGTCAACCAGGTAGGTAATCTTCTAATAACACGATGAACGTCACCTGAAGAAGAGGAATCAATCCAGCAAGTAACATGATGAAGATCACCACGCCTCAAACCTGAGCACAACAATCCTTGATGAACACAAGAACCTCCGCAGCAATAATATGATAAATGGTATCGACGTCCCTAGAGGGATGATACACGGTGGAGCACAATATAGTTTTTATACTAAACAACTGAACTCCCCTAAACCCTAGGCGGCTGGATCCTTTATATAGGAGGCCTACAACTAGTCGGTTGGATAGACCCAAACCGAACACACAAATGGACTCAAACCTAACCTGGACTCGGACTCAATAACATAACAATAATATTTCACACAACCTTAGACTTATCATTACATATCGTAGGTCGTCTTGGCATGCCAACCATCAATGGGATGCGCCCGCATCACCTAGCTTGGTGGAGAACTGAAATTAGGCTTCACCTCCGGGGTCGTCATTACCTCTCCAAAAGGAGACCGGTTAGAGTATGTGCTACAAATCCACTTCCGCGCTTCCAACAACATCGCCAAGTACGAAGCGCTCGTCCATGGCCTCAATATGGCAAACGAGATTGGCATCAGGCGCATCCTCTACTTTGGCAACTCGGACTTGGTGGTGCAGCAAGTATCGGGCGACTAGGATGCCAAGGACGCAAACATGGCACTATACTACTTCTTCGTACAGTAGCTATGCGCTTGTTTCGAAGGATGCGAGTTCCACCATGTGCCTCGAGTAAACAATGAAGCTCCGGACGCACTCGTCCGCGTCAGGTCGACAAGGGCAGCAATTCCGCCTGGGGTCGCCCTCGAGCACTTATTCAAGCCCTCCATCACACCATCTCCAGAATCTGACTCCATCATGCTAGAGGCCGACCCGGGGACTATCGGCTCTAGGCAACACGAAGTTGCGGCCAAGACCGCGGGGACTGCCACGCCACACCCGGGGACTGCTGCCTCCATCCCGGGGACTGCCGGGCCAAAGGCCGCGACACTCCTAGCCGGCTCCAGCAGCCCGGGGACTGCCGGCTCCGGCCTCCCACCCCGCAGACTGCCCGACAAACCCGAGTCAAACGGGAGCGAGGAAGTCAAGCTGATCATGGAGTCCGTGTGCGCTATCCGAGAGACACCTTAATGGGGCAAGACATTCATGAACTTCTTAGCTAAAGGGGAGCTGCCTGATGAAGAGGTTAAGGGAGGGCAAATAAAACGAAGGGCGAGCGCGTACACCATCATCAACAACAAGTTGTACAAGCGCAATGTTGGAGGAATTTTCTAGCGTTGCATGAGCCAAGAAGAAGGAATCCGGCTGCTGGTGGACATTCACCAAGGCGAGTGTGATCACCATGCATCATCATGAGCCATAGTGGCAAAGGCATTATGCCATGGCTTCTACTGGCCCATGGTGCTGGAATATGCCAATCAGCTGATAAAGGCATGCAACGGATCCCAACAATTCGCCTAGCAGAAACACACTCCATCTGTGGCACTCAAGACGATTCCCATCACCTAGCCATTTGCTGTTTGGGGCTTGGACATGGTGGGCCCCTTCGAAACAGCACGATCCGACATGACGCACCTGCTGGTGGCCGTGGACAAGTTCACCAAGTGGATTGAGGCAAAGCCAATTAAAAAGCTAGATCGGCCAACAGTGGTCAAGTTCTTCACTGACATCATCACACGTTTTGGCTACCCCAACAGCATCATCATCGACAATGGCACAAACTTTGCCAAAGGGGCCTTCGCATGTTTCTGTGGAGACAAGGGTACCCGCCTAGACCTATCCTCTATGCGCACCCCTAGTCCAATGGGCAGTGTGAGCGAGCAAATGGTCGGGTCCTAGCCGGAATCAAGCCCCAGATGGTCGAGCCACTGATGAGATCCCCTGGATGCTGGATACTGTGGAGCCTATGCACCATGCCAAACCACTCCACCGTATACATGCCATTCTTCCTTGTCTACGGAGCAGAGGCGGTCCTGCCAACTAACATCGAGTTCGATGCAACCCGCAAACTGCTATACACTGAGCAGCAGGCCAAGGAAGCGCGTGAGGACAGCGTCAACCTCCTTGAAGAAGCACGAGAGCTGGCCTTGTCTAGGTCTGCCATTTACCAGCAAAACATGTGCCGCTACCATGCCAGCCGGATCGGCAACGTCTCATTCCGAGAGGGCGATCTGGTCCTGTGGCTGGTACAAGACACCAAGGGTATGCACAAGCTGCCTCCACCTTAGGAGGGCCATTCATCATCAGCGGGGCACTGCAGAACAACTCATACTACCTCATCGACGCCCGCTAGCCGGCAAAGAACAAGATTGATCACTTCGGCGAAGAAACTGAACGCTCGTGGAACGTGAACCTACTTCACCCATTCTACACCTGAGTAAAGGGCACGTGTATCTTACTTTTTTGTAATGAACAAGTTGAGGAGCCTCGACACAGTCTTGGGAACTCCATAATCATTTGGCATTTCTTGCTACATAACTTAATGTTTTCCGGCTGCATTATTTCTAACCCCGGATCCGAAAGTCTCACCCGGGGACTCACCGGATGGCCCAGACAGCCGCGCATTCTCGAAGACAAAGTACTGTACGTGGCTCTAAGAGTTTCCTATTCGATTCCGACTGCAGACCGCAAGCCGGCTGACAGACACGGTAAGAGCAGAAAACTTGAGGACCAATATAGGAAAAGTCCTAAGGAAAACAAAAATGTTTAGACGTTCCGGTTGCGCTTTCTTGCTCGAGGCCGATAGCCAAAATCCAAAGTACTGTGCAGTACGCCAACTAAGCCAACCCTTTGATCCCGGCTAACAGCTGGCAAGGGCACAACTCGAATAGCCAATGCTCACTAAAAACGACTAGGTTATCAGTTTCATGCGAAACAACAAAGTTTTTCAACCAAACGAACAACTATAGACTATGTTTATCTTATGCATATCTAACATGCAAACCTTTACCTATGTTTAATCTTTGCATGAGCCAAAGTACCAGAGCCGGATGCTAATCACCTCACAGACAGTAGAAGAACAGATAAGGAGCTTCAACCCAGCGGAATTCTCCAGCCGGCCCGAACCTTGGGGACTACACCCTGTGGGTGCCCTCGCGCGCCCCCACACAGAAAACTTGCAACTAGCAAAAACACAAAGGAGCTTCGGCCCGGCTGAATTCTCCAGCCGACCCAAACCTCGAGGACTACACCCTGTGGGTGCGCGCGCGCCCCCACACAGAAGCAAGCACATAGCAAATGCAAATCAAGAAAACAGAAAGTGCAAGTCAAAAACATAAGGGAGACGAAGCTCCCCACAGAGCTCAATAAGAAGCAAAGAAAAATTGTTCACAACGCCAGGCGAAGAAACAAGTTTTCAACTGGTACAAATACTCCCGGCATTCTAGGGATCAAACTTGAGGATTGGAAGAAGAGCTGGGGGCATCGGCTAGAGCATGGTTACTGGAGGCGACGTCGACAGAGGCAGAGGCTGGCGCAGCTGGGGCGTTGGCATCCGTTGGAGCTCTGAGCAAGCTGAAGTGGTACCCCTCTGTGCCGGCCGGGTTGCTAAAGTCCCAGTCCAGCCGGACGAAGCTCCCGATCTTGACTCCACAAGAGCGGACATCAAGAACTTCAACATGAAGCTGGTTGTAGCTGGTCCCCTGACGAAACCCTCTAGAGAGACTCTGCAGGTCCATGTAGGGGTACCAGGACTTCAGCAGTGCCAGCACCATCTCCGCGCTGCCAAGCGCTGCCTAGTCCCACGCCACGTCCATCAGGTCGGGAGTCGCGGAGAGCTTCTCAGCCAAGGTAGCCATCATGGCTAGATGGTCGGTGTCGGGCTAGACATAGTCATACACCTCAAAGGTAGCGTCACGCAGCCGCTTGCCCTCTTTGCATGCCACCACCACCAGCTCCACCAGATGGAGATCGCGTCCGGTGTCCGCCTCGGGGATGCGCGCCAGAGCCTGATCAGTCGCCCCAGGATACTGAGCTGCACCCGGGAAACAAGTAGCTGTTACGTACCGGCTACAACAAGCGAGGAACAAGTTTGGTTGGGAAGGAATCACTTACTGACAACAATCTCGGCGATCTGGCTTAGCTCCCCTAGAGCCACCTTCTCCCGGCCTGAGCAGTCTTTAGTGTCTCCGCCTGCTGGGCGTAGAGCTTCTCAAAATTCTTGAGTGCTTCAGTCCGGGTGTTGGCAACCTTCTTGGCTTGGCCGACCTTGACCTCCATCCACTTCTGGTGGTCCACGAGCTCACCATTCTGGGTTTGGTGAGTCTGGTTGGATTCCTCTAGTCGGGCCACCTCCGCCTTCAGCCTCTCCACCTCCCGGCCCTTACCGCCAGCAGAGCTGCAGGAGGGTACCCAATGGTCAACAAGAAACAAGAAAATTCGTGTAATTGGGAGGACATGGCAGAGCAAGCAATATTACTCCCCAGGTTCTGCGAGGTCTTGGTGGCTTCAGCAAAATCTTTCTGCAAAAAAAGATGCAGTGAAAAAGAGAACAAAGAAGACAACAGAAAAGAAGGGCAACAAAAACGATAAGGAGATGCTTACTTCTAGGGAGGCCCCAAACGCCTTGGCCTCGCCAAGCCCCTGCTTCATCACCTCAACTAGGTGGCGGGCCTGGCCAAGGGCGATGGGCGCCGACTCGAAGATCTGCGCCAAGACAGAGTCCGGCGGCGATGCAATAGGAGCTGCCTGCCAACCGATAAGCTAGAGGTCATCGTCGTTGTCGGATGCCGCACGCGACACCTCCGAGGTCCCAGCAGCCGCGCCACTAGAGCCGGGAGCCACCTCCCGCATGCCCTCTCTGGCAGCCGGCTGCGCAGAAGCTTATGGCGTTGCCTCCACAGGCTCCTCCACCTGATAGGCGGCAGAACACGTTTGAGCCTGGCTCAGGACTGACTCCACCCCTTCCGTCAGCCGGAGGGGATGACCAGCCGCGCCACTGCACCCAGCCAGGACCACCTCGGCGAGCTTGGAGGCGGCAGAGGCCCGGTGCAAGGTCACAGGCGCAGCCGGTGCCACTGGCTCCACTACATCTGTGGCGGCCTCAGCCAACGCGGCTGCAGAGGTTGCAGCCGGTGTAGCAGGCCCTTCAACCCCGAATGGGAGAAGGGTGGATGTGGTGGCGATGGTGGTGGAGCCGTCCAAGGACATCGCCTCCCTACTCGCAAGACTAAAAGGGAATAATAAGTAAAGGACAAGCAAGAAGCCACAAATAGAAAAAGAGCAAGGGCACGTACCCGGCAATGCTCGGCGCGGCGGTCGTGGCCCTCGATCAGCGGGCCCTCTTTGAGCCTCCATCGGCTGGAGCGGTGCTGGCCGAGGCAGACCGCTTCCCCCTAGCCCATGAGGCAGCAACCTCAGTTGGGTCCACGTCCGCGCCGTGTGCGGCTGCTCAAGGATACAAGCAGAGCATCAAGCATAAGACTAAAGAAGAGCAAATCAGATAAAGATAAGGAGTGCATCCTCGCCGGGTGGGAACTCAGAGCCCTCCTCGGCCCGGGTGGGGAAGCGCTCTGACTCCTACAAAGGGTACTTCCTCGGCTTGAAGTTGGCTAAGAAAGAGGGAAGCTTGCCCCCCCATGCCATCCTCCGCTAGATGTGCTGTAAAGAGCTACTCGACAGGGGGAAAATGAGAAACAAGAAGAGATCCCTGGGGAAAAATTCACCGGAGGAGAAGACAAGAAGCTAACCTTCGACGACAGCCAGCCGCAGTGGTACGGCCGGCAGGAGAAGGTCCAGTCCTCCGCCAGTGTCTCCTTCGTGATAGTGGCAAGCCACTCTCGAAGGGCCTCGAACGGCACCTCCAGCCGGGACACCCGCGTGGGATCCAGGGAGCCGGATAGATGATACATCTTGTGCGATCGCTCCTACAGCGGAAGCACACGGTTCATCATCCAGGACTGCAGGATGTCCCGGGCAGTGAGCCGCTCCTTCTGCACCAGCACCCCCACGTAGGTGGCCATCCGCTCCATGTCAGCTTGGGCGCCCAAGTTCTGGACGCTCCATGCCTTCCGGGTGGAAGGGACGTTGGTGAAGACCGGCACCTTGATGAGGTCGACCTCAGTGACGTTGCACACGTAAAAGTATGAGCGTTGCCATAGCTTGACGGTGTCAGGCATCTCTAATCGTGGCATCGCCGATGACGGCCACAGATAGATGGCGTAGCAGCCGGTAGCTGTCAGGGAGCCGCCCTTCCCCACCACCTAGACCTTGAAGTTGAAAATTTTCAAGAAGTTCGCCATGTCCGGGCAAACCCCCAGGAAGGCCTCGCAGCAAGCTGCATGGTGTGATAGTTGCACGATGGCATTGGCCCCCAAGTGGTGGAGCTGAAGGTCGAAGGACACAAGGAGCTCGAGGATGAACCTGCTCCGAGGCAGGCCAAATACACGAGCAAAGTGGGCAAGGAAGATGACAGCTTCCCCGGCACGAGGGTTAGGCACCCGCTCCCCCTCCAACGTGAGGCGGTGCGCCACCAAGCGCTCTGACGGGATGAATTTCCCCCGCCGGTACTTCTGGACGAGCTCGTCGATGACGTAGGAGCCACACCAGCCCCGGTCTGCTCAGGCAGCAGCTTGTCGGGCGTGTTGGCCATGTTGGAGAACCGCGGTCTCGTCGTCGCGAAGAGCAGGCGATGATGCCGGCGACCAAGAAACTGAGGAGCGGCGAAGCAGGGTGCAAAGTGCAGGGGTGCAAAGAGCAAGAGTGCAAGGGGCAGAAGCAATGGGTGCAGGAAGAAGATGAAGTGGGGAATGAACTCTGCCTCGCGCCCCTATTTATCGAGGCAAAGCAACCGCGCCCTCTGTGCTCCCTTCCGCCACATGGCAAGAAACCGCCCCACTACCCCGTGACGCTTCAGTTGCAGATCGCGTGCGCCAGTGTACCCACTGCAGAAGATCCCGCGGGCGTTACTGTGAAGGCAAAGCGCGTGCATGATCCTCGAGAAACTGCTATGATGAAGGTGTGTGCGCAGTTACCAAAAACTGCCGCAGCAGGCCAAGGGTTCAAACTGACGTGACGCGTGCTAGAAGTGGCAAGCGTGGCAAACATAGGCACTGACGTCATCAACCGGGCGATGCATCTCCCCCACTGGTTGCGGCAGCCGGTCGATTCAATCACCGCTCACACCCTGTGGGTGGGCCACCAGTTCTGTAGCCGGTAAACTCCAGCCGAGAAATAACAAGCATCTCGATCCATAAAACGACAAGCACTACTAGACAAGCACTACAAGACAAGCTTGTGACCAGATCTTGATCAACAATCAGTTCAACTCAGCCAATGAGCATGCAAGAACTTCTCCACGAGGTGAAGTCCCAACGCGGTCGAGGACTAGTGTTAGGGGGATGAACCTCGGGTAGGTCAAGCCAAGATAAACTGGCCGGCACCAGGGAGGCCTGGACGGTTGGCCGCAAGACAAAGAACCACAACCGGGTGGACTCCTTCAGTCGGTCCACCCTCAGGATTCTTCGGCTGGCCCGTCTAGCCGGGTGACTGGAAGAGCCGACCGGGTGGCCACCTCTACCCGACCGCCTCGGATCCGTTGGCTAAAGTTATGGGGGTGACGCTCCTTGTTGAGCACACCCCTGACCGGACAGGCTAGCGCACTGCCCTGACGACGCTACAAGATGAAGGTGCCAAAGCGCCAAGGCTGGAAGCTGGTGAGTAAAGCACCAAGCTAATGAGTAAAGTGCCGGGTGACACCCAAAGCAACAATGCTGGGACGCTTCATCCCTACCCCCACCTGTACTAAAGGCTTGACCGGGTCCTGGCCCACCGGTTGGGCCTGACCAGCCGGCCCGCTTTGTAAACCCAAAGCCAAAATAGTAAACCCTAGAACCCACCTAGTAACCTACCTCTCCCAACCAGTATATAAGGGGGGGGTAGTGCCAGGGTTCTATGTAGACAATTACAAGTTACAAGTTCTCTAGATTCCACAAGTTCAGTAGTTCATCTTCCTCTAGCTCCCCATAGAAGTTAAGGAAAACAACTCAAGGAGCACTTATACTGATCACTTGCTCCCGATATAGTAGATCCATGCAGGAGTAGGAGTTTTACCTCAACCAGAGGGCTCTGAACCTGGGTACATCGTTGTGTTTGCAGTATTTGTTCCCAACCCATTGCGAGTAGCCACCGATAGCATCCTGATTGTCCCCTTCATGCCATCCTCGATGGCACTGCCGTGTTCCACACCACAACACTCAACTTGCTTTGCTAACTAGCAAGTACGGGATCTTGAAAGAAAGTCATGGTAAGCTATCAAGCTCACATAAGGATCTTCTAGCCCCACACGGTATGCTAAAATTAGCTCATGAGGCTATCATGTCAAAGGTAACATCTAATGAGACTCACGGGGACATTAGCATTACTACTACTCCCAATGTCATATTGCCATGTGCTAGTCCTTGTAATTCATCCACTCATGCTAGTGCTACATCTTGTGATGAATTACATTCCGTGCCTTGTTGCTCTAATAATATTGCATCCACTTCCTCCAGTATTGTTGTTCACACTAACCATGTAGAGGAAATTAAATAGCTCAAGGCTCAAGTCACTTCTTTGAAGAATGACTTGAAAAGGGGTCATAAAAAGAAGGCCACACTCAACAAGATCTTGAGTGTGCAAAAATCCCCCAATGACAAGAGTGGGCTTGGATTCAAATCCAATGTCAAGAACAAATCCAATATCAAGAAGAAGTCTAAGAGCAACAATAAGAAGTTCCAAGAATAAGTCAAGAATTTGGCCAATATTGTTTGCTTCAAGTGCAAAATTGAAGGGCGCCATGTTAGGTCTTGCCCTTTGAAGAAGAAGCCTCTTGGTGAGAAGCACATAGGGAAGCAGCCTCTTGTTCAAGGTCATGGCCTATCTCAAGTTGGAGAAAGGCCACTTCCCAAGAAGGTTCAAGTTAATGCTCCCATTGTGGAGAAATCAAGTGAAAAGAATGGGAAGAGAAGAACTTTCTACATTTGCCACGAGAAAAGGCACATTTCTTCCTCATGCACCATTGGTAACTCCTCATCCAATCCTATCATGATTTATGATGCTTATTCTCTTCATAAGGATGAGGTTGGCAATGTGTTTGCCAAATTTGTTGGTGCCCAATGTGGTGTCAAGAAATAAACCATTTGGGTTGCCAAGCCTATTGTGACTAACTTTTTAGGACCCAACTAGGTTGGGGACCAACAAGCCAAAACTTGATCAATAGTTGATTTTGGAGGACAATGGAGACTTGGTTTCATCATGAAGAATTGAGGGATCTTCATCTAGTATATTTGACAAGTCAAGTCATGTGGATTATATTGCCTCTATCGTATTTCCACTATTCCTCCATGCGATAAAGTATGCTCAATTCATTACACTGAAAGTTACTCGCCCCTTGTGCATGTGTTATTTTTGTACCTTGCATGCTTTTGTACATATTGTGCCTTCCACGTAATTGTCTTGAGTTATCAAGTATATTTGTGTATGTTGGGTGGCACACCATGTATGTGTCTTTCTTGTGTTAGAGCTTTTCTTGATTATATTTGGTATCTTATTTGGCTCTTGTGAGAGATTAATGGGCTATCCCAGTTTGGGGGAGTGTTATGCTTGGGCATTCCACAATCCTAAAAATGTGTGTTCATGAGGAATACCACCTAGAATTGAGATTGCAATATTATCAAGTCTCTATGTGGTATGATTCTCATGGGAAATTCAAGTTCTATTATGTCCATTAGTTATTTCTATTTGGATATTTTTGCCTCATGTTGAGATTTATGGTTTATCACATTATGGGGGAGTCATATGTTTAGTGCATATTACAAACCGAGAAAATGTGAATAGTTGAGGTTGTGTCACATAGAATTGATATTGGAAATTATCTAGTTCCTATGTGGCATGTGTGCTCAAACAAGTCCTTTTTGCTATAATGCTTTTATTCCTTATCTTTTGTATCTTGTTTATGAGAGATTTCCTTGATATGGGTTTCATCATATATGAATTCTTATATCTAAGTTGGCAAGAATTTTGCCTCTAGTTATCCTAATCATAGCTTTGTGTGATTGTTTTAACTAGCTGAAACCCTCAAGGATCTCTTTCACGTCTTGGTTTTAATTCCTATATTTTTGACATTTGCTTTCTCGTTGTGAATATGATCTTGGATATATTTGCTATCTACCACCAGGAAATATTTGCAGGTCCCTTGTCCTTGGACAATCGGTACTAATATGTGGTACATCTTATTAATCATTTTCACATTGGCTTTTGCTTTAGTTGCCTTATCTCTTGCCAAGAATTTGTTGTTTTTTGTCTCCCATGTCTTCTTCAATCCATATGGATCTTTCTTTGTCTTGAAATCGTTTTGTTCTCTAGTTGATGTAGGTAGGAATGATGATCCCATGAGTGTGCATTTTGTATTAAAATGCAAAATCTTAAATAATGCACTAATCATGGGGGAGTTCTCCTATATTATTTAGAACACTCCTTTTATGCTTCTTCATGATATGTTCTAATCCCTACCATGTTTTATGTCTTTGGAAGATAAATCTTTTCTTTGGTACTTTGTGCCATCTTGAAAAGTGTTGAGTGTTTGGTTCTTTTGTTGGAACACTTTTATTTCAATTGGTATTTTTTGGAGTTGATTTTCTCATTCCATGATTTCTATTTAACCATTTGAATGAGATAAATCATTGAGCATTTGTATTTGTTTATCCTTTTTGCTCTTTGGCTTTTCCTCGGTCATTCGTTGAACTCGGGGTCTACTATGTGTTGATTTGGTCTTTGATATATTTTGGACAACCGTTAGTCGTGTCACACTTAGGTGTGCCTTCTTGGCTTTCTTGGTGTCTTTTGTTCAAACTATATCTCATTTTGGTTCTTGAAAGCCTTGTGTATGCATATTTACTACATGTCTATATTATGGCATGCTTGCTTTCTTTGATCCAATATATAAGGGAAACTCCACAAAATCCCATCGGCTAAGTTGTGCATGAAATTCAATTTCATATCAATATGCACATATTTATGTGGAGTCTCTCTTATGTATTGTAGTTTGTCTAACTACTTTGGACCCAATGAGTTTTGGGACCATTGTGCAGTTGAATGTGTTATAGGTAGATTGGAGATTCATTGGATGCTTGTCACAATAATAAGAAGATGTGGTGACTAAATGATAATTGGAGGCAAGCTAGGATGATCAACAAACTCATATCTACTTCATCCTACCAATGGTATCATGGTAACAAGTATACCTCTCATGCATACTTTTATAGCATCCAACCTTTGTGGTTGCATCATGGCATGATTTCCTTTAGATGCTTTTATTGTGGTTCTTGCAAGATGATATTGTGTCGTCGGATTGATGACAAGTACGCCATGAGGGGGTCCTCGAGGCGTGCGGAAGAGAGGGGTGTGAGACGTATGGTGTTCCGAGACGGTGAGCGCACAAGTTTACCCAGGTTCGAATCCGCCGGCTTTGGACGGACCCTACTCCTGCTATCAATCCAGTAATACGGCAAAGCCGAAATATGGGTTACAAGGGTTTCGCCTGTGCGAGTTGAGATTGTAGACTATTGAGGTGTCTAGTGTTACCTGATGTTGCCCTAAAGGCTCTCCCTAGGACGGCTTATATAGATACCCGGCCTAGGGTTTACAGGAGAGATCAATCCGGCTACGACTAAGAGTTGGTTACAGAGTACATCTTGAACTACAAGTAACATTATAGGCCTAAGTCGGTAAGTCTTCTGGGCCTTCCCGCAGCCGGATGGGACTCCGTCTTCTCTCTCTAACTGGGCCGCCCGTGAAGCAAAGCTCTAACCCGAAGTGGGCCACCCTGGTCAGCGAGGAACGTTGAGGATACCCGGAAAGTATATCCCCAACAGTAGCCCCCGGAGGCCTCCAAGATCCAAAGTCGGATTTTATCATCGTCTAGCTTAATCTTCGGCTTGCAGAATCTTGAAGGGTTCCTGAAACTTTATAACAAAAAATACGAACCGGGTCTTAAAAGTAAGTCGGACCTTTCAATTAGTTACTCGGATTTTCCAGCTCGCTTTCAAGCTAAGCCGGAACTTGGTCTCTAACGCCACCTGACACAAGCATGGTCAAGTCACGTCATCTGATAGGCGTTACGTCAGTACGACCGTTTGTGGGTCCACGGTTCACGGAACCGAGGCACCGTTTCAATGCGTGCGTGGAGATCGAGGCGACGCAATCATCGCGCGGGCCCTTCCCAGTCCTTTCCACGACGCGTGGCGGTTACACTGTAGCATTTGCACGAATCTTGGCGCAGGTAGGTAGATATAAGGGGTCTAGATTTTTTCTTCTCCTCTCCACCTGCCTTTCGCCGTTCCTTTCTTCCCAAATCTCCAGCGCGCCCAGAGCCCTTTCGTTTTCCTCCCACAGAGCTCCTAGCGCCACCACTTTAGGGTCACCCCTTTCCACCGGAGAGAAATGGCTTCATCCTCTTCTTCCTCTCTGGCGGCGGCGGCAGCGTCGGCAGAAGCAACTGCAGAAAAAGAAAGTTTCCGGGGAATCTGGATCCCTTGCGCCCTCGATGAGGCGGCCCTCAAGAACGTGGAGAAGGAGGGGCTTCTCGCCGCCGGTGACTGGTGGAGTGGTTCCGGCAAAACCATCCCCAATCCACGCGAGGGCGAGCGCGTCCACTTCGGCACCCATCTGGACCGAGGTTTGTCTTTTCCTTCCTCGGATTTCTTCTCCGAGGTGATTGACCATTATGGAGTTCAACTCCATAATCTTCCTCCCAACTCCCTTCTAGAGATGAGCGCGTTTGCTGCGCTTTGCGAGGGCTTTCTCGGCATTAGGCCGAGTTTGCTCCTTTTCCGGTATTACTTCCATGTCCGGAGAAATTCTATTACCGCCGGTGTTCCTTATATCACCGGTACTATTAGTTTTTCTGTTAGACGAGACCGGTCCTATCCCAAAATTGCTGCCAGTGACTCGGTCAAACAATGGCCAGCCACCTTTTTCTATCATAGGGATATTCCAGCTCCCGGCAAAGCTACTGCTTTGCCGATTTTTGTCGACGGAGCCACCACAGCCCAGCCTTCCTGGGATGAGGCTGCTCCGGCTCTTACTGACGATCTGATCCTCGCTAAGAGGCGGATCGAATATCTTATCAAGCACAAGGGTTTGAGGGGATCCGACTTAGTTCAGTTCTGGGTCGCACGTCGGATCCAACCACTTCAGTACCACGGGGATAGACTGATGCACTCCATCACGTCTTCCAAAAAAGATTCTCTCCGCATCAGCCCCAAGGCCTACACCAGCCAAGGCTATATAAGCTAGATCAAATGGCTGATTAAGGAGCGGATCGAGAGAAAAATTCCGGAGATTTCTCTGGACATGCACACGGCGAAAAACCCTGTGGTAGCGGTAAGATTCCATCAGTACACCTTTTACGTGTTTCAATCTTTTAAGTCATACATTGCAATGCCGATATGTTTTCTCGTTTTCAGCTTGCTAATCTCCCCGAGTCGAAGCTTGCTCCACTCGAAGGATATCCTCCTGAGTTTTTTCAGGAGACTGAAGTGGTCCCATTGTCGGACCTTGCGCTCAAGAAGCGCAAAGCTCCAATAGTGGCAGTAGGCACAAAGGAAGTGCCCGTTGTGAAGAGGTAACTTTCATTCACAATTTCCGCCTTTGTACCTTTCTCGAATTTCTTTCTGAGATGTAATATTTCCGACTTTATTACACTCTCAGAGCAAAGCCTCTCATCAAGGGTAAGGGTAAGGGGATTCCTGCAAAGCCCCTGTGACAGATGAAGCTTACCACAGCTTCCCCTGTCACGGCTCCTTCGACTCCTGCCCCTCAACCTTCTGCAACACCGGTGATTACTCCTTCTCCGGTTGTTGCAGAAGATCCGGCTCCTCCAACGGCGCCTGTGATCCTTGGATCGCACACTGACATCACCATGGGTGCGTCAGCTCAAGATAAGGGTGAACCCTCTTCGGGTAATGATCCCTCGGCTGAAGTCTTCGCCGACAACCTCCTCAGCAACCCCGGACTTGCCAAATTTGGCTTATCCCGGAAGTCCGCAGAGGAGATCCAGCGGCTGGCCAGGCAAGTCCTGGACAAAAGCCATCTATCCCCCGAAGAGGAAGCGCAAGAAGCAGAGGACGTCAAGTTCCCTGACCTTCTCGCCCAAGTCCGCCTTCGCGACGAGAGGATCAGGACTAGAGAGCTTCCAACAGCCCTAGTAATTCCTCTTACTCTCGCCGAGAAGGTGGCCGTTGAGGTGAACGCGGGTTTAGATAAACTCACCCGCGAGCAATATGTAAGTCAGAATTCCAACTCTTGTTTTTTACCTTATGTTATATCATATCCTCTAGCCCCCAAGCATGAAGTAGGATATAGAAATCCGAGTTTATGCTTTCATTAGGATGCCAAAGAACGAACTAGTGTAGCCCACAAGGCTCGTGCTGATATTTAGCAAAAAATATTAGCCTGAGTCTTAAGTAGCTTTTTGACTTTGGGTATTCTGACTTACAGAAAGTGTATTCCTATAACCAGGAATTGTTAAAAAAATTCTATGATAAGCGGAGAGAAACCAAAGCTCCCCGTTTTAAAAATGCTGAACTCAAGTTAGCCAAGGATGAAGCCGAAGGTAACATTTCGAGATTCAAACCTTGTCTTTTACTTTTCCAATGTCGAATTTTTCTGAACTGTTGTTCTTTTTGACTTACAGTGTTGGTGAAACAATCCATCACTATGATTGAAGAGGCCGAGAACCTCAAAACCTTAGTGGTGGAGAACAAGGGACTTCACCAAGAGCTGGATAAGCTTAAGGCTGATCATGAAAGGAGCATAGCTCAAGTCCTCAAATCTTCCTCCATGGCCACTGAGGAGCGCGATCTCAAGATCGCCGCCCAAGATAAGGTTATCTTGGACCTCAAGAATGAGGTTGGCAGAGAGAAGGATATCTCCCAGGCGCTCCGGGCTGAACTCTAGAGTCTTCGGGAAGAGAAAGCCAAGATTGACGACGTCATTCTTGGTATGTTCCATCTATCTGATTTATTCTTTCTTCGACTTTCATCAATGTCGGATTTTCATTGACTTGTTTGGTGTGTAGGTCCTCTGTACTTGACGGACTCCTCCTCGTCCGAACCCCGCACTCACCGGCTTACCCAAGTCGGTGATCTCATTCATGACTATCGCCAGTCCCTTGAGGACATTGGTGAATCTCTTAGGATTCCGGACATGCCAAGCATGTCGGATTTCCAAGTGCGGGAGAAGGCCAAGCAGATGCCGCAGCTTGTTCGGGACCGGAACATGTCCTACGCACAGACCGCTGCGCAGAACGCTCTCACCATGGTCATGAGCCACCATGGAAACATGGAGATATGGCAAGTGACCAGAGGGTACTGCAAAGTAGACGAAGACGGCCAAGAGCAGGACCTTCAAGCTATCATGAACTCCTGCGCCGGATATGGGTGTCACGTAGCTGATCTGACCAGCTACGAGACGCCCTTCTTCACCCGCGTGGATACTCCGCCACCTCCTCCAGAAGATGCCGAAGAAGTTTCCGACGATGAACGGACCATCTCGGATCTGGAGATCTCGGCAAGATATCAAGGCGGAGTAGCCAGCGAGCCGGCAGATCCTTCATCTCCTCCTGCATCATAGACCAGAAAACTTATGTATTATTCTAGAAAAAACCTGATGCGATTGTAAATATTAAGTACTAAGATTTTTGCTAGTGCTAAGTTTTTTCTTTATCTATTCAGCACTTTTGTCTTAGACTATTTGCGTGCCTGAAATGTTTTCATAAGCACTTAGAATTTTCCACCTCTACTTATCGTTTATTTGGCTTTCCGCCTCGTCCCTTTCGTGAGCCGGCCAAACCTTTAGCCGAAAACTTTGCCAAGCAACGGAGCTCAATTGCTAAACCAGTTTAAACTCGGAAAGAAAGCCACTTCCAGTACCAACAATTCACTACTCGGAAGATACCCGCATCCAGCAATCAGACAAATAACCCAAGTAAAGACTAGAGTTTTTTTTAGAGTTATACCCGAAGGTAGCAGTTTTAGAATCGGAAATCTAAACCAGAACGAACATGAGCATAAAGTACTTTCAAGCATCCATTGGATTTTCGACTATGACATGATCATTAGGAAATAAGATGGTGAAAACTTCTCAGGAAAACTTTGAGGTAACCAAAACTTTTATTTCTCACAGAGCATGTACATATGTATAATTACAAAGAAAGATAAAACTAAGAATAAAAGGGACGTAGCTGAGCAATATTCCATGGTCTGTCTAATTCTTCCGGATTTGTACTGCCTCCAGCTCTCTTTCTCTTCTTAGTAGCAGGTCTTTCTTTGACTGGCCTCATGTTAGTTAAGTAGTATGACCCATTGTGCAATACTCGACTAACCAAAAAGGGCCCTTCCCATATTGGGGAAAGTTTGTGCTTTCTTTGTTGCACAAGCCGGAGAACCAAATCACTTTTATTGAAAGATCTAGTTCGGACTCTCTGGCTATGATACTTGCGTAACTTCTGCTGATAGGCTGTAGATCTCATTTCAGCAACGATGCGAACTTCTTCGACTAAGTCGAGATCATTTTGTCGAGAAATCTCAGCATCCTCTTCAATATACGCGGCCACTCTAGGAGAAGTATGAATCAAATCACTAGGAAGAACTGCTTCTGCGCCATAGACCAAGAAGAAAGGTGTATATCCTGTTGACCTGTTCGGAGTTGTTCGCAAACTCCAAATTACAGAGGGTAGTTCCTCTGCCCAAGCCCCCGCAGCACGTTTCAATGGTGCTTCGAGTCTTGGTTTCAAGCCTTGTAGAATTAAACCATTTGCTCTTTCGACTTGTCCGTTAGCCTGTGGATGTGCGACTGACGCAATATCAAGCCGGATATTTTGCTCGTCGCAGAATTCAGCCAACTCTCCCATGGAAAAATTACTCCCGTTGTCCGTGATAATGCTATGTGGATAACCATACCGGATTATAACATTCTCGACAAATCTTTTGGTTGTTGCTCCATCACAACTAGTGATAGGTTTAGCCTCGATCCATTTCGTGAATTTATCCACCATCACTAAGAGGTGAGTAAATCCACTTGGAGCTCGTTTAAAAGGTCCTACCATATCAAGCCCCCAGACCGCAAAAGGCCATGTTATAGGTATTGTTCGCAGCTGATCAGCCGGAACATGAGCTTGCTTGGCGTACTTTTGGCAGCCTTTGCATGTCTTGAATAATCGTTCGGCATCTGCCTGAGCTGTAAGCCAGAAAAACCATGTCGAAAAGCTTTTGCCACTAAAGATTTGGCTGCAGCGTGGTGACCACACTGGCCTTCGTGGATTTCTCTTAAGATTTCCACTCCTTCTTCCGGAGATACACAGCGCTGAAAAACCCTAGAAACACTCCGTTTATGGAGCTCACCTTTAATAATAGTATAGGCTTTTGCTCGTCGGATAATCTGTCGGCTCAGCACCTCGTCTTCGGGTAATTTGTCGTCTACCAAGTAATCAAGGTAGGGTTGAGTCCAGCTGGGAATTACAGCCAGAACTGCTATTAAAGGTGAGTTGGATTTGGTTGGATATTCCTCATCTACTCCCTTTATCGAGGGAACTTTGAGGTGCTCTAAAAATGCGCCATCCGGAACCTCTTTCCACGCAGAACCTATTCGAGATAGTGCATCTGCTTCCTCGTTTTCTGCTCGAGGGATGTGTTGAACTTCAAACCCCTCGAACGATTTAGATAGATCATCCACGACAGCTTTATATGCTGCCATGTGCTTATTTGCATTACAAATATCCGACACTTGTTGAGCAACAAGATCCGAATCTCCATAACACATCAAACGTCGGATGCCAATATCCTTAGCAATCCGGATTCCATGCAGTAGTGCTTCATACTCGGCAATGTTGTTTGTCGCTATGAAGTGGATCTTCAGCACATATAAAAGTTTATCTCCTTGGGGTGATTTGAGCACCACACCAGCCCCCGAGCCCCCCCTAGCCTTGGACCCATCGAAAAAGAGGGTCCAATATTCCGACTCCGGGAGGACCATGTTCTCCTTGGTCTCTGTCCAATCAGCGACAAAGTGGGCAAGGATCTGGGATTTGATTGCTGTCCGAGGTTTGTACTCAATATCGAAAGCTGCAAGCTCTATGCCCCATTTGGCGACGCGTCCTGTAGCATCGCTGTTATTGATTATATCTCTCATGGGAGCTTGCTCACCACGGTAATTGGGTGCTCCTGAAAATAGTGTCGTAACTTACGAGATGCTAGAAAACACCGTAAGCCAACTTTTGATAGTGCGGATATCGCTATTTTGATTCTGTCAGGACCTCGCTAACAAAGTACGTCGGACGTTGCACCAGGTGCTCCTGATTTTCTTCTGGTCTCTCCACCACCATAACTATACTGACAACCCTATTTGTCGCAGCAATGTAAAGCAACATCGGTTCCTGAGGTTCCGGTGCTGCAAGGATAGGAGCAGATGAGAGTACTTTCTTCAGGTCTTGTAGTGCAGCTTCGGCTTCTTCAGTCCAGACAAAATCCTTGGTTTTCTTCAGGAGTTTGTATAATGGTGCGGCTCTTTCACCAAGCCGGCTTACAAATCGACTGACCGCGGCGATGCAACCAGTTAATATTTGTACGTCCTTCAGGCGAGTTGGCCTAGAAATATTGACAATAGCCTTGATCTTGTCACGGTTCACCTCTATGCCTCGTTGAGACACAATAAAACCTAACAAATTTCCGGCTGGTATTCCAAAGAAACATTTCTTCGGGTTAAGCATGATGTTGTATTTTTGTAAATTGGCGAACGTCTCCTCTAAGTCGGAAACCAATGTTTCCTTCTTTTTGGACATGACCGCGATATCATCCACGTATGCATATACATTGCGTCCGAGTTGATCATGGAGGCAACGCTGCATCGTGCGCTGGTACGTAGCTCCTGCGTTCTTCAGCCCAAAGGGCATCGTAACATAACAGAAGGTTCCGAAAGGGGTTATGAATGAAGTCTTGATTTTGTCAGATTCCTTCATCCGGATTTATTGATAACCGGAATATGCGTCGAGAAAACAGAGGAGTTCCGAGCCTGCCGTAGAATCGATAACTTGATCAATTCTAGGCAGAGCGAACGGATCTTTTGGAGAAGCCTTGTTCAAGGCAGTATAATCAACACACATCCTTAAATCAGTAGTGTCCTTTTTAGGGACCATTATAGGGTTGGCCGACCATTCAGTATGGATGACCTCTTCTATGAATCCGGCTAACTCAAGCCGCGCTAGTTCCTTAGCTATTGCCTTATGCTTTTCGTCACCAAACCGTTGTTAGGACTGTTTGACGGGTTTAGCGCTCGGGTTTACATTTAGAGAGTGCTCGGCAAGTTCCCTACGTACTCCGGTCATGTCAGATGGCTGCCATGCGAAGATATCTTGATTTGCTTGGAGGAACTTGACGAGCGCGCCTTCCTATGCGCTACTTAGGCCTGCGCCTATCTGGGTCACCTTGGAGGGGTCATCATCCTTCAATGGCGTCGTCTTCGTCTCTTCTGATGCCTTGAACTCCGGATTTGGTTTTGGCACCTCCTTCTTCGTCGCGGGCATCTCGGACGGATCGATGCTCTTCTTGATCTCCTGGTACTCCTGGGCATGCAGCACGGCTTCGGCAAAGGCGGCATTTCCATCCTCGCACTCTCGCGCTTTCTTCGGGTCTCCCCTGATGGTGATCACGCCGTTGGGACCTGGAATTTTCATCATATTGTAAATGTAACACGGACGAGCCATAAAAGCCCAGTAAGCCGGACGTCCGAATATAGCGTGGTATGCGCTCTTGAACGGGACCACTTCGAAGGAAAGTGCCTCCGTTCGATAATTTTTTGGTGTTCCAAAAGTAACATCCAAAGTGATCACTCCCAGGGAATTAGCTTGTCTTCCTGGTACAACCCCGTGAAAAATCATAGAGCTATGGTTAAGCCGTGTTTCCGAGATCTTCATCCGGCGTAGTGTTTCTACATAGAGAATATTGATGCTACTACCACCGTCCATGAGGGTCTTGGAGAAACCATAACCGTCAATAAGTGGATTGACGATTAAGGCATATTTTCCTCGCCTATGCAACTTAGGCGGATGATCAGCGCGGTCAAATGTGATTGCCACCTCCGACCAGTCCAAATACTGAGGGACAGTCGGAACTATTGCGTTGAGCTCGTGGAGAACTGCTTTCTTGACCTTTGCTGGTTGAGATCCGAGGAAGGTGACGTAAGTGTCCTTCTTGGTAGGAAACGTTTTCTTCCCTTCCGACTTGGGATTTGAGGCGTCGGCTTCCTCCATGTCGGAATCTTCCTTGGTCTCTTTTTCTTTTTCGGGATTTTTCTTTCCCTTCTTCCGCTTAGCTTTGTAGCCCGCGGTATCATCTCTCTTGATGTCGTCGTTAAAACGACATTCAGCGTTGGTGTGGGACGAGCCCCCATTGGCGTCTAAGTGATGCACACATGGGTTATTGGCAATGTCGGCCCAAGTGTAGGTTTTGCCTGGTTGTTGCTCTCCTCTACCTTGGACCCTTGATGTCCCACGGCCACGCCCGCGGCCTCCGCCATGTCCTCCTCGTCCTCCAGACCCGGAAACAGTAGTGACTACTGCTGTCTCCGCGTTGGGTTTTTCTTCCGAGGTGTTTTTGTGTTTCTAAGCCTGTTGCTTTGTCTTTGCTGACTGGGGTATAGCCAGGACGTTGAGTAATCCCTCTGCATCGTCATCAGCATCTGCATACTTGCTCGCTGTTTCTATCATCTCTCCCAGATCAGTAACCTTGTCACACTTCAAGCGATGGCGCAGTAATCCAATTGGGAGACCTGAAATAAAAGTTTCAATCGCAGTTTGATCATTTAATCCCTCCCAGGAGTTCTTGGTGTCAATCCATCGTCCCAGATAATCTCGGCAAGTTTCTCCGGCTTTCTGGGTACAACGCTGTAGGTCTCCAACCGTACAGGGCCTCCGATATGTGCCTTCGAAATTCCGAAAGAACGCACTTTGTAAATCATACCAGTTGTGGATGGTGTTTGCCGGAAGTTCATTGAGCCATGATCACGTCGTCTTCCGCAACATAAGTGGGAGATATCGGGTTGCGACCAGGCTGTTTCCGCCCTTAGCGATGCAGGAAGCTTGGAAGAAGTCCTGTAACCAGGTGTCTGGCCGAGCAATGTCGTCGTAGGCTTGAATATGTCTTGAGATAGCAAATCCTTCCAGGAATTTTGTAGCTGTGATGCGTGGTCTGAAGCACTTTGGGCCCACGCACACGTCATCGTTTTCGTAGCGCCGAGCCTCTATGTTGGAGTTGATCCTGGGCCTTGCGTCGTTCGGGGATAGGGATCGTCCCGAATATCGGCTATGGCTGCGGTGCCTTGGAGCCGGACTTCGGCTTCTGCCACCACCTCCTCCGCCATGTCGTCCTCCTTGACCTCCTTGGGGGCCGTTGTGATAACTGTGCAGTGGAGAGGGTGGTGCAGTTGGGTTGTTTCCGGCTGATCGCCGGCCTCCGTCCGGAGCATCATTATTCCGGTTCCGGGGAGGTTTTTGACTGTGACGAGCCCCCTGCCGGCTTGTACCAGTGTGGTTTCCGTCGTTCCTTCATCCGTCGTTCCCACCATGGTAAGGTTCAGCCAGACGGTTTTCATGTCTAGGAGGTGGCATTTTCTGACGATCCTCCTCCCGACGTTTTTCTTTATCTTCTCCCTTTCGGGGAGGATTCCTCGGATTGAGTGCAGCGATTGCGTCTTTCTCGGCTACTGGAGCGACGTTGCTCTAGTTATGTGTAGCCCGGCGTTGCTGCCCCGTCGATCCGGTTCTTGAATAATTGTCTTCCCTGCGTTCGGGGTTATGATACTGAGCCCGAACATAGTGGGATCTTGCGCCAGCCCATGCCGGATCTGTGCGACATTGGTCGGAATTCGAGACCACCTTTTGGCTTCCAGATAGGGTGACCTTTTGCTGATCCAGTCCCTTGTTGAGTAGCTTGATACCCAAACGTATCTCTTCTGGTCCTGGATTAGCTGATAGAATTTCGCGAGCTGCCACAGTATTTTGCACTGGTGTTGGGTAAACCCAATCTCCATTGTTGTCCTTCCGTGGCTTTCCCATCTCATCTCCAAAAAGGACGGCACGGACACGTGTGAATTGGTTGTCATCTACGTGACGCTTCCGTGTCTTCTGATGCAGACGGGACATGTACTCCTTGTTTGACATGCGCTTCTTCTCCACCTCGATGTTTTTGGCTTCATCAAGGAGTTGTTGACGACGCGCTTCTAGGGCTTGGGCCCTTTAGTCCAGCTCATCTACGGTAAGTTCTGCAGCTGTAGGGATAGGTGTGGTTAATGCGGCATCGATGAGTTTACGCGCACCTTCAGTGATCACGTGTCCATCCACCGATGCTTCTTTCTTCGGCTCGTCTGGGATAAGTGCTCCATCCGAGTCTTCCTCGTATTCCTCGGCAATCACCTCCTCTGTCAGAGGGTCTTTTGCCGGTGTCTTGTTCTTCTTGTTCTTCTTCTTTGCCCTCTTGGCAGCGTCGGTAGCAAAGATGGCTTTGGGTCAGTTTCCCGGAGTCAAGCTCTGAGCGGTACTTTCGGACATCTGGAGTTCGGGATTGTCTCTGACCTCCATATCATCCTGCGCTTTGGGAGAGTGTTCCCCGGATCCTTCGTCCATGGCTTCTCCATCTTATGCAGCTTTGGAGTTGTACTCCTCGTCATATTCCGCGGAGAACTTTCGGAAATCTGCCGACGTCATGGATTCATCCGAGGATGCGGGAACGTCGGCGTTTGTTCCAATTTCCTCCAGCACCGAGTCGGTGTTTTCTCCAGCATCGGCAGAGCCGGATCCGGATCCAATGTATCCAATGAAGTGCGATGCGTGCTTCCTGAGGTACCTGCGGCTTTCGCGATCAGCTCTCTCAAAATTTTCAATGGTTTCGAGGATTGCATCTGCGCTAGCGCCTCGCAGTATCATACATCTTAGTGTGTACCTGAGGAAAGGCTTGTCTGTCCCGACATCATCAGAGTCGGAATCAGTGTCGTTGATGTGCTTCGTCTGGATTTTGACTTCCACGGGTGGGTCGATCTGGGATCCGGCTTCTCCAGGGAGATCCACTCTAGATTCTTCTTGGTCCGCGAGGTCTTCTTCAGGCTCAGATTTCTCCACTATCTCCGCAGCTGGTGCGGGCTGGGTGGGATTAGGGTTTTTTGAGATCCAGAACTCTGCCACCTCCGCGGACAAAGGGGACCCAGAAGTTTCTTCTGCCTCTATCATCACCGCTGGGGTGGGTTGGGCAGGTTCAGCGAAACCGATGTAAACATCGATCTCGCCAAAAGACATGATTGTATAAGCAGTCACGGCCTCCCTAGCCGGAATCCAAGTCTCGTCGAGAACGATGAGAGGGACATCGCCGGTGTAGAGGATGCGACCGACGGCGATGGTCTCGCCGATTCCGATTCTTGCAGATTCCGCTCGGAACATAGATCCGAAGCTCACTTGCCCCACGGTGGGCGCCAACTGTCGTCGGATTGATGACAAGTACGCCATGAGGGGGTCCTCGAGGCGTGCGGAAGAGAGGGTGTGAGACGTACGGTGTTCCGAGACGGTGAGTGCACAAGTTTACCCAGGTTCGAATCCGCCGGCTTTGGACGGACCCTACTCCTGCTATCAATCCAGTAATACGGCAAAGCCGGAATATGGGTTACAAGGGTTTCACCTGTGCAAGTTGAGATTGTAGACTATTGAGGTGTCTAGTGTTATCTGATGTTGCCCTAAAGGCTCTCCCTAGAACGGCTTATATAGATATCCGGCCTAGGGTTTACAGGAGAGATCAATCCGGCTACGACTAAGAGTTGGTTACAGAGTACATCTTGAACTACAAGTAACATTATAGGCCTAAGTCGGTAAGTCTTCTGGGCCTTCCCGCAGCCGGATGGGACTCCGTCTTCTCTCTCTAACTGGGCCGCCCGTGAAGCAAAGCTCTAACCCGAAGTGGGCCACCCTGGTCAGCGAGGAACGTTGAGGATACCCGGAAAGTATATCCCCAACATATTGTATCATCCTTATTGTTATATGAGTTAGTTGAGATGAATGCATATTTTGGGGAGTACATAAAAATCATGTTTGTGATTCACCAATCCCACATATGCAAATCTAGCAATTCTATTGCCAATCATTTCCTCAATTTCTCTCATGTGCAATATGGATGAATTTGCAAGGTTTATTTGTTCTGTATGATACTTGTTGCCTTTCCCAATGCATTCCAACTATCTCTTGTTCCCTTGTGATAGTTTTTATGTATTCGTTGGTGTTTGAAGGTCATTGATGTTTAATAAGATAAATTTGAGCCTTTTGCCATGCTTTCTAGCAAAAATCGCATTGGCATTATCTATGACTTTTGTTTGGATATCTTGTTCATTCTTGAGTATCCATTTTGTGTGTACATGTTGCTTTGTGGATGTATATCTTGGTGATTGTTGTCTACCTAGAAACTTATACACATGATTATGGCTAAATCTCTAGTTGATATCCTTTTGCTTTAGAGCACCTTGTGCCCCTTTTTATTCTTTGGTGGCTCCAAAAGTTTTGCTTTGAGTGCTTAACCATTTCATTTGCATCTTTTGGCATTGGTGTTAAGAAAGTTGATCTATCATGCCATTGTGTTGCTATGTAAGTTTGGGGGAGCAAGGATACCATGTTTATGCACTTTGCATTCAAAACAATTATTATATTTGGTGCATAAACCTTGGGGAGCTTTCCTAATTTACCTAAGAACACGCGTTTGCCTTCTTGTTATTGTTTGGTGTTTTGCTTGATTATGGGGAGTTAGGATTCCATAATTGTGCACTTTGTTGTGCATGAACCTTGGGGAGCTTCCTATTTTCACCTAAACACCCATTTTCTCTCATCATAATATCTTCTCTCTTGATTGTGGTCGTGGTTTAAATGATATAGAGGGAACGAGTATGCCATGTTATGTATATTATATTAAAATGCAAATTGTAATTTGTGCACAAACTTTGGGGAGTCTTCTCATATTATTTAAATCACTCTCATATCGATCTTATCATAATACATATCTTTCTTTTGGTATCCTCCTTTTGTGAAGTGGTTCTTTGGATCTTTCAATTGCTTGCTTCATTCGTTGATGCTTCTTCACCATTTTATTTCTTTGCAATCTTTGGATCCTCAGTTTAGTTTGATTTTCTCCTGGTATTCGTCATTGGATACGTGCATTTGATTCTACTCATATTATGAGAAATGCACACATATGGAGGAACTCTCACTAAATTGGCCTTCTAAAGTTTTTCACCCATTTAGTCAATCGATGCCAATGTGAGAAGTTTTAGAGGGTTTCAGGGAATTTGGTTGTGTGTTTTGAGTTTTGTACTTAAACACTTGCCTCGTGTGCTTTGCATCTTAGTGTGTTACATGGCATATTGAATATATAGAGAAAACTCCACCACTGGTAATGGTTGGCAATATATGCAATGAAATTCAAGTTCATCCACATGTGCATAGATTGTGGGGGAGTTTGCTCTATATTGTGGTTGTACTAACATCACATACTTGTGTTGTATTTGATGTTAGCACAATGTTTTGTTTGGTTAATTCCTTATATACACCCTCTCAAAGGGATTGTCATCAATTACCAAAATGGGGGAGATTGAAAGTGCATGTGTGGCCCCATGTGCGGTTTTGGTAATTAATGACAATCTTTATGGACTTATGTTTGAATTGAGTTTTACTTATAGGATTTGTCCATGGGCAATGCTTGAACTAGATGTTGGCTTAAAGGTTGGGAGAAGAAGAAAGTGAAGAAGATCAGGTGTTGACCAAGGTTCCAATGAGTGATCTGGAGATGGACCGGAATCTCTAGTATGCAAGTACCGGAGTCTCTAGTGTCCCTATCTAGAGTTTTGGCACAAGTATCTGGTGTGACCCTCGAAAACATGCCCGCGTCATTCTGATTGGGGGTCTGGAGACTGTCTGGAATCTCCGGTGTGAGATGTTTGCACACCGGAGTCTCCGGTCTCCAGGTCGGAGTCTCCGGTGTGATATTTCCCCAATGGGAAGAAAACGGTCTGTAAAGAGTTGAGCCTATAGCAAGTGTGTCTTGAAGAATAAACTTGGAGTGATATCTCTTATGTACCTTCAAGACACCAACATAATGAAGAAAGAAGAAATGATATGCAAGTTCAAGATGAGCCACCTCGAAGAGATCATTTGCTTGAAGCTTCCTATGATGATCATGGATATGGGAAAATGATATGCCCAAAAGAGAATCTCTACCATAGTGGGTTATGGGGAGCAATTTGCAAGTCTTCACTAAGCTAGCGCAATCAAGAAAGGTGTTCCATCTTGAGGTGGAGTAGATCGCCATCATCAAGGTCAAGTGGAATATGTGCAAGGCAAAGGTATGTTCTTGATAGGGTTTCCTTCTTACCGATCTTGTGGTGATTAGTTGGAGAGACCAGTTTATAGGATAGATAGTCATACTATCAAGAGGGGCTCTCGAGTGAGTAACTTGATCATATCCTTCGGAGAGGGCTCAAACATTTGCATACTTGGCATCATCTTTCTTGGTTCTTATTTAGTTCTTATATATGATAGGATTTTGAGCTTGTGTTAATCTTCATGACAAGCTCAAGTTCATCGAAAACAGATTTCATATGCGTTCTCTATTGCGTCTTTGATGTTGGAGGTTTTACCGATTCGTCTTTTTTAGAGAGGTCAAACCTTTCGTTATTTAGTTTTATCCTCCCTTGCTGGACTATGATGTTTTTCTGTATTATCTTGTAGAGCTTATTGTCCTCTTTAAAACGAGTCCAAGATCATCAAAATCAGAGTCCTGATGCAAAGTTATGGGTGTTTTTGTATTAGTATTTCTGCCAGTTTTTGTAAGACCGGAGATTCTGGACTAAATCTCTGGTCTATCTCCGGATTGCGCACAGATTGATCTTCAGTTTGTCCCCGTTTGGCCTGGGTATACCGGAGACTCCAGACCGAGCGATTGCTAGGCCTAACGGTTGGATTTCTAGGGACCTATTTAAGAGGCCCTTCTTCCCCAATGATTCCCTAACCTTTCTTGCAAGTTTTCCCCTCCATTGTTGACCTTCTTGAGCTTGTTATCCCTCAATTCCTCCTATGATTCTTGCATATTCTTGAGGGATTTTAAAGAGGAGATCCAGATCTACAATCCCACCAATCAATCTCTCCTCTAAGTGAGGGGAACATCTTGGGATCTAGATCTTGGAGTCGTGTGTGGATTTCCTCCATTGTTCTTCCTCTCTTATCCCCCCAAAAGTTTTTGTAGTTTTGGTGGAATTTGGGAGAGAAGGACTTGAGCACTTCTTGTGTTCTTGCCATTGCATTTGGTGCATCGGTTTGGGTTCTCGGTGAGGATTCAATTAGGTGAAAGGTGAGAAGCTTTTTACTCTTGGGTTCTTGAAACCCTAGACGGTTTGGTTGTATTGTAGGCTTGTAGATTACTTGGGGTCTCCAATTAAGTTGTGGAGCTTTCCCCAAGCTTGTTAGTTGGGAGCCTCCAATTGAGTTGTGGAGAAGTGCCCCAATCTTGTGAGAGGTTCCGGATTGCCACCGACAAGTGCACCGATAGTGGAAGTGTGCATCGATCCCGTTGGGGTGAGATTCATCGGAGAACAAGGGAGGCCTTTTGTGGCGTTGGTGGTTAGAAACCACCCCCTCTCCAAATGAGACGTACTCCATTGTTGTGAGGAACTTGGTAAAACATCATCGCCTCCACGTGCCTCGGTTATCTCTATACCCGAGCTCTTACTTATGCACCTTACTTTGTGATAGCCTTCGTGCTTAAAGTCTATATCTTCCTATCACATAGTTGCTTGTCCTTCTTAGCATAAGTTGTTGTGCACATAGGTGAATCCTAGTTGTTCTAGGTTTTGTGCTTGACAAAGTAAACACTAGTTTAATTCCATATTTGTTAAGCCACTCTTGTAAAAAAAATCGCCTATTCACCCCCCCTCTAGGCGACATCCTTGTCCTTTCACCACTAATCTACATAGATATCTCAGGTTCATCTTTCCCAACTACTCCGTAATAATCAATAGTTGTTTCATCTTAGCAGATTCATGTTTGTACTAGTTGGATCCAACACATGGCGTGCAGATAATGATCAAAAGAAGATTTACATGGTATAGTTCTCCTCCTTGCTCTGTCTCTTCATGACTATATCTTCTTTATCTTTTGTATTCTATTCTTTTGAAGTACATACCTATAACTATTAAGGGTGTCCTTTGGCCTTAATTAAAATAAGGTACTATATATAGAAGTAGATTTAAGACTATGAGGGGGGAAGGTTTATTTAGAATACCTCAGGAGCTCATGAGATTAGTGAAATTCATAAGTCTCAATTCGATCGCACCAAAAACTCGAGTTCTTTTGGATTTCCTTCATCAATGATAACCATCATCATATCGTATTATCATACCATTGTCACGTTTGAGTTCTTTACATGTACGTACAATTACAGCTCGTCTTACTTCGGTCTGATCTTTCTAGAGCCATTTTGGGCTCTCTGTATAGGTTTCTCTGTAGGACACACGACGATGACGATGACGAGAGTGAGATACTGCATCCACCTCTGCATTCCGGAGGCACCAGATCCCGAGATCAGTGTTGTACCCCGGCAGGAGCCAAGGTGTCCATCGGCCTCTGGATATTATATTACCTACTATTGGACTAGTCCGCCATGGGCTCTCCTTTGCCACATGAGACAAAGGTCGATGATGCTAGACTAAAGCACTAGATATTGTAATCGCGGTCTTTTTTTTGCAATTGCGAATCTGCATTCTATGATCTGCATTGTTATATTGTATTTATTTAGCTATTATATACCTTTTCTATATTCTGTGATGGGTAATCTTTGGCGTCACGAGCTGAAATAAATGGAAATATAACGGGATGTTACAAATATTGGGCGACATGAGCTGTAATGTAACAACATGACCTAAAATAAAAAAAAGCAAAACAGAAAAAAAAATCAGCCTATTATGTTACGAACTAACGGTTGTTGACCGATGTCTCAACTATGAAGTCCCCTGCAACGCCTACCCATGATCAATAATATAATCGGGAATTTTGTTTTTCTCTTGGTTATAATTAACTCAGTACCATCGACTATTACTAAAACCAAGAGGACTCGACACCCTTTGGAAAATGAACACCCGACGAGGAACACTCGGTTATAAGCATCGCCGGGTTACTTCCAGATGGATGGTGAACAAAACTTATCCGACGGCTCACTGTCGGCTTCTTACCGTAGGCAATGATATTACCCGACCGTACCGTCGACTATTAGAGTAATGGCCGATCAAGCATAGACGACGGGAGATACCTGACGGTGTACTGTCGGGTATAAGTGTAACCTACGGTGAACTAAAATACCCGATAGTAACTTGGCCCTCGGCTAAAATGGGATATCTTGTAGTGGTTGCTCACGAATTCCCCCATAATTTTTCTTCTATCCACCAAAAATTTGAACCCCCCACAAAAAAAGCCCCAAATTGCCTTCAGATCGATCTCTGGATTTGGTGAGTTTTTCGTGATTTTGGTCTGTAGATCTGTTGCTTTGGGTGTCGATCTACCTTCCTTTGACCTTTCCCCAGCCCAATTTGGACAGATTTCTGAAAAAATTCTGAGATTTGACTTTTGGAGTTCGTCACGAACTCAAATTGGCTCCAGGCCCGGCGGACCGACCCAGTCACCGAAAATTCCGGCGAGATTTCTAGCGAATAGGAATTGCTGCCGAAATTTCCAGCGCACGGTCCGGCGCCGCCGGTTTGGCCGCCGAAACTGCAAATTTGACCCAATTTTGACTGTTTCCTCTTGTGTTGTTCGTGTCTTGTGTGCGTGTCGCCCAAACTAACTTCAAGCTTCCGCAATTCATCAAATACCGCGCTCCTCAACATCGCAACACCGGAACATCATCCCAACACTGGTAGCAAGTCGTCATCCATACCAAAGGTATAACTTGCTCCACCTTGTTAACCCTTCTTCCTTTGTGTGTATCTATCCTATGAGAGCAGCTCATCTTGTGTTTGCCTAAGCATTATGCACTTGTCCTTAGAAAGTGAGAGTGTGTAAGCAAATTCAAGAGTTGACATAGTAGTATAGAAAGAGGGAAAATGAAACAAAAAAGAGAAAAGAGAAAAAGGAAAACAAAAAGAAAAATAGCAAGATACATAGTCTCCAAATACAAAGAGAGTCTCAAGCTTGTAAGCAAAGAGAGAGAAAGAGCACGACCAAGGCAAGTGCACAAATCTATTGATTATCCTCTTTTGGCGAACAAGGTATAGTCTCTCCTTTCGTTGGCATGACAACCGAGCTTTGTCTTTGTTAGGACATTTTATGCTCATTTTCATAGTCATGCTAACCACATTCGTCTCCACGTGTGTGTACCCTTCTGTTTTTGTAGATCGTATAATTTTTTCTTTTGATCTTTGGTTCTCTACTACCTTTAACAATAACCTCTTCTTTGGATCGTTTCGTTTGGTTTTCCACCACCCTAACCTTCCACGAAAAGCTTTTGAGAGTTTAGTTCTTTCTTTAGTGTGATTTTTTTGCGTTTTCACTTTGCACACTTATAGTTCTCACGTGTGGTTTCTAGTTCGATGCAATCCCCAAGGTGAAGTAAAAGTCTAACACCACCATATTCCACTTACATATACAATTCTTGTGTGTTATGCATGATGTATAGGCACAGTGAGTCGAGCCAACAACCTCCCCAAGAAGAAGAACAAGGCCCGTACATGACGCGCACAAGCCACTACATCATATGACATGAGTTCTGTGAATGTTGCGAGGCTCTTGAGACGCGACAATATGAATAATTCGGCGAGACTCAAGCCGAGTTCAAGAACATCGACAACTACTTCAATGGCCTCAAAAGACAAATGCATGCAATGCATCACAACTTTGGCCATCAAAATGAAGAGCTCCAATGTTCTATCGCTGAAACAAATGATAGGCTTCGTCTCCTCATTGACGGAATGACAAGACTACATTCATGCGCATCAAGATCTTCAAGCTCGTCGTGTCACCGTTCTCCTCTTCGTCAAGATCATCATCCAAGTGCTCCAAGACGCAATGATGCCCCCGTGGTTGAAGATGGAAGCTCTCCGCACTATGTACCTTACCCACGGCATGCCGCAACGTTAAGCTATGATGGTGATTTCTCCTCAAGGCCCCAAACAAGGCGAGAAGGACACCGTCATCATGCAAGGGCACTAGTGATCCAACAAGCACAACCACAAGTGGAACCTCAAGTACACCGCTATGGCCCGCGACACATACTTGACACAACAAGTGATGATTCCAACTTGGAGGAACAAGCTCGTCAATGCCATGAAGCTCTCCAAGATGCACATCTTTGTCATTGCCATCATGAACGTCCATGTCGAAACCATGGTCATCACAAGGCACCTCCTCCATCACATCAAGACATGGAGCGTCAAATTGTACATGTTGAGCGGCGCCCACCATGTCATGATGCTCAATACCATGATCTTCGTCATGAGGCCCAAGTGCCTAACCCGCAACACCAACCGAGGAACGAGCCTCCTCTTCATCAACAGTCGTGCCAAGATCAAGAGCAAGCTCCGCAACAACGTCGCGAGAATCAAGTTCCACCAACTCCAAATGAGGCACCTTAGTCGCAAGTACACCAAAAAGGTCACCAAGCTCGTCGCAATGATTGCATGGAAGATGAAGCGGACCAACATCATGGCAACAACCAGTACCGTGATCGCAATGATGAAGAAACTTTTGGCAAGCTCAAGTTCATGATGCCCAAGTTCATCGGCTCAAATTATCCAGAAGAATACCTCTCATGGGCGCTCAAGGTTGACAAGATCTTCCATATGCACAACTGTGGCATCTCGCAAAAACCACTACTAGAAAATCGCGTTGTTTTTGTGCATTGCATCATCATGCCCGCATGCTCATGTCATCATGCCACCTTGCATTTGAGCATCGTCATCATCGTGCATGATTTTTGTCTAAACTATTTTCGAAACGCCTAGTTTTGTTTTCTAAATATTCCCGTCTTTATTCAAATTAAAACCCGGGTCTCCGAAATATTTTGTTTCGTCTACAAACAGATTTCAACAACCCGTTTTAAACAAATAAAATATTTAATTTATTTTTGGGAGGCAGCCCGCTAAGCCCAAAAGCCCGGCCGGCCACCTCCAAACCCTAGTCTAAAAATATCTGGTTCTAGTCCTATTTCCACCCAATCCTATCCTACCCAGCCTCACCTGCACCTCACTCCAGCCAAACAACAGCCGCCACCTCCCCTCACACCCGCCACCTCACCGGTGGACGCACACACCCACACACACACGCTACCCCACGCCTGCCCTTTCTCGCCCACACCTGCCACCACATGGCCCACCTCACCCACCTACACGCTACCCCGCGCGTCGCACGCCGCCTTCCGCCTCTCCCTTGTCGCGAGCGACCTGGTCCACCCGACCCTGCTGGCCCCACTCCCCTGCTTTTTCTACCGCCCCACCAACTCCCAGCCTCCCCGACGCCTGGGCCCCACCCTGTCGTCCACCCGCGGTAGACGCGCTGGCCACCTGCCCCGCTCCCCCGTGCCGACAAAGCTTTCTCGGGACCCCCGCCAGCCTGGCCCTGGTCCCACGCCGCCGTCCGCCTCGCGTAGACGCTGCGTGCGACCAGCCCGCATCGCCCTCGTGGCCTCGTCTCCATCCCCTCTCCCCCAACCCGTCTCTCCCCGCTCGTCCTCGCCATTCCCTCGTTGCCCCGCTCGAGCCCCAGACCCCGGCCGCCACCACGTCTGGGCCCTGTCCGCCCTCATGCCCCCGAGCTCGCGCTCGAGTCCGCCCCTGCCGGCCTCCTCCCTCTCCTTCCCACTGACAGCATCTATGCGCCCTCCCTCTCCTCTGGTTCCCGCTGCGGGCCTCGTCTCCTCGCCGGAGTTTCCTCTGCAGCCCCACTGCCTGCGAGCCGCCGGATCCCGGCTGTGGAGCTTCCCCTTGTCCCTCCCCTGCACCGAGCCGGTCCCGCAAAGGCACCGCCATGCGTCCCTCTTCGTCCTCCCCGACGCCCGCCGTTAGTCATCGCCCTCCCTGGCCGGCGCCTCACGACCAGCTCCGGTCACCGCCCCGCCTCCCCAAGCTCCTCGCGCCGGCCATCGTCGTGCCTTGCCTCCTCTTCTCTGAGCTCGGCCACCACAGCATGGTCCCGCCTTCACCACCAACCGCCGTCCTCACACGCCGACCCCCTCCCTCCTCTGCCTCCCCGTTGAGACTGCCGGCAGCCGCCTCCACAGCCACGGCCCGCCCTGCAGCGCGACCTCGGCCACCTCTCCATCCCCAACCACGCGTGTGCCGGCCGCCGCCTCACGTCCGGATCCACGCCACTGGCCGAGCCTATAGGTTACCTCCTTCCCCTTGGTAGCAGGCATCATCAAGACCTCCGCCGCCGCCTGTTATTTGACCATGTCTATGTCCCATGTAGCACCCGAGGAGCCTCCCCTTTGTTCTGAAGACGCCACGCCTGCATCCGCCTCTGTGTTTGTTCTGTCCAGTAGAATCCGTTCGCAGATGTTCCCGGTGAATACCGCAGGGAGATGGAAACCAAAGGCAGCCTAATCAAGTTCTACACCGACGGTTAAAGCCGAAACCATATATTTAAGCCCGAAGAACCACATCAAGAACCCGCGAGATGCGAAGACCGTACAGGATCCGATGGCTGGGACCCCGAAGTTTAACCCGAATACCCTCGACAAGATCTCCTACACGGAACCCTGAAGACCCGAACCCGAAGGTCGCCGCCACGGATCGATAAGGACTTCTACCTGGGACGACAAGTACTTCGGCATGGATCCGATTGAAGCAACCCCGAAGACCACAGATGCGACAAGTACTCCTTCCCGGATGCGAGACCCGGATCCGAAAACCGCCAAGATCGCCACCGGAACGCCAAGTTCTTCATCCCAAACGCCAAGACCGACCCGATACGCGGACCCGACAAGATCTTGAAGACGACAAGAGCGACACCGACCAGGGCGAACCCGATGACCCTCCGACGCCAAACCAAGTCCTTCGACAACCTCCGAAGACCGATCCCGTTGAACCGCTCTCCCTGCCGACCCTATCGAACCCCGGACCCCTGGAACCCAAGATCTGCCGAACCCAGATGTGTGAACCTTTTCCGAGCCCCTATTTTATAAATGCTATATATAAAACCGGTTGCATAATAATTGTTCATCTCGCATGCATATCATAATCATGCCGGATCTTCTGCCGTAGTATTAAATATTGCATCCGGTGTTTCTTCTAGTGTTTGCTTCTTCGCGGACTAGGCCGAGGAGTTGATGCGAGTATCGACAAGTTCTCCAGATATGAACCTTCGGCAGTGTTTCCCAGGCGAGCATTCTCCCCCTTTCTACCTATTTTGTATTTATAGTCTTTATTTCCTCCTGTTGATCTATTGCTATCCGTGTCGTGATGCTTTAGTTTCCGAACACCAGTTATATCCCGTGCAGCCTCTATATTGCCTTGGACACCTCCTATTCCCTGTGTTTGGTAGATAGCTGGCCTTGCGAGTCATAGTTGCTTGCTCAGGTGCAATCTCGTGTTGTCAAGTACCACAGTTGTTGGAATGTTGGCAGATGCTTAACGGTGGAGATGCTTAATGGTAGAGATGATCATGACTTTAAATACAACTATTAAAATGCTAGCTATAACTAATGCAGAGGCATCGGTGGGCAATAGATGTTATTTGGTTCTTCCATGCTCACTTGTGTCCCGTAGGACCCCGAGTACTTGATACCTGTTCCTTGATTTTTCGCACTATCCACATCCAGGAGGCCTTATGGACCCCCCTGAGCTAGAGCTTGATTCATTTCTATTTCTTGAGGCCACAAGTAGTTTGGGCTTTATTACTATCCTGTACTTATGCCATGTTTACTGCTTTATTTAAGATTGTGCGTGGAGCACCTGTACTATTTAGGATTGCGGAGTGTTTTCGCGGTATCGATAAGCCCAGTCACACTTTCGGGTTCCCAGTCGTTTACAGCCATTGGCGCAAACCTTGGGTCCGTCTCGGAGTCGGCCAACTTCGTTGCGGGTAGCTTAATGGGGTGGCCCCCTGAAATATTTATGAATCCTGTGATTGCTTTGTCGTGAAAGCCTCGTTGGATTTTGAGTTGGTTTTTCCGAGGTTGATCGAGTGTGTGTTGCTATTTGTGCACCCCTGTAGGGTAAAACTTTCTGAAAGCCATGTCCTCGGTTATGGACGACTTGGAGCACAGTATCTCGATCATAGACAAGCATAACTAAAGTAGTGTTATAAACTTGACTTAATACATGACTAGTAATCAGATTCAACTATAACGGAATGGACATTAAAATGCCAACAACTGCTGGATCTGGGTTGTTTTGTTATATATGCCTAGTAAGTATTGCAACTCCAATGGAATGTGATAAAAGTGCCAACAACTGCTGGGTTTTGGGATTCCTCAGGACTATTATATCTGACTAGTAAATGTTCCAACTACAATGGAATGGTGATTAAAACTGCCCACTACTTATGCTATCAGGATGACTGATGCTATCTATATCTGAATAGTAATTGCTGCAACTATAATTGAATGAGTAAAATTGCCAACTGTGTGAGTTCCTTGGTCCGACTTCCTCGTTTGGTCTCGAGGGGGGGAAATACCAGGATGGGTTTGTTTGGTGTTAGCTTCAGGTTGGATCCGAATAGGTCTTTCTTATCCCTCTCTGATAACCGCCAGTTGTATCGAGTCTCTATAGGTTGTTTAGTGTCGCTGCGTTGCCGCTTCGGCCCACCATACCTATGTAGGCGAGAGTCGCCGAATTCTAGCCTCGCCGTGTACTGGCCTCAGTACTAACGCTCCTCTTTTTCCTTTGCCCTTTGTCGGCACCCCTTTTGTTTTAGCAGGTTTGAGATCGACGTCGTTAGCAGGGTTACCCTTCCGGCTTGGCCTAGGCAGGGTTATGGACGCCATTGGTTATTCTTCAGGGCTCTTAGCCCCATTTACATCTTGTCCGTACTTGGACGTGGTATCGTTTTCAAGGTTTTTTGGATCTTTGTATTGTATACCTGTATTCTCGACTCGTTGAGTCGTTGTTGTATATATATATCTGTTCTGTGGGCCCCATCGAGGATTGTTGTGTAATGGTATTACTTCGTTTTCCACCCGCACGAAAGTGCCTGGTGGGCATCCTTGAATCGTTTCTATGCGGGTTTGGCGGAAAGGGCTAAAACTTGCATAGGGCTGATTTGGGGGTGTTACAACAACTATAGCAATGAGAAGATGGTCGCCATGGCTTCGCTTGAGTTTGATGATTACGCCAAAATTTGGTGGGAATAAGTTCAAGTCGCTCGTGATGCTAGAGAAGAGCCTCCAATCACAACTTGGCATGACATGAAGGATGCAAATGTTCATATTATTTGGGATGGTGGAATTTAGGTGGAGCCAAAATAAAGGTGGTGGAATTAGAATAGATATGCCCCCAACTCAACTTGGGCATCAAGCAATATATCAAGAACAAACTACAATATATCAAGAAGCAATACAATTAATAAGGAAAATGCATATGAAGAGAAGAGCCAAATGAAGAGGGGTTTTAACATGATGTTCAAATGCAATGTGGCATGGTGATATGAGCATGATAATATGATGATGCAATAATGACATGTATGGAGTAGCATTATATATATTAAACCATGTAGCATTACAATGTTAGACGATTGGGATGCTACGACTCTCCCCCACTAAACAAGAATCTCGTCCCGAGATTCCTAGGAAAAAGAAGAAGACACAAAGAGTGGTGAGTTCTCAGAACGGAGGTAATCCTCACATTCCCAAGTTGCTCCTTCAACGGGATGGTGTGACCATTGGACTGTACAAAACTTGACAGACTTGTTGCGAGTCTATCATTCTACTTCTTCGAAAAAAGGACTTGAAGATCCTAGAGGATTGTTGTGAGACAAGAAAGATAGGATGAACATAGCTCGGATGCTCTCGAGAAACATGATAAAAGACTAGAACTACTTCTTGAAGAATTTGAAAAGATGATGTATCGAGGAGAGAAAAGAAATACACATCATTGGGATTAAAGATCAACAGATGCACGTGAATATGATTGTTTGATTTGCCGGAAGAAAAGAGCAACTTTGGAGAAGTTATCAACCACTATGAAAATAGCATTGTTTCTTCCCTCGGATTTAAGAAATGAAGTTCGAAAAAACAATATTGCCTTCAAACAACAGGGTTCCTTGGTGTCAACAGAGTAAGATTAGCATTGAGGACTTCTCGGATTATCTTCTTCTTGCACCTGTAAGAACCAAAGGATCACGCAATTGAGGTACACAGATTGATCTTCAAGAGAAGGAGGTGACACTAGCTTATAGTGGAATCCTAAGAAAGAACTTGAATGTAGAAAACTGGAGTTTATTGTAGAGATGCTTATTGCTTTCCTTAACCATGAGGTTATTGCAATAGATTTTGCGATTGATGGCATCGACCATAATTGGCTTTACTAAGAGAAATAATTTGACAAAATGGAAGTCAAAGATATCTTCCATCCATCTTGTTTGACAAAGTCGAGCTCTGGTAGAATGAAGAGTATCAGGGGAAGATTCTGTATTTGTTTCCACCAGATCATTGAAGATTTTTCTCCATCTTGAAATAGACGAGACCACCAATAAAGATTACTGATTATGTTCTTTGAGAGAACTCTGAAAAAACAAGGACAAAAGTAAAAGTCTTAAGGGATAAAGGCCACTTCTGACTTCCGTGGAATGAGTGAAATCACATTAATCCACCAATTCAATGTACAAGAGCGAATGATAAGAGTAGTGGTATGGTAGCTACTTCATCCCGCACCCAAAGCATTACTCCGTACATGAATAAGAAAATCATGCAACCTAACTCTCGAATTTCAGACTGAAGATCTTTGTAAGAACTCATGAAGCTCTGCAAGAAAATAAATAGGTGACGCAAACACTTCGTCGAATCCAAAGTAGATAAAGATGATGATGTTGTCGTCGTGTCAGAAGTCCCAAGCCATCAGAAAAGATATGAACAAAGATCATAGAGACAGATAAAATATTCAACAGATAGATTAAGGATAGCACCGAAAGCTTTAATAAAAGAAATATGAAAGATCTGGAAAGTCTTTGCGACATCCGGCGGATTGAGGATAGAAGATAAAATGAGGGGGTTTCCAAAGGTTTCTTCACGATTCAAAGACCAAAATAAATTTTTATCCTTCTTAAGAATATCTAAGAGAGATTTGGAAGTCTTGATGAGGTCTTCCACAAAGCAGCAACAATTACTTGTCAAACCACAGAAGGCTCCGGAGTTGGTTGAAAATGGTCTAAACACTTTCTGAGCTCAACGCTCTTGGAAAGATCAACATTAAGAGCAAGGGTTTCTGTTCAAGGAGATGCATTAAAAGAATAGATTATCTAGCCCTTAGGATGAGTAAAAAGAGATGTCGACTTGTTCACATAGTCGATCAGAACACCAGTTGCAAAGATAAAGAGATCTTGGACAAAGAATGATAATAACTCATACATTAAGCAAATCTATCAGGGATGAAAGGATGAAATTCTCTCGTATCAAAGAGAACCTTTGCGGATATGGAGTTCAAACAAGATATGAAGCACGCCAAACAAATAATAATACATCGTAGTACCTTCAGAATTCTTCGGATTTGTCAAAGATACTTGAATATGATATAGATATGATCACGGTATGACTCAAATTCACAAGAGATAACCACAATCATTTGGAGAATTAGATTGATAGCATTGGTCATATTCCACTCATGACAAGTGTCTGATCTTTCGATGAGATGGTGATAGTCGATTTGGATGGAGTTTGGGCTTGACAATTCGACTACACATAAGAGAACGAGCGCCAATGCAATCACTAGGCCAATCTCCTAGAGGTTACCGATCTTGCGGAAGCATGATCAGCATGACTAGCGAGGGTCTTAATTCCTACCTAAAATCGAGAACAAGTAAGAACTATTATTGCAATCAAGATATTGCGGATATAGATGAAAGCTTTATTGAATAAAGTGGGATCCCGAATAGGTGCGAAGTACAGGAGGTCGCTGCGACACTGAAGCCTTGGCGAAGTTGCAATGATGGCTAACTTTTAGTTAAACAAAATTCAAGTTGTAATGACAGCTAGGAGGGGGTTTATATGGAGGAAGAGAGGGGATTTTCGTCCAACCCTAATGGGTCATCCAAAAACACATCTAGATGGGCCTTCCTCCACACAAACAACCTTCAGAAACTGTCTACATTAACTTGCTCAAAAATACATGGGTCTGGCCCGTAAAATAAGGTGACGCAGCACCAAATAAAGCTTTGGATGAATAATACGAGTAGGTATCTTGTGAAATTGGTCCAAGCATCCGTTGCAGCGTTATGGTGGCTTCAAGGTTCTGAAATCTCCACTCGCAGCGTCATCGTCAATCCTCACACGTTTGTGGTGTTCTCCATGCACGCCCATGCTCCAATGCTTGTCCCTTATATCCTTGCTAGGTCCATCATTCCTAAGTAACATAAACATGTCTGATTTAGATAGCATCATATCCTCATTTATATTAGGATAGGTTTCTAGAAATGAAAGTACCTAATAATTGAGTAGTCATGTATAAGCTCTTGTGAGAGGTCCCTACCACATTGTCGTAGGAGTAGCGGGTGTATCAGTAGTAGAGATGTCCTCATCATCCCCCCTTCTTGAATTAAATTCATCCTCGACGCAATCTTATCTTCCTCTCCAAAGTATATCTCTCCACGTAATGTGTGTGTATTGTATTGCTCCATTGGTTGAGTAGTCTTCTCTCGCATCTTAACGCTTGGTTTGTATAACTCCGTAATTCTGCATATAATAACAAGATGTATCGTATCTCTATCTTTAGTACTAAAATAATATATAAAATTATTAATACTAGAGTTCACCTGGAGAACATGGCCAGAAGTAATAGTTTTGCTTATATCCAGACTATTCGTGTCCACATCATCCCCCTTTCTTGAAAGAAAAGCCGTACTTAGAGATATTTATTTTGTAAACATGGTAATAAAAAGACAAGGTGTACACATGGTATATGTATCTATCATATGTTTTAAGTCCTCTCATGTTCTTCATATTTAGCGTTCGAGAATAATAGACCGCACAACAGTTCATTAGCTGATTAGTCATATTCCTAAAACAAATACTACAACCCAATTTGCAAATATAAGTGAAGCACATAATAACATCTTGTAATTTACAATGCTCAATATTAAACCATTCCAACATTGGTAAACTAAAATTTATTGTTGCCAAACTACAAGCTACAACGCGTTTAGATAAACATTCATGCAGCAAGCTATTCGGTTCAAAATCCGTACTAATATTGGAGGTCATATAAAAATGATAGAGCATATGCACATATTTATTTATTCGCAAACAAGCTAGTTCACCACACGTGATGCAAATTTTATGCACCATAAAAACATTGTGTACGTCATAATCTCTAACCAAATAAAAAGTATAATCAGGGGCGTAAACACTCTTGAAACATATGATTTCAACAATTCTATTTCTAGCATGTGACAAGGACATAGGGAGATCCAATGTGACGGTAAACAAGGAATGAGCATGACAAAGTATGTCCAACTTATTTCTAACCAATTTTATATGATCTAAATCGGATATCAGGTCACATGGTTCAATCACATCAACAATAATTTCAATGGGTGCACACATCTCAAGTAAATAATTCAAATCAACAATAGGTGTACTCAAACCACTAGAAGAATTGGTTTCATATATAGCGGCACTCGAAATTGTAGGAGTCTTAATTGTTTCATCACATGACAAGTCTAAATCAGCAACACATTCATCTACAACAAGCGGTGGAACCAAATCATGTTTTGGCTCAACACATGGCATAGATAAATCAAAAGTACATTGAGAAATCTCATGTGTAGTAACATTATCAGTACCACTATTATTACCTCGTAGATCCGCTTCGCTTAAAGGAGGTACTTGAATAACAAATGATGAGACCGGAGAGATTTTTTCCAGAATCACACTCTTGTTTGCCTTATGTAAGCGTTTTCTTAATTTTTGTTCAGCTTTACAAGCAAGACAAAACAAATATTCGACATAATGCAACTCTTCATGCATTAACATACCCTGGATTTCATGGTTTAAACTTCTCCAAAATCTATCAATAAATTCTTCTTCATTTTCTTCCACCGAAGAATGCAACAAGGTATTTTCCAAAGCATCATAATATTTTTTACGGTGTTACTATCTTGATGTAAATGTTGTAATTTTCTAACCATGTCAAGAGTATAAGATGATGGAACAAATTTATAGAGCATAACAAGTTTCAAATCATGCCAAGTAGTAGGTATATAATCAAGATATAATCGATAATATTTATTCCACCATGTAGAAGCAAAATTAGTGAATGTACTAATTGCAGCTTTTATTCTCTTACGCTCAGAAAAATTATGGAAAACAAATATATCATTTAACTCAAGCTCCCATTTAATATATAAATCAGGTTTAGATCGGCCATTAAACTACGGCATAGAGACAATAACCTGATCATGTACTTTTACCTCTTGTGATGGTAGTCGTGGTTTGCTAGATGGTGGCACATCTCCAACTATAGACGAAGCCCAAGAACTTCTAACTTTAGAACCTACCATAACTAATAGAAACAAAAGACAAATAACAAGTATATGTTCCTATCGACTACTAGGATGGGATGGCAAGTTGCTCACAAGATTGCAAGTACCAAATTCTTACAAGTTCTTACCATACAGTAGGTGGCGATCGACTAGCAATATCAAGTAACTCCGAGGATTGGACAAAGAAATTACTAGGAAAATAAATATTGCGCGGTGTAGAAATATGTGGAGTTGTAGGTAGGCTTAATATATGTGGAGAAATATGTTGCAACCACGTTAGTCAATATAAAGCTGAAAATACGCTCCAAATTGTCAAGTGTTGGTCCTAGGCTAGACTGTACTAGAGACGCGAGTCTAAGACACAGATAAAATTCACGTTGTGAGAGAGATATAAGATAGATGGCCAATATCTGGGATATCTGTATTCTATAAACAACCAACCAGTGAGTGAATCAGTCAACATGGAGAAACGCACACCAAATAACAAGGGATGTCAACGAGGTGTCACAGGAATAGCAGCAGAAATAACAGTGTTGTCGAGTGATGCAGAAAAGATATAGGTTTGTTCAGACGAAAATATTGCCAAGACACATGAAGGCAATCATCGTGCACGACCGGTTCACTTGCTTCAGCCTCACGGACTCCGAAGTAATCACAACGAACCCCCCTTATCCACAGACCCGAGGAAGCCTAAATATGAGCACTTTCCTTTTCCTTTTCCTTTTTTTCACACATTTTTCTCTTTTTTCCCAACAAACTTGACAACCAGACTAGATCTAGAGCAAAAGGTCATGGGATTGTTTTTCTTCAATGAATTAATCAAACGATACCTACTTTACCAGAACCAAAGATTTTAGGAAACTCTTTTCTTTTGCTCTTGTCGTTTCTATTGCTTCCCACGCAAAGTGTGGAACAACTCAATGCAAGCTCCTGCTCGCTAGCGGTCCGGGCAAGCCGATCCAATATGCAGCTTTTTTAGCTCTCCAAACAGTTAGCAGCGGATCAAAAAGAATCTGGATCAAGACGAATTTGGATAGATGGCGACGACGACCACAAAGAAACTGGACGAAGGATGGAGAAGAAAAAATTATGAATTTTGACATGCGGAGGACAGTGGCAATAACGAAAACAGACAGATACAATGGAGAAGATTATTGCGATGGAATAAGATACATTAA
The DNA here is from genome assembly GCA_910589775.1 of Avena eriantha. NCBI lineage: Eukaryota > Viridiplantae > Streptophyta > Magnoliopsida > Poales > Poaceae > Avena > Avena eriantha. Next base: position 378,477,636 of record OU342742.1, on the reverse strand, counting down.
CTATGCGACAAGACGTAACTAGAACTCGAAGCTCTAAAAGACTAACACTAGAACCATCGACTCGACGAAAATGTCACACCCCGTTGCTACCGGTGAAGATCGGGGCATGAGGTCCAGGAACAAGAACAGATTTAGGATACATTAATGCTTGTGGTAGCACCGGACCTGAAGGAAGGCAGAAGTTTGGGAGGAGAAGAACAGAGGCAGAGGAGACAGGCGAGAGGAGAGTTCAGACTTCGTTCAGTTTTCTCTTCTATTCGATGTCCTCCATGCAGCCTATGGTGTGTCTCTGTATATGTCCAGCTCCAAGGCTTTCTGCTGGTCCAAGCCCAGGTACACATCCAACAACTAAAGCACGGTCCGGTGGGCATATAAGGTGTTACACTACCGCCCTGGCAAAACGTTGCTTGTCCCCAAGCAATGGCTTGCCCTTGTCATAGTGATAATTCCGTAATGTAATGTTTGCAAGAAGGAAACACCATCACCTGCATCCCATGCACCAGCTCCAGTAGCCTTGATTGATAGTGCACAAACGGAAGAGTGTATTCCAGGATCCCAAGTCATGTACTGAATTTTGTTTGCCAAAATCTCCAATGAAAAAAAATCCCTACACTTGCGTACACTCTAGAACTCCAGCAAATCTCTGCATGTGAACAGAACAAATGCAGCAATGAACAGAGATATCCCTGTAACATTTCTGAATTCCAAGAATTTGAGACCGAGTGCCCAAGCTGATGCGATATTGAGCACACCCTGATGCAATTTCTTCAAAAGCAACTCTCATTAGTGACATGACTGTATCTTCTAGGTGCATAGCACAAGAGTTACTCCAACGTCTGAATGAGCATGTACAGATAAAATAAGCAAGGAACTGAAACGAGTTCTCAAGCAGCACATAATTTTCGGACTGAATCATCTCAACATCATAGTAACCACTGAAGTTTTCAGAGTGTTGTGCAATAGCAAAGAAATAATGCATGTAGCTAGGACGCCACGGTTGAGCAACTGGTATTGTAATTTTCCATTCACACTCAAGTTGTTGCAGATGACCATGTATGTCTTGCTTGAACTTGTTATATTTTTCATCCAGTAAGACATTCATGAGAGCCTAGAACAAGAAATTGATCATGAGTCGAACCATGCAAAACTCAGTAATGTCACACTTTGGCGCTCTCACTAGTGTGCTAAATATTCTGCGAATGATCTGACCCAGGCTATATAGCCAGCTTGCTCCACCTGAAGTATTCCATTGAAGTTCAGAGTCTTTGTACATTGGTCAGCCCAAGCTTGTTTTCCTTCCATGGCAGTTGGTAGTGTGGTACCGCCAAACCATAGAATGGATATTCCTGGATCCCATACCCTGGAAATTCCAAAAAGCGGATGCATGATTTCCTCACTAATGGAAGAGTCTATATTTTCCAAGTGCAGATCATGTTGATGCTCAAAATTCCCTAAACTAAAGCCACTTAACCTCCATGGTGGAACTTTATCCAACACACGATCCAAGCAATTGGATGTGTCGACACTCACCTCCAGCTCTGGGTAGTGAACACTAAGCTCAAGAAACAAAAACAAGCCACCGGTATAAGTGAGAGCATGATCACGAATTTGCATGTCCCACGTCATATCCATGAGAAGGACTCCCTCAGACGGTTCAACAACAGTATGTACACAAAGCTCCAGAAAAATTGATATGCCACCGACATGGCTGAGCACCTCGTCTGACATCCAAATCTCATGAAGAAGCATTCGTCACACACCTTATCTGCACATCCATCACATGTTCCAGAAATAGAGATGAGCTTCCAATATTAGTGAGGATCGCATGTGAGTCCTCTTTGACCAAACATTCTGCCAGATGAGCTGTGGCAATTGGCTTACTAGGAATTTCCTCAAACACCTTGGGAGTACCAAACTGTTGTAGGAAATATACCCTAGAGACAAATAGTAATAAGGACTATTATCATATTTTATAAAGTTTATAATTAAGTTTTATATCATGTTATAATTGTATTGAGTGGAAATATCAATACACGTGTGATATATAAACAACCAGGGGTTCCCAGTGAAACTCTAGTCACTAGTTCATTGGTCAACAGGTGATCAAGTTTCCTGATCATGTGGCATTTATGCCAGTTAGAAATGGAGTCAACTCATTCTGAGAATGAGATGATGAACCAATACCCAACCTAAACATCGTGACCCGATCATGTCACGAAGTTCAAGTTACGATGATTAGAAATGGATCCTCGTAGACTATTCCTTAGACCGTGAGGCTATATCAATCACTGTCTCCCGAGAGTGCTTAGATAGCATCAAGCGCCACTTGGTAATACAGTGGTTATAAAGGTGTGTTCGGGTAGTCGGAGGAAACCGTAGAGGCAATATATGTCAAGAGCGGTATTTGTCCGTCCATGTGACGGAAAGATACTCAAGGGCCCACTCGGAGAAGATATATCCAATAGCTGCGCAGCGTGTGATTTTATCACAAGGATATCACTTGTCAGAACGAGTCAAGTAGCATTGTTTAGTAACGAGATTGAACACGACATGGTGATTTCATTGATCAGATCTTGGGCAATGCAAGTATCGAGAGACAAAGGGAATAAGACACGACTGTCCCGGTTCAAACGACGAAAGATCTTCGTGGAACACACAGGGGTCACATGGTCATCCAGGTCCCTCTATCGATCATTAGTCCGGGAGTGTCCCAACCATGTATGGAGTGTTCCCGAACCGTAGGGTATCATGCTTAAGGGTTTCATGATGCTTAGAGAGTGTTTAAAGGATCAGAAGAATCGCCGAAGAATAGTAGAGAGAAAACTAGAAGGGCTTCTGTTGGGGATATACTTTTCGGGTATCCTCATAGTTCCTCAATGACTAGGGTGGCCCACTTCGGGTTAGAGCTTTACTTCACGGGCGGACCAGTCAGAGAGAAGAGATGGAGTACAATATGGTTACGGGAAGGCCTAGAAGACTTACCAACATAGGCCCATAGTGTTACTTGTAAATCAAGATGTACTCTGTAACTGACTCTTAGTCGTAGCTGGATAGACCTCTCCTGTAAACCCTAGGACGGATATCTATATAAGCCGTCCTAGGGAGATCCTTTAGGGCACCCAATAGTCTACAATCATAACTCGCACAGGCGCACCCCTTGTAACCCATATTCTGGCTCTGCCGTATTACTGGATTGCTAGCAGGAGTAGGATCCGTCCAAAGCCGGTGGATTCGAACCTGGGTAAACGTGTGTGCTCACCGTCCCAGAACACCGTACGCCTCACACCCCTCTCTTCCGCACGCCTCGAGGACCCCCTCATGGCGTACTTGTCATCAACCCGACGATAGTTGGCGCCCACCGTGGGGCAAGTGAGCTTCGGATCTGCGTTCTGAGCAGAATCTGCAAGAATCGGAATCGGCGAGACTATCGCCGTCGGTCGCATCCTCTATGCCAGCGACGTCCCTCTCATTGTTCTCGACGAGACCTTGATTCCGGCTAGGGAGGTCGTGACCACCTACACCATCATGTCTTTTGGCGAGATCAATGTTTACATCGGTTTTGCTGAACCTGCCCCACCCACCCCTGCGGTGATGATAGAGGTAGAAGAAATTTTTGGGTCCCCTTTGTCCGCGGAGGCGACAGAGTTCCGGATCTCAGAAAACCCTAAACCCACCCAGCCCGCACTAATCACGGAGATAGTGGAGAAAGCTGAGCCTGAAGCAGATCTTGCAGTTCAAGTCGAATCTGAAGTGGATCTCCCAGTTGAGGACAAATCCTAGATCGATCTGTCTGTTGAGGTCGAATCCAGGAGGAGCACAGTAACAACCATGGTTCCGGCTACGCCAACGCCGGAACAGATCAACTATTCCTGAGGCATACGTTGAGGCGCATGATACTGCAAGACACAACTGTGGATGAGGTTCTCGAAACAATCAGGACCTTCAAGGAAGCCCACGAGGAAAGCCGCAACTACCTCAGGACCCACACGTCACACTTCATCGGATACGTTGGATCCGGATCTGGCTCTGCCGATGCTGGAGAGAACACCGACTTAGTGCTAGAGGCGATCAGAACAAATGTCGACATACCCGCATCCTCGGATGACTCGTTGACGTCGGCAGATTTCCGAAAGTTCTCCGCGGAATATGAAGAGGAGCTTAACTCCACAGCTGCTGCAGAAGGAGAAGACATGGACGAAGGATTCGGAGAAAATTCTCCCAAAGCGCAGGACAACATGGAACTCGGAGATGATCCCGAGAACCAAATGGCCGAAAGTAGCGAGCAGAGCTTGACCCCGGTAAATGGGCCCAAAGCCGTCTTTGCTACCAGCGCTGCTAAGAAGGCGAAGAAGAAGAACAAGAAGAATAAGACCCCGGCAAAAGATATTCCGGCAGAGGAAGTGATTGCCGAGGAATACGAAGAAGACTCGGATGGAGCACTTATCCTAGACGATCCAAAAGAAGAATTGGTTGATGGACACGTGATCACTGAAGGTGCGCGTAAACTCATCGATGCTGCATTAACCACACCTATCCCTACAGCTGCAGAACTTACTGCCGGAGAACTGGATGAAAGGGCTTAGGCCCTAGAAGCGCATTGTCAAGTACTCCTGGATGAAGCCAAAAGCATCGAGGACGAGAAGAAACGCATGGCAACTATGGAGAAGTACATCTCTCGGCAGCATCAGAAGACCCAGAAACGTCACACACGCGACGATCAAATCCCGTAAGTACACAAGGTTCTCTTTGAAGGAGACCCGGGGATGCCTCGTCTCGACAGCAAGGGAGATCTGGTGTATCCAACACCGGTGAAGAACACTGTCGCAGCTCGAGATATCCTATCGAATAATCCAGGTCCAGAACAGGTTCGATTGGGCATCAAGCTACTCACCAAGGGTCTGGAACAGCAAAGGGCCGCGAAATCCGGAAGCGGAAAAATGGTCTCCAAATCCGACCAATGTCGCACGGACTCAGCCTGGAATGATATAAGGCCCCAGCAGGTTCCGGAACAGTATAATCGTTCCGACCGACGGGAAGACAACTACTCAAGAACCGGATCATCAGGACAGCATCACAGAGCTGCACGTGACTGGCGCAATGTCGCTCCAGCTGCCAAGCAAGAGGCAATTGATGCACTGCATCCAAGGAACCCTCCCCGACGAGAGTCAAATGATCGTAGGGGAGAAGACAAAGAGAAACGACGGGAGGAGGACTGTCAAAGGATGCCACCTCCTAGACCTACAAACCGTCTGGCTGAGCCCCACCATGGTGGGAGTGGCGAACGAAAGAACGACGGAAACCATGCTGAGACAAGCCGGCAGGGGGCTCGTCGCAATGAAGACCCTCCCCGGAACCGGAATAATGACGCTCCGGACGGAGGCCCGCGATCAGCCGGAAACAACCCAGCTGCTCCACCTTCCCCACCAAGTAGCCATCATAATAGCCCCCAAGGAGGCCAAGGAAGACGTCGTGGTGGAGGAGGTGGTGGCAAAAGCCGAAGTCCGGCTCCAAGGCACCGCAGCCATAGCCATCACTCAGGACGACGATCTTTGTCTCCAAGTGATGCGCGACACCGGATTAACTCCAACATAGAGGCGCGGCGTTGCGAAAATGACGACATATACATGGGCCCAAAATGCTTCGGACCACGCATAAGAGCAACAAAATTCCCGGAAGGATTCGCTATCTCAAGACACATTCAAGCCTACGACGGTATGGCTCGGCCAGATACTTGGCTCCAGGATTTCTTCCAAGCTTGCTGTATCGCCAAAGGCGGAAACAGCCTGGTCGCAACCCAATATCTCCCACTCATGTTGCGAAAGACGGCACGATCATGGCTTAATGAACTTCCGGAGAACACCATCCACAACTGGTATGACATGCAAAGTGCGTTCTTTCGAAATTTCGAAGGCACATACCGGAGGCCCTGTATGGAGGGAGACCTACAGGGTTGCACCCAGAAAGCCGGAGAAACTTGTCGAGATTATCTCGGACGATGGATCGACACCAAGAACTCATGTGAAGGAGTAAATGACCAAACTGCAATTAAAGCTTTCATTGCAGGCCTCCCAATTGGATTACTACGTCATCGCTTGAAGTGTGACAAGGTAACTAATTTGGGAGAGATGATAGAAACAGCGAGCAAGTATGCAGATGTTGACGACGATGCGGAGGGATTACTGAATGCCCTGGCTGTGCCACAGTCGGCAAAACAACCAAAGCAGCAAGCTTAGAAGCGCAAGAATACGTCGGAAGAAAAGCCCAACACGGAAACGGCAGTGGTTACTGCTACTTTCGGGGCTGGAGGACGTGGTGGTGGCCGCGAACGCAGTTGTGGGACGTCAAGAGTTCAAGGTAGAGGAGACCAGCAACCTGGCAAAATCTACTCTTGGGCCGACATTGCCAATAACCCATGTGTGCATCACCTAGACGCCAATGGGGGCTCGTCCCACACAAACGCCGAGTGTCATTTTAACGACGACATTAAGAGAGATGATACCGCTGGTTACAGGGCTAAGCGGAAGAGGGGAAAAAAGAATCCTGAAAAAGATAAAGAGACCAAGGAAGATTCCAACATGGAGGAAGTTGATGCTTCAAATCCCAAGCCGGGAGGGAAGAAAAAATTTCCGACCAAGAAATACACTTACGTCACCTTCCTCGGATCTCAACCAGCAAAGGTCAAGAAAGCAGTTCTACATGAGCTCAATGCAACAGTTTCGGTTGTCCCTCAATTCCTAGACTGGTCGGAAGTGGCAATCACCTTTGACCGTGCTGATCATCCGCCCAAGTTGCATAGGCGAGGAAAATACGCCTTAATCATCAATCCACTTATTGACGGTTATGGTTTCTCCAAGACTCTCACGGACGGTGGCAGCAACATCAATATTCTGTATGTTGAAACGCTACATTGGAAGAAGATCTCAGAGACCTAGCTGAACCACAGCTATGTGATCTTTCACGGAGTTGTCCTAGGAAGATAGGCAAATTCCCTGGGAGAAATCACTTTGGATTGGAACTCCAAAGAACTATCGGATGGAAGCACTTTCCTTCGAAGTGGTCCTGTTCAAGAGCGCATACCATGCTATATTCGGACGTCCGGCTTACTGGGCTTTTATGGCTCGTCCATGTTACATTTACAATATGATGAAAATTCCAGATCCCAACGGCGTGATCACCATCAGGGGAGACCCGAAGAAAGCGCGAGAGTGCGAGGATGGAAATGCCTCCTTTGCTGAAACCGTGCTGCACGCCCAGGAGTACCAGGAGATCAAGAAGAGCATAGATCCGTCCAAGATGCCCGCAACGAAGAAGGAGGTGACAAAGCTGAATCCGGAGTTCAAGGCATCAGAAGAGACGAAGAAGACGCTGTTGAAGGATGATGACCCCTCCAAGGTGACCCAGATAGGCGTAGGCCTAGATAGCGCATAGGAAAGCACGCTCGTCAAGTTCCTCCAAGCAAATCAAGATATCTTCGCATGGCAGCCATCTAACATGACCGGAGTACCTAGGGAACTTGCTAAGCACTCTCTAAATGTAAACCCGAACGCTAAACCCGTCAAACAGTCACTACGATGTTTTGGCGATGTAAAGCGTAAGGCAATAGCTAAGGACCTAGCTCGGCTCGAGTTAGCCAGATTCATAGAAGAGGTCATCCATACTGATTGGTCGGCCAACCCTATAATGGTCCCTAAAAAGGACACCACTCGTTTAAGGATGTGTGTTGATTATACTGCCTTGAACAAGGCTTGTCCCAAAGATCCTTTCGCTCTGCCTAGGATTGATCAAGTTATCGATTCTACAGCAGGCTCGGAACTCCTCTGTTTTCTCGACGCATATTCCGGTTATCACCAAATTCGGATGAAGGAATCGGATAAAATCAAAACTTCATTCATAACCCCCTTCAGAACTTTCTGTTTTTGTTACGATGCCTTTTGGGTTGAAGAACGCAGGAGCTACGTACCAACGCAGAATGCAGCGTTGCCTCTATGATCAAATCAGACGCAATGTGCATGCATATGTGGATGATATAGCGGTGATGTCCAAAAAGAAGGAAACATTGATTTCCGACTTGGAGGAAACGTTCGCCAATCTACGAAAGTACAACATAATGCTTAATCCAAAGAAGTGTTTCTTTGGAATCTCAGCCGGTAAATTGTTAGGTTTCATCATGTCTCAGAGAGGCATAGAGGTGAACCGAGACAAGATTAAGGCTATACTCAATATTTCCAAGCCAACTCGCTGGAAGGACGTTCAAAGACTCACTAGTTGCATTGATGTAGTCAGTCAGTTTGTAAGCCGGCTCGGAGAAAGAGCCGCACCACTTTACAAGCTCCTGAAAAAGACCAAGAAATTCGTTTGGACTGATGAAGCTGAAGTTGCATGATGTCTACGCACTTCTATTCTTGTAGACAGTTGTTGGGCCTCCAAGTGCAGAGGTTTGTAGAACAGGAGCAAGTTTTCCCTTAAGTGGATCACCCAAGGTTTATCGAACTCAGGGAGGAAGTGGTCAAAGGTATTCCCTCTCAAGCAACCCTGCAATCAAGATACAAGAAGTCTCTTGTGTCCCCAACACACCCAATACACTTGTCAGGTGTATAGGTGCACTAGTTCGGCGAAGAGATAGTAAAATACAAGTGGTATGGATAATTATAAGTGGGAATGGTGATAGAAGATAACTTGATGGCGTGGAAAAGACTAAAGGCAAACTTAATAAAGATAGAAGCAAGCAAACATGTAACAGATCTAATAGCAAACGGTGTATCAATGCTAAGAAACAAGGCCTAGGGATCATACTTTCACTAGTGAACACTCTCTCATAATATATCTTCTCTTTATGATACTACTCTTAACTACTCTCGAGTTGAACACTCTAATCGATGGTAGGGCTATAACAGCACACCTCAAAGTAAGTCTTTCCCATCTAGAAAACCCCACACTATCACCTTGAGTACTAGATGAGTCCAACAAACACCACAATTTCATAAAGACATCCAACTCCAAATATAACTCATAACAAGTATTTGTAATCTCTAGCCTAAGTGCCACCATGGTGAGCGCGCTGTCACTTTCACACACATGGGGAGAGCAGAGATTCATTAAAGCACTTGAGTAGCAAGGTAGATCTACTTGATTACAAAGCTCATGATCATGCATAGAGAGAGAGATGAACACATAGCTACCGGTAGAACCCTTATCCTCGAGAGAGAACTACTCCCTCCTCATCATGGGAATCAGCAATGGTGATGGAGATGGTGGTGGAGATCGATGGAGATGGCTCCGGGGGCACTTCCCCGTCCCGGCAGGGTGCCGGAACAGAGACTTTCTGTCCCCCGAATCTCCCCTTCGGTGGCGGCGGCGCAGCGGAACTTTTTGTGGATTTCTGATTGACGCCCTAGGGTTTTGGTATCGGGAGGCTCTTATAGGCGAGAGGGGAGACCGAGGGGGTGCCAGGGGCCACCACACCATGCCCTGGCGTGGCCTAGGGTGACTCGCGCCTGGGGGGTGTGGCCAGGCCCTGGCCCTCCTCCGTCTCGTATTCTAGCTCCGTGAGTCTTCTGGTAAAATAGGAACTTTGGCTTTTGTCCCGTCCAATTCCGAGAATATTCATTTTCTGACTTCCTGGAACCAAAAACAGCAGAAAACACAACTGGCACTATGGCTCTTGTTAATAGGTTAGTCCAAGAAATCATATGAAAAGTACTCCAAAGTTGGAACAAAACACAAGAAAGTGGATAAAACCAAGAATGGAACATCAAAAATTATAGATACATTTGCAATGTATCAACATCCCCAAGCTTAACTCCTGCTCGTCCTCGAGTAGGTAAGTGATAAAAAGAAATAATTTTTGAGGTGACATGCACCATCAAAGACTTGATCAAAGTATTTGCAGAACATTCAAAGCTGGGATCATAGTACTTCAATCATAACATGAAAGACAAAGTTCTAGCAATAAGCAAAGAAACTATGATGCAACATGAAAAGGCACAAACAAAAGATTCATTAATAACAATGCTTTGCAAGACGTTTGTTTGTTTCACATAAAGAAAGCATAGCATAAAAGTATTCAGCTTGTCCCTCAATAGAGTAGCAAATATAAATGCATAGGACACCTTCAAAGTTCATAAGAGTGACTAGATACAATAGTTTCAAACAAGCAATAACAAGTTATGCATCAATCAACTAGTCTTGGGACAATGCACATAGAACTAAGAATGGCCACTATGCTCTCAAAGTAGGTGCATAAAGTTAGAAGGTGGAGACTCAATATAATGGTGGAAGAAAAGCCTTTTGTAAAAGGAAGTAGGGATTCAAGTCTCATAAAGAGCTTCCAAAAATTACTCATAGCTTTAAGCTCTCATTGCCCCTATCATAAGCATCTTGAAGGTGATTAAGGTTAAAGTGACACAACTAAGAGGATATGCTTCACAAGTTATAAACCGAAATCTCATGCCCCTTACTTATGAAGACCGAACCTCATGCTACTCAACTTTAGTCACAAGTAAGCTCTTGTCATTGTAAGTACATGTGTATCATAAAGAACCGCCAACGGGGTACCCCTTGCACATGATACAGGAGCTATCCCATAATCAAAATGACAAGGCAAGCAGACAATGAGCATCTTAGCGATCTTTTTATTTGCTATTTGCATAGGTTTTTATTGAGGATGCTTCATAGAGTGCTCATTATGGTGATGCTACAAGTTTCCACCATGATTAGGCATGGCTTAGGCTAGCGGCCCAGGCGTTTCTCTAACACACATACAAACTCCATGATCTTACAAGTCCCACTTTTATTTCACACCGCCGGGATCCGAAAGCAAAAGAACATGATATCAACGGGGTACAAAGTACAAGTGCAATGTTGAAAGCGTTCCCCATGAAACATGGTTCTGCTAATTTCAACTTATAAAACGCAAGCATATACGCAACAAAGAAGGACCCAATGGTTCAAGTTTATTAGAGGCAAGTAAAGTAAAGTGTGCCATCAAGTTCGTGAGAGCTTTAATCACTAGTTTTCTCATAACAAGTTTAATTTGGAAGGTAAACAAAAGCACGAATATACTTAGAGTAGCATAAGCTAGTAGGTAGGTATGGTGGAATCTTTGGAATAACTTGGTTTAGGGAGTTTGATGCATGAGTGGAACTCATACTTGGTTGTGGAGGCTAGCAAAAGACTGGGAGCAACAAACTAAGAGAGCAGTAATGGCCATAATCATGCAGAGCGACAAAACATCATTGATCAAAGAATAAAGTGATACTACAAGTTGAAAACTAAAGGATCATAAAGGCTAATGGACAAGTCGAAAGAGCAAATGGTTTAATCCTACAAGGCCTAAAACCGAGACTCGAAGCACCATTACGACGTGCTACACGGACTTGGGCAGAGGAATTACCTTCTGTAATATGGAATTTACGAACAACTCCGAACATGTCAACTGGATACACACCTTTCTTCTTGGTCTATGGCGCAGAAGCGGTTCTTCCTAATGACTTTATTCACACTTCTCCTAGAGTGGCCGTGTATATCGAAGAAGATGCCGAGATTTCTCGACAAAATGATCTCGACTTAGTCGAAGAAGTTCGCGTCGTTGCTGAAATGAGATCAACAGCCTATCAGTAGAAGTTACGCTAGTATCATTGCCAGAGAGTCAGAAACCGGTCTTTCAATAAGGGCGATTTGGTTCTTCGGCTTGTGCAACAAAGAAAGCAAAAACTTTCCCTAGTATGGGAAGGGCCATTTTAGTTAGTCGAGTATTACACAATGGTTCATACTACCTAACTGATATGCGGCCAGTCAAAGAAAGACCTTCTACTAAGAAGAGAAAGAGAGATGGAGGTAGTACAAATCTGGATGAGTTAGACAGACTGTGGAATATTGCTCAGCTATGTCCCTTTTATTCTTAGTTTATCCTTCTTTGTAATCATATATGTGTACATGTTCTGTGAGAAATAAAAGTTTTGGTTGCCTCAAGTTTTTTCTGAGAAGTTTTTACCATCTTATTTCTGAATGATCATGTCACACGTCGAAAATCCCAGAATACTTGAAAGTACTTTATGCTCATGTTTGTTCTGGTTTAGATTTCCGATTCTAAAATTGCTACCCTTAGGTATAACTCTAAAGTTTCTAGTCTATACTTTGGTTATTTGTCTGATTGCCGGATGCAGGTATTTTCCGAATAGTGAATTGTTGGTAGTGGAAGCCGGCTTTGTTTTCGGGTTTAAACTGGTTTAGCAATTGAGCTCCGTTGCTCGGCAAAGTTTCCATGCTGAAAGTTTAGCCGACTCACGAAAGGGACGAGGCGGAAAGCCAGATAAACGATAAGTACAGACAAAAAATACAAGTGCTTATGCAAACATTCCAGGCACAAAAATTTAAGTCAACGGTGCTGAATAGATTAAAACTTAGCACTATCAAAAAGTATCATACTACTTATTTACAGACCCATAATGTTTTCAGAATAACACATCTGTTCTTTCTGATGATCTATGATGCAGGAGGAGAGGTAGGAGCTGCCGGCTCGCTGGATACATCAGCCTCGGCTTGATAGCGTTCCGAGATGTTCAAATCCGATATGGTTTGATCATCGTCGGAAACTTCAGCTGCTTCTTCGGGAGGAGGAGGCGGCGTGTCCACGCGGGTGAAGAAGGGAGTATCGTAGCTGGTCAAATCAGCTACGTGGCACCCATATCCAGCGCAGGAATCCATGATGGCTTTGATATCTTGTTCCTGGCCGTCTTCATCCACTGTAGAATACCCTCTGGTCACTTGCCAGATTTCCATGCTTCCATGGTGGCTCATGACCATTGTGAGAGTGTTCTGCGCTGCGGATCGCGCGTAGGACATGTTCCAGTCCTGGACAAGCTGCGGCATCTCCTTTGCCTTGTCTCTCACCTGAAAGTCGGACATGATATGCATATCCGGAACCTTGAGAGCTTCACGAATATCCTCGAGGGATTGGCGGAAGTCATGAAGCAAATCACCGACCTGGGTAAGCTGGTGGGTGTGAGGCTCGGAAGAGGCGGAGTCCGTCGAGTTCAGAGGACCTATGCATATAATGCAAAATAGTTAGATAAATCCGACATCAAAAAAAGTCGAAGAATGTAGACAAGTCAGAAAGATGGAAACATACCAAGGATGACATCATCGACTTTGGTTTTCTCCTCACGAAGAATCTGGAGTTCAGCCCTGAGTGCGTCAGAAATGTCCCTCTCTCTGAACAAGTCATTGGTAAGATCCGAGATTTTCTTCTCATGAAGTGCAATCTTGCGATCACGCTCCACGGTGGCCATGGAGGAGGATTCGAGAACTTGAGCAATGCTCTTCTCATGATCCGCCTTGAGTTGGTTTAGCTCTTGGCGGAGATCTTTGTTTTTCACCACCAAGGTCTTCAGATTCTCGGCCTCTTCAATCATAGCACAAGACTGCTTTACCAGTGTTGTAAGTCAAAAAAGAACAACAGTTTAATAAAAATATTCGACTATGAAAACGCAGGACAAGATTTGAGTCTCGGAATGTTTACCTTCGGCCTCATCCTTGGACACTTTTAGTTCAGCATTTTCAAGACGGAGAGCCTTGATCTCTCTCCGCTTGTTGCAGATATTCTTCAACAATTCCTGGTTATATGAATTAACTTTCTGTAAGTCAGAATACCCAGAGTCAGAAGTCTACTAAAGACTCGGGCTAATATTGTAGCTAATATCAGCACGAGCCTTGGGGGCTACACTAGTTCATCCTTTGGCATCCTAAGGAAGCATAAACCCGGATTGTCTATCCAACTTCATGCTTGGGGGCTAGATGATATGATATAAAGTACCATAAAGAAAAACGTGAGTTGGAATTCCGACTTACATGATGTTCATGTGTGAGCTTGCTCAGACACATGTTCACTTCAGTGGTAACCTTCTCGGCAAGGGTGAGCGGGATCACTGGTGGAGGTGGTAATACGCCAGCTCTCAATCCCTCGTCGTGAAGGCGGACTTGTTCGAGAAGTTCGGAGTACTTGACGTCCTCCGCTTCTTATGCTTCTTCTTCAGCAGAAAGATTTCGGCTTTCCGGGCATTGCTGGGCCAGCCGCTGGATTTCCTCCACAGATTTCCGAGATAATCCAAATTTGGCAAGTCCCAGATTGTTCAAGAGATTTTCGGTGAAGGTTTTTGCCGAGGGATCATTACCCGAAGAGGGTTCACCCTTATCAAAACCTGAGTCACCCATGGTGATGTTAGTTTGCGACTCAAGGATCGCTGGCTCTGCTGAGGGAGTCGGATCTTCTGCAACAATCGGAGATGGAGTAATCTCCGGCGCTGCAGAAGGCTGAGGGGCAGGAGTCGGAGGAGCCACGGCAGGAGAAGCCAAAGTTAGCTTTGTTTGACGCAGGGGCTTTGAAGTACTTCCCTTCCCCTTGCCCTTGATGAGTTGTTTAGCTCTGAGAAGGTAATAGAATGAAGAACATTATATCTCGGAAAAAATCATGAGTAAAGTACAAAGGCAGAAGTTGTGTGGAAAGTTACCTCTTCACAACTGGCACTTCGTTTGTGCCGATGGCCACTGTCGAAGCTTTGCGCTTCCTAGGCATAACATCCGGCAGTGGGACCAATTCCTCCTCTTGAGAAAACTCGGGAGGATATCCCTCGATAGGAGCTAATTCTGACTCGGGGAGGTCGGCAAGCTAAAAAGAAGATAGTATCTTAGTATTGCGAAATAACTTAAAGGTGAAACACATAAAAGGGTTGTTGTTAAAGCTTACCAGCACAACGGGGTCTTCCACTTTATGCATGTCCAGATACAGCTCCGGAATCTTCCTCTCTATCCGCTCCCTTATCAGCCATTTCATTTGGCTTATGTAATCTTGCGGCTTCAAGGCCTTGGGGATGATACGGAGGGAGTCCTTTTTTGACGTCGTGATGGAATGCATCAGTCGATCGCCATGGTGTTGGAGAGGTTGGATCCGGCGAGAAACCCAACACTGGACCAAGTCGGACCCTCTCACGCCCTTGTGCTTCATCAGATATTCAATCCGCCTCTTGGCAAGAAGCAAATCGTCACTGAGAGCGGGAGCGACCTCGTCCCAAGATGCTTGAGGCGTGGCGGCTCCATCGATGAAAGCCGGCAAAGCTGTGTCTTTGCCGGGAGCGGGGATATCCTTGTGGTAGAAAAAGGTAGTCGGCCATTGTTTGACCGACTCACTAGCTAAAATCCGAGGATAAACACGCTCACGCCTAACCAAAAAACTAATTGTACCGGTAATGTAAGGATTACCGATGGTGATGGAGTTTCTCCGGACATGAAAGTAGTACCAAAAAGAGTGAGACTCGGCCTAATGCCGAGATACCCCTCGCACAAAGATGCATAGGCACTCATCTCTAAAATGGAGTTCGGGGGGAGATGCTGAAGTTGAACACTATAATGGTCTATCACCTCAGAAAAGAAATCTGAGGGAGGAAAGGATAAACCTCTGTCTAGGTGAGTGCCGAAGTGCACTCGCTCGCCGTTGTGAGGGTTGGGGATGGCTTCGCCGAAGCCGCTCCGCCAGTCACTGGCACGGAGGAGCCCTTCTTCTTCCACAACGTGGAGCTTGTCATCATCAAGGACGCACGGGATCCAAACCCCGCGATTGCTCTCCTTTTCCGCCGTCGTTGCCGTTGTTGCCGTTGTTGCTGCGCCGGAAGATGAAGTGGAAGCCATTTTCTTGGTGCGCGGGTGACCTTGGATGGGCGGTGCTGGGAATTTTTGGGGGCAAGGAAGCTCTGTGCGCGTGGGAGAAGTGGAGGAGAAGGAAACGGCGTGGGGAATAGGTGAAGAAGATGAGGATAAGGAATCCTCACCCCTTATAACCACCAACCGCACCAAGATTCGTGCAAATCCCACAGTAACCGTGCCACGCGTCGTGGAAAGGACAGGGAAACCTCCGCGCGATGATTACGTCGCCTCGATTTCCACGCACACATTAAAACGGCGCCTCGGTTCTGCGAAAGGCGGACCCACCAACGGTCATGCTGACGAGAAATGTATGTTAGTGACGTGACTTGACCATGACTGGTGTCAGGCTGCGTCAGAGACCAAGTTTCGTCTTAGTTTGAATTATGAGCTGGAAATACGACTGATGTACTGATAGGTCCGACTTATTTTTGAGACCCGGATCATATCTTTGTTTTGAAGTTTCAGGAACCCTTCAAGATTCTGCAAGCCGAAGATCAAGCTAGATGATGATGAATCCGACTTTGGATCTTGGAGACTTCCGGGGGCTGCTGTTGGGGATATACTTTCCGGGTATCCTTGATGTCTACGCACTTCTATTCTTGTAGACAGTTGTTGGGCCTCCAAGTGTAGAGGTTTGTAGAACAACAACAAGTTTCCCTTAAGTGGATTACCCAAGGTTTATCGAACTTAGAGAGGAAGTGGTCAAAGGTATCCCCTCTCAAGCAACCCTGCAATCAAGATACAAGAAGTCTCTTGTGTCCCCAACACACCCAATACACTTGTCAGGTGTATAGGTGCACTAGTTAGGCGAAGAGATAGTGAAATACAAGTGGTATGGATAATTATAAGTGGTAACGGTGATAGAAAATAGCTTGATGGCATGGAAGAGACTAAAGGCAAACTGAAATAAAGATGGAAGCAAGCAAACATGTAACATATCTAGTAGCAAACGGTGTTTCAATGCTTAGAAACAAGGCATAGGGATCATACTTTCACTAGTGAACACTCTCATATAAATATATTCTTCTTCATGATACTACTCTTAACTACTCTCCGGTTGGACACTCTAATCGATGGTAGGGCTATAACAGCACACCTCAAAGTAAGCCTTTCCCATCTAGAAAACCCCACACTGTCACCTTGAGTACTACATGAGTCCAACAAACACCACAATTTCATAAAGACATCCAACTCCAAATATAACTCATAACAAGTATTTGTAATCTCTAGCCTAAGTGCCACCATGGTCTGCACACTGTCACTTTCACACACATGGGGAGAGCAGAGATCTATTAAAGCACTTGAGTAGCAAGGTAGATCTATAGATTACAAGCTCATGATCTCAATAAGATCATGCATAGAGAGAGAGATATGAACACATAGTTACCGGTAGAACCCTTAGCCTCGAGAGAGAACTACTCCCTCCTCATCATGGGAATCAGCAACGGTGATGAAGATGGCGGTGGAGATCGATGGAGATGGCTTCGGGGGCACTTCCCCGTCCCGGCAGGGTGCCGGAACAGAGACTTTCTATCCCCCGAATCTCCCCTTCGGTGGCGGCGGCGCTGCAGAACTTTTCGTGGCTGGAGGCTTGACGATTTAGGGTTTATGCATCGGGAGGCTCTTATAGGCGAGAGGGGAGACCGAGGGGGTGCCGGAGGGGCCCACACCACCCCCTGGCGCGGCCTGGCCTGGCCTATGCCACCAGGTGGTGTGGCTAGCCCCTGGTCCCTCTCCGTCTCGTATTCTGGCTCCGTGAGTCTTCCGGTAAAATATCGACTTTGGCTTTCGTCTGGTCCAATTCCGAGAATATTGATTTTCTGACTTTCCTAGAACCAAAAACAGCAGAAAACAGGCAGCTGGCACTGTGGCTCTTGTTAATAGGTTAGTCCAAGAAATCATATGAAAAGTACTCCAAAGTGTGGACAAAACAAAAGAAAGTAGATAAAACCAAGCATGGAACATCAAAAATTATAGATACATTTGCAATGTATCAACATCCCCAAGCTTAACTCCTGCTCGTCCTCGAGTAGGTAAGTGGTAAAAAGAAAGAATAATTTTTGAGGTGACATGCACCATCATAAACTTGATCAAAGTATTTGTAAAACACTCAAAGTTGGGATCATAGTACTTCAATCATAGCATGAAAGATAAAGTTCTAACAATAAGACAAAGCAACTATGTTGCAACATGAGAAGGCACAAACAAAAGATTCACGAATAACAATGCTTTGCAAGACGTTTGTTTGTTTCACATAAAGAAAACATACCATAGTGGCATTCAGCTTGTCCCTCATAGAGTAGCAAATATAAATGCATAGGACACCTTCAAAGTTCATAAGAGTGACTAGATACAAATAGTTTAAAAACAGGCAATATCAAGTTATGCATCAATCAACTAGTCTTGGGAAAATGCACATAGAACTAAGAATGACCACTATGCTCTCAAAGTAGGTGCATAAAGGTAGAAGGTGGAGACTCAACATAATGGTGGAAGAAAGGCCTTCATAAAAGGAAGTAGGGATTCAAGTCTCATAAAGAGCTTCCAAAAATTATGGTACTTATAGCTTTCAGCTATCATTGCCCCTATCATAAGCATCTTGAAGGTGATTAAGGTTAAAGTGAACAAACTATGGTGTACATGCTTGAGGAAGTATAAGTTAGAAATCTCATGTCCCTTGAATACGAGGGACGCTCCTCATGCTACTCAAGTTTAGTCACTGGTAAGTTCTTGTCATCGTAAGTACATGTGTATCATAGAGAACCGCCAACGGGGTACCCCTTGCCCGATGATACGGAAGAATCCCCATATCAAAATGACAAGGCAAGCAGACAACGAGCATCTCAGCAATCTTCTTATTTACCATGGGAATATGGTGCTTTTTCTCTCTTTCCTCTTTTCATAATCTCATTTTTTCTCTTTTTCTCCTTTTCTCAATATATGACTCTTTTTTTATAAGAAGAATGCTTCATAGACAACTCATTATGGTTACGCTGCAGGTTTCCACCATGTCAGCATGGATTAGACCAGCGGCCCAGGCGTTTCTCTAACACATATACATAACTCCATGGACTTACAAGCTCCCCTTTCATTTCACACCGACGACATCCATAGACAAAAGAGCATGATATCAACTAGGTACAAAGTACCAAGTGCAATGTTGAAAGCGTTCCCCATGACAGCATGGTTCTGCTAATTCCCAACAAATAAGTGCAAGCATATACAACATAGATGACACAATGGTTCAAGTTTATTAAGGGCAAGAAAAGTAAAGTGTGCCATCAAGTTCGTGAGAGCTTTAATCACTAGTTTTCTCATAACAAGTTTAATTTGGAAGGTAAACAAAAACATGAATATACTGGGAATAGCGTATGCTAGTAGGTGGGTATGGTGGACTCTTTGGAATAACTTGGTTTAGGGAGTTGGATGCATGAGTTGAACTCATACTTGGTTGTGGATGCTAGCAAAAGACTGGGAGCGACAAAATAAGAGAGCAATAATGGCCATAATCATGCAGAGCGACAAAACATCATTGATCAAAGCATAAAGTGATACTACAAGTTGAAAACTAAAGGATCATAAAGGCTATGGTGACTTGAGATAGTCATCACATGGTGTGAGCATGCGCCAAGTGATGACCCACAAGTATAGGGGGTGTATCGCAATATTTTTGATAAGTAAGAGTGTCGAACCCAACGAGGAGCAGAAGGTGCTGGCTAGTGGTATGGATCAGGAATTCTCTGCAAATACTTAGTAAATGGATTTTTAGGGTTTTTTGATAAAGCAAGTAAACAAAGTATGAGTAAATAAAAGACAGTAGGAATAAATGCAGCAAGTGGCCCAATCCTTTATGCAGCAAAGGACAAGCCGGTTGTATTACTGAAGATGACCAAACGTTCTCGACGACACATGGGAAGACTGTCAAGTACTTTCGCTTCATATAGTGGATTAATCTTCTTTAGCTTGCTAAGTGTTGTGTGGGTGAACCTGTGCTAATGTACCGACCTTCCTAGGACTAATACATACTTGTGATTATACCCCTTGCAAACATCCGTAAGTACAAGAAAGTAATTAAGGTAGAAACCTAACCACAGCTTTAAACTCTAAGACCCTTACGTCCCTTGTGCAATGGTTTCCTAACGGGGGTTCAGGTTTCTGTCACTCCGGCAACCCCTACGATTAGTAGCCAAATACATAATGCATTCCCCTAGGCCCATATAGGTGAAGTGTCATGTAGTCGAAATTAACATGACAACACTAGAAGAAGTACACCACAACTTAAATATCAAACTATTGAATCTTTCTCAACACAACTCTACTACTAACAACATGACTTCTCCCATGTCCTCAAGAACAAAACGAACTACTCACAAGACATCATATGGATCATGATCAGAGATGGAATAATGATGTATAACAATCTGAACATAAACAATATTTCAATGGTTCACTCAATAGCATCAACTACAAAGAGTAATCAACACCGGGAAAGTTTCCCCTATGAACTATGCAAGATTCAACCCAATTGTTACAGCAATATGAGGATGGTGATGATGGTGATGATGGTGGTGATGATGATGATGATGATCCCGATGAAGTCTAGCTTGATGGTGGTGTTGATGGCGACGATCTTCCCTCTCCGGGAAGGAATTCTCCCGGCAGAAATCTGTCTGCCGGAGAGATCTTTCTCTCTCGGTGTTTTCCGCCCCGTAGAGGCGGTGGAATCTTTCTGTGGTCGCTCCTCGAGTCTTTGGGTTTCAGGAGGAATATATACGCCAGAGGGGAGTGCCAGGGGTGGACCAGGGTGGCCACACCACCTGATGGCGTGGCCTGGGCTGGCCCGCGCAAGGGGTGGTGTGGGCCTCCTGTGGCCCATCTCCAGCCCCCTTCCGGCTTCCTTCTTCTTCTGGAAAAATAGGATTTTCCATGTATTTTCCCGGATTTTCTGATATTCGTGAATTTTGCCTCCAAACAGCACCTTTTCCATCAGAATCCTGACTGCAGCGGTCCATACTCCAAAAGTCATCAACCATGCAAAAACAGATGAAATAACATAAGTATCACCTCTCAATACAAAATATATCAATGAATAACAATGAATTATGACATAGAATAGTGATGCAAAATGGACGTATCAACTCCCCCCAAGCTTAGACTTCGCTTGTCCCTAAGCGAAACTAAGCTCAATAAACATGGCCTCAGGTTTATGGAGTGAAGAGTCGATAAAAGAATACGGACAAGAAGCATCACATTCATCAAATACATAGATCATAATAGAAGACAACTCACTATTATATAACTCAATTTGCAATGAGTAAAGGAAACACAATAAAGATACATAAAGTGAATCATAATTGGTAATGACAAACTTAGCTCTTGGTCGAAGAATAGTTGATAATTTGCTGGAGTTCACAAATAACTGGTTTTCAATGATAGCTTTCAAAGTAGTAAACATCCAGATAAAAGCAATGTGCAAAACAAGGAACATAAGCAACATGAGTGAATAAATCATCATATGAATGAATGAAACACAACAACTCAAAATACTTGCTGAGATAGAGAGGAATAGGTTTACTGACTCAACTAAAAAGTAAAAGAAGGGCCCTTCACAGATGGAAGCAGGGATTGTAAGTCTCATAAAGAGCTCCTAAAAATTATGATACTTACTAGCTTGCAACTCGCATTTCCCCTATCATAGGCATCTTTTGGTGATTAAGGTTAAAGTGACACAACTAAGAGGATATGCTTGACAAGTTATAAATTGAAGTCCCATGCCCCTTACTTATGAGTACCGAACCTCATGCTACTCAACTTCAGTCATGAGTAAGCTCTTGTCATTGTAAATACACGTGTATCATTGAGAACCGCCATCGGGGTACCCCTTGCACATGACACAGGAGCTATCCCATAATCAAAATGACAAGGCAAGCAGACAGTGAGCATCTCAGCGATCTTTTTATTTGCTATTTGCATAGGTTTTTATTGAGGATGCTTCATAGAATGCTCACTATAGTTATGCTGCAAGTTTCCACCATGATTAGGCATGGCTTAGGCTAGCCTCCCAGGCGTTTCTCTAACACACATATAAACTCCATGATCTTACAAGTTCCACTTTTATTTCACACCGCCGGGATCCATAAGCAAAAGAACATGATATCAACTAGGTACAAAGTACCAATGCAATGTTGAAAGCGTTCCCCATGATACATGGTTCTGCTAACTTCAACTCATAAAGCGCACGCATATACGCAACAAAGAAGGACCCAATGGTTCAGGTTTATTAAGTGCAAGAAAAGTAAGGTGTGCCATCAAGTTCGTGAGAGCTTTAATCACTAATTTTCACATAACAAGTTTAATTTGGGAGGTAGATAAAACAGGAATTTACTTGGAATAACAATAATGCTAATAGGTAGGTATGGTGGACACAAATGGCGTGGGTTTTCGATTAAAGGAGTGGATGCACGAGAAGAATTCCCTCTCGGTACAGGTTTTTGGCTAGCAAGGCTAGGTAGCAAGTACAAGAGTTGAAGGAAACAAACAAACATACAAGTGATAAAGACAAACATGCAATCTTCCTTGGAAGCACAAAAGATCTTAACTAGAGAATACTAGACTCATGAGCTAATTAAGAAAGAAAGATGATGAAATTATATTTATTTTGACTGCTTTTATCTTTTTCATTCAACTCTCAAAAATAGTGTTGATACTGACCGAGCCAGGTTTGTCAAAACCAACTAAATTAACTCAATGATCCCAAAGTGATACCAATACTAACAACAAGATCAATGATATAACCTCGAATTGAAAACTAATATAAGCTATGCAAAAGAGTGAATGATAGAACTTCTCATTAATATTCCATAACGACAACTCACACCAAGGGATACATATCTAACGAGAGGGGAGGCACTTCCATAATGCAAACCATACTACATAATAACTTCTCTATTCATGATATGACTCTACTAATAAGGTAAAAAGATATAAGATAGTGATGTGATACCGCGGCACTCCCCCAAGCTTGGAACAAACCAAGGGGATGCCAAACCTGATGACGAATTACTCCTTTCGTGGTGGTGGTATCCTCTTGTCATCGTCCGACTTCCAGGGTAAAGGCTCCCCATCAACAAAGGATATTGTTGTCCTAAGCTTCAAAGATAGTTCCTGGCAGAAATAGATCGACACGAAAACACGACGAAAACATGATATACGAACCTTGGGAGAGCCGAGGGATTATATATTACGAAGTTACATAACAAAAGGAAGGTACTGGGAGAAAACGAGTCGGGGGCGGAGTCCGGGGTGGACTCACCACCTGGTGGCGTGGCCAGGGGAGGGCCCGCGCCACAGGGTGGTGTGAGCCAACCTAGCTCCGTTTCCGTCCCTTTTTCGCTTCGTAGCTTCCCTTATTGACTGAAAACTGCAAAAATATAGTTGGATAGTATTTTCACGGAACTTTTTCCTACCAGAACTGTTACCTATTTGAAAGCGGACTCTAGAGGTCTCTGAATTTGGTATGTAGTAGATTCTTCCGGAGTCATCACTTGAATATCATCGATATCTTCATCTTCATACACTTATTACTTGAGTCATAAAACCCTTCTCTTCCTTATTACACCATTATCTCCACTACCTGGAAATTTCTTTCACACAAAACTCCACACAGTTCTCATTAGCAACATTAGTATAAGTGAAGTGATAAAACCTTTTGAGTCCAACTCTAACTGAAAAACCATCAAAACATAAGCTACTGTAGCAACTCCTTCCGAAAACCCAAAAAGAATTCAAAAAGGAAATTGAATAAAGAAGCAAATGCAAGAGTGGCAAAATCTATCAAAACAGACCAGCAGGTAAAGATAATTTTTTTAGAAAACCTTCTGTTGCTCAAATCAAAAATTGCAAGACTAACGAAAGCTAAATAACAACCTGGGGCAGAAGCACAAAAAATTACAGCTTAATCTGACATACAGAGATCTCTCACGAATTTTTACGGTGAAGCAAAAAAATCTGTTTCGGGACAGCAACTTCCCCAAATATTACTTCTCTCTCATTAGAAGTTGATCTTGACACAAAAAACAAACAAAAAGGATAAGGAGCAGTTATTACCGGAGTAATAACTTCCAAGACTCAAAGAAACAAAAACAAACTTAAAGCAAAAACAAATTGGGTTGTCTCCCTAAAAGCTCTTTCTTTATAGCCATTAAGATGGGCATGATAATTTTGAAGATGCTCACTCAAGAATATGAATTGAAGTGAAAAAGAGCATTAAGAAGCAAAAACACACACACATTTAAGTATAACCCACTTCCTATGCAAGGGAATTTTGTAAACAAACAAGTTGTTGAAACCAGAGGCTACTTGCATAAGAAGGCAAAAGAAGTGCAACATAAAAACTTTCAGCATAAACGAGGAAACTTGATATTATTGAGATACATAAGAACACTTTTCCCTCTCTCATAATAACTTTCAGTATCATGCATAAACTTAACAATATAACTATCACAAGGGCCATCATAGCAATGATCTCTTATTCTAACAAAAAACACAGGAATACTAGCTCTCGTAACACTACTTTGTGAAACAATATTAGAGGTATCCTTACAAAGGATAGTGTGTCCATCTTCTTCATATTTAGTAACAAAGTCTTTCACATTTGCTATTATAGGTTCATCAACCATTTGTTTATCAGGTTCAACAGCTTTACTTGTACTTTCATTAACCATACTAGCTATCATAGAATGTTCCTTAATCTTAACTGGGAAAGGCATTTTCTCAATATAAGGTTCAGGTAAAACATGATTAGCAGTATAAACTTCAGTATTTCTTGCAGGAACACTCTTAGCAATATCTTTATAAGGTTCATGATACTTATTCCACTTCTTTTTAGGCACTTCAATATAGGAAGCAAAAGCCTTAAAATAAGAAGCAATAGCTTGAGAGTCTAGACCATAAGCATTTTTAATATTTTGAAAGTCATCGGTTCCCATAAAAGATTCAATGCATTCATAATCATAATTTATACCTGACTTTCTACCTTTGTCATTCTCCCAAGCTTCAGCATTGTCTTGAATACGGTCCAGAAGATCCCATTTAGCTTCTTCTTCCATGCGAGTGAATGATCCAGCACAAGAAGCATCCAATAAATCCTTGTCATGTAGAGGGAGCCTTGCATAAAAGTTATTGATAATAATATTGTTGGGAAGCTCATGAATGGGACATTTGAGCATTAGTAACTTCAATCTCCCCCAAGCTTGAGCTATACTCTCTCCATCAAGAGGCCAAAAGTTGTATATTTGATTCCGATCTTTATGAATCTCACTAGGAGGATAAAACTTTGAATAAAAGAGAGGCACTATTTCCTCCCATTTCAGAGCTTGACCATTCTTCAGCAGCTTATACCATTCCTCAGCTCTTCCTTTTAGTGATAATGAGAATAACTTCTTCTTAACTTGATCTGTAGTAATACCTGCACAATTGAACAACCCGCATAATTCGTGTATAAAGAGTAAATGATCACCGGGATGGACTGTTCCATCCCCAACATAGTAGTTATCCATAACACGATCAATAATTCTTGTAGGTATTTTAAAAACATCATTCTCAGCAGGTGGTGGTTTATCTACTTCCTTAGCAGTGGTAGTAGCATTACCAAATAAGAAACTTAGCGAATTATCCATAACGAAAATAAAGCAACTAGCAGAAGTAAACAATACTCACGGTAGAAGTTTCCTTTACCAGTTCCAGTCTCCAATAGCGCTTCACTCCCCGGCAACGGCGCCAGAAAATAGTCTTGATGACCCACAAGTATAGGGGGTGTATCGCAGTATTTTCGATAAGTAAGAGTGTCGAACCCAACGAGGAGCAAAAGGTGCTGGCTAGTGATATGGATCAGGAATTCTCTGCAAATACTTAGTAAACGGATTTTTAGGGTTTTTGATAAAGCAAGTAAACAAAGTACGAGTAAATAAAAGACAGTAGGAATAAATGCAGCAAGTGGCTCAATCCTTTATGCAGCAAAGGACAAGCCAGTTGTATTACTGAAGATGACCAAACGTTCTCGAGGACACATGGGAAGACTGTCAAGTGCTTTCGCTTCATATAGTTGATTAATCTTCTTTAGCTTGCTAAGTGTTGTGTGGGTGAACCTGTGCTAATGTACCGACCTTCCTAGGACTAATACATACTTGTGATTATACCACTTGCAAACATCCATAAGTACAAGAAAGTAATTAAGGTAGAAACCTAACCACAACTTTAAACTCTAAGACCCTTACGCCTCTTGTGCAATGGTTTCCTAACGGGGGTTCAGGTTTTTGTCACTCCGGCAACCCCTACGACTAGTAGCCAAATACACAATGCATTCCTCTAGGCCCATATAGGTGAACTGTCATGTAGTCGACGTTCACATGACACCACTAGAAGAAGTACACCACAACTTAAATATCAAACTATTGAATCTTTCTCAACACAACTCCACTACTAACAACATGACTTCTCCCATGTCCTCAAGAACAAAAAGAACTACTCACAAGACATCATATGGATCATGATCAGAGATAGAATAATGATGTATAACAATCTGAACATAAACAATATTTCAATAGTTCACTCAATAGCATCAACTACAAAGAGTAATCAACATCGGGAAAGTTTCCCCTATGAACTATGCAAGATTCAACCCAATTGTTACAGCAATATGGAGATGGTGATGAGGGTGCTGATGGTGATGATGGTGGTGGTGATTATGATGATGATCCCGATGAAGTACAGCTTGATGGTGGTGTTGATGGCGACGATCTTCCCTCTCCGGGAAGGAATTCTCCCGGCAGAAATCTGTCTGCCGGAGAGATCTTTCTCTCTCGGTGTTTTCCGCCCCGCAAAGGCGGCGGAATCTTTCTGTGGTCACTCCTCGAGTCTTAGGGTTTAGGGAGGAATATATACGCTAGAGGGGAGTGCCAGGGGTGGACCAGGGCGGCCACACCACCTGGTGGCACGACCTGGGCTGGCCCGTGCCAGGGGTGGTGTGGGCCCCCTGTGGCCCATCTCCAGCCCCCCTTCTGGCTTCCTTCGTCTTCTTGGACAACTGGTTCACAAGCTCTTTTGCAATAGGCGTTGTGATGCGGTTGTTGCCACCAAGCTACCAAGCACAAGTCAGGATTTGCATTAAGAGAGGCGACGCAGAAACATGGGATTTCCACGAGTTCATATCACATTTCAGAGATGTGATGGTTGAACCCATTGTCGGTGAGGTCATCAATGACAAAGGTATATATTTGATATACAATTTTATAAATGTCGTAATCTTGCAAACACATTTACAGTCTTAAGTATATTTGATACTTGTTCTGTTTTATTGAAAACAGGTCCTTCTGCATAGAGGTGCTTGCTGGAGAGGAGGTGACGTTGCGTGTTGATGGCGAGCATGATAATGGTGGCCAACGACACGCTCCCTCAACATTTATAACTTAGTTTATGTTTAGGATGATTATTTTAATCAAAAGATTGTGAACTTCTTTAGTGTGTCTCACACTTTGTGAGACGGTTATTCATATGAGCTTGTAACAAACAAGTTGTTCTACTTTTATGAATGATTTCTATTTGTGTTCATATCTTGTTTGATTATATGTGTATTATCCTTATTGTTTGCAACTAATTGATAATACATGAACATTTGTAAAATATTGAAATGCCTTAAAATACCCAACTTAATGATATGTTCATTAATAAATGAAACCATTGTTTAAATTCAAAGTTATATGATAATATGTGAAAGTCATTTGATTTCTTATCACATATAAATCATGCCTAAGTTCGGCAAGATAACTTAAACACTGAGTATTACTTGAATACAAAGTGTTTTAATGAATTATTAAAAAAATACATATTCTATATATTATGTTTTGACAAAATGGTAATTATCATTATATGATTGTTTAAATGTGTAAAGCAGTTTACCAAAGGAAACATGAATATGAAACTATTTGATTATGATCAAAGTGTTTTATCAAACAAGGGTATTAAAGATAAAAGCGAATCTAATTACTACTATTTGATCAATAGTAATGAAATTCAGCTTTATAAGATTGGCATAAAAGAATTGTGAAATGCAATGCACTTGAAGTGTCAAAATGCAAAGTGTCACAATGTGATATTAGATATCAAAGTGGGTGAATAGATGGCGCCAAACAAATTGTTGTAGTGTAGATGTAGAGACTATTAGTTAGAAATAGTTAGCACTCAATTAGAATATATAGTGAACCATGTGAATCCGTGAAAGCGGCTCCATATCTAGTATGGATCATCGTAAAAGTTTTGGAGTTATTCGCTATAACCAAAACAACAGCAAATAAGTCCTTGTAGAGTATTCATTGGAAACTTTGAATACAAAATCCATAACTAAAACCAAAAGAGAAGCAAAATTAGTATTGCTTAGATTTTGGTACATTTTTGAGAAAGTTCGCATTAAGTGATATTTCTCGATTATGGAGAAAATGGAAGATAGTGTGAAACAAGATGAGGATTCAAATCCCTGCATTAGAGTGTTGAGAAGCGCAACGGAAAACGTTCCTGAACGATTCTCTTCACAAAGGAAAGAATCAATGATATTGATCATTGTGTTTTCCCCCATTGGTGTTTTCACTACATAAAGTAGGATTCAAAATTTAACCCATATCTTGTATGGAGACATTTGTGAATCATTTGTCATGACTACCATAATATGACATACCTACAAACTACTAAGGAAATAATGGTAAACTAGAATTATGAGAAATCCTAGAAGCAAAATTCCCTTGAGATTGGAAAGCAATTCGTTGCTGGATCTCACAAGTAAAAGGGGTTACTTGGAATTTTCCCAAATGACTGCAAAGCCACAGTGGAAAAGGGGGTGAATGACAAAAGCACAATTTGTCAAGTATTGGACGAATTCAAATGAATTTGATTCAAGTGTGTTGAATGTCTAGTGGATTTAAAACGGGTAAAGTACTAGTATCTCATAGTAAAACTCCAAGTTTGATATTTGATCAAAGGATTTTTAAGTTGTTCAAAATAGTTAGTGGATACACAATTTGCATGAAATTGAGTGCGAGCTATAAAAGTCTTCCTAAAACAATATGTGAATGACATATTTTTGAGTGAGATCAATATAAGTCTCAAATTCAAATATGTAGGAAACATAGTTGGAGTAAGAGTAGTGACTCATACCCAAATATGTTAGGAACATATTTTGAGTGGGAGCTTATAGAGTAATTCTTTAGTGTGTTAAGAATAAAAGCACAAATACCGATAAATAATGATTTATAAGGTGTAGAAGTTGATAATAAGTGTATTATGATATTATGTAGTATTCCTTAAGGGATTCTGAAAAAGGGTTTTAGAATAGAAGTTAATTAAGGAACTGGTCCTTAATAACTCAAATTAGGAATAGTATTAAGTTTAACATTAATGGTTGAAAGAAAGAAAGGATGATCATCATCCACTATGTCGAGACAAGGTTCTATCTTAGAAAACCATGATGATTACTTAACATAATATATGATCCAATAAGGAACGTTCAAAAGTGACTAAGTTTGATCACAAAATGTTGAGCTAAGTTTGTCCGCAATGTCTAATAGAGAACTGCAGACATATTTTCCAAATCCATAAAGGATGACATATATTAAGCATAAATGGTTATGTTATAAGGGAATATGTTGGAGACTCCCGTAATACCAATTAGAGTTAAGCAGGAAGCGAGGTGAACAAAACATCGAAAGTTGCACAAGGTGCACTAGTGTTTCGATGAATACATTTATAATAATAGATAAGGGTACCATCTAAAGTGTTGTATAATGTTATGGCGGGCCTAGTTCGCTTTTAACGTAGAATGATGTGTCCCAGGGCGCAGTGCCCATGAGAAAGCCCTCGAGGTTAATCTAAGTCATTGTAGGTTCTTGGAATCAGGCCTCTTTCTACTGCCATAGCGAAGATGCATACACACAGATGTCATCATGTGATGATCAAGTATTAATGTCAATCAAGGTGACATTAGTAAGTTGCAAAGGATTTGGGACTATAAAGTACAGGCCCAAGACTCAACCTCTTCCATGAGCAAGCATGTTCAGGGTATCGGATATATGGTGCCAATGATTAAGAACAAATGCAACTAGTTTATTTGTACTCTAGTGCGAGTGGGAGACTGTTGGAAATATGCCCTAGAGACAAATAGTAATAGGGACTATTATCATATTCCATAAAGTTTATGATTAAATTTTATATCATGCTATAATTGTATTGAGTAGAAACATCAATACGCGTGTGATATCTAAACAACCAGGGGTTCCCAGTGAAACTCTAGTCACTAGTTCATTGGTCAACCGATGATCAAGTTTCCCGATCATGTGGCATTTATGCTAGTTGGAAATAGAGTCAACTCATTCTGAGAATGAGATGATGAACCAATACCCAACCTAAACATCGCGACTCGGTCATGTCACAAAGTTAAAGTTACGATGATTAGAAATGGATCCTCGTAGACTATTCCTTAGACCGTGAGGCTATATCAATCACTGTCTCCCGAGAGTGCTTAGATAACATCAAGCGCCACTTGGTAATACAATGGTTATAAAGGTGTATTCAGGTACTCAGAGGAAATCATAGAGGCAATATATGTCAAGAGCGGGATTTGTCTGTCCACGTGACGGAAACATACTCAAGGGCCCACTAGGAGAAGATATATCCAATAGCTGCGCAATGTGTGATTTGATCACAAGGATATCACTTGTCGGAACGAGTCAAGTAGGATTGTTCAGTAACAAGATTGAACACGACATGGTGATGTCACTGATCAAATCTCGGGCAATGCAAGTATCGAGATACAAAGGGAATAAGATACGACTGTCCCGGTTCAAACGACGAAAGATCTTCGTGGAACGCACAGGGGTCACATGGCCATCTAGGTCCCTCTGTCGATCATTGGTCCGGGAGTGTCTCGACCATGTCTGGAGTGTTCCCGAACCGTAGGGTATCACGCTTAAGGGTTTGATGATGCTTTGAGAGTGTTTATAGGATCAGAAGAATCGCCGAAGAATAGTAGAGAGAAAACTGGAAGGGTTTCGGTAAGTCCGGAGGATGTCCGGAGTGGAGATGGAAGGTGTTCCATAACCACAGAGATTGAATAATATATGAATGAATGTAAATATTGATTTAATCATTTATTCATAATTATTTAATAAAAGAGAAAATCAATTTAAAGGTCAAAAGGCTTAATGGGCCAATTTCGGAGGGAAGAGGGCCCATTAGGGAAAGGCAAGAGGGAGAAGGGCCAAAGGGGGTGGCCGGCGCCCTAGTGGGCCAGCCCCCTCGCGGGGCCCATGGGGGTGGCCGGCGGTGCCACCCCTCCCCCTCTCCTCTCCTTTAGTCCCACCCTAGGACTTTGAGGGAGGTAGTACCTCCCCTCCCCCTATATATAGTGGGGGTATTTGGCCAGATAAATACACACAATATTTAATAAAGGTTTCCTCACTTTTGGGGAGACCTCCAATTGATATTCTCTCTCTCTCTCTCTTGACTGTGGTCCCAAGTTCGGACTGCGCGAACGCGAGACATCTTCATCGCGGAGCGCCGTTGTGCTGCAGGATTCAGATCCAGGAGCTCTACTTCCGCAACTACTGCTGGATCGGGGAAACGGGAGTCATCGTCAGGCACCGGACGTGCGTAACTCCCCGCGAGGTGTCACACTTGAGGCACTCAAGTCGTTGGAGCCATAGGAGCGCAATGACTTCATCACGATCTTGAGGTCGGCTTCGGCTCGTCTACATCAACCACGCTCTCCTGAGCGTTGACAATGCTTTTCGGTCTTCAAGGGTAAGTTCGCTAAAAGCCCCTCCCGTTACTACATTACTAATAGATAGGTCATAACAACATCAGGGGTTGATGGGCGTAGGGTAAAAATTTATTGTTTTCATACGCGGAACCCCTACAACTGCAACACCATCTCCGGATCCTGAGTTACCACAATCCTATCCGCGAGGAGCAGAGGGTCAGCAAGCACATATGTAGATACCAAATGAGTGCTCTCCGCCGCTGTAGCTGGAACCTGGGTGGAATCCCGACAGCGCTCCATGCTCTTCTTGAGAGATGCTACTGCGGCCATATTCGTATCGATTGAACTAGATAGCTCGTCCATCCTCTTCTCATGCCCGCACGAGACGTCGACCCTTGCCACAGTGGACGCCGCAGACAGCGGCGTGGTCGTGGTGGTCACCTGCACTGCCTGCTCGGTGTCATGGTGGGCAGCTGTGCTCGAAGTCGGTGTAGACGCCATCGCTCCGGAGATGCAAGCGAGCGCTTGCGCCGCTGCATCCATATTCCGTGCAAAGGAATCCCGACGACACTCCATGCCCTCTTGTACAACCTGCTCCGCGGGTGCCCAGGAAGTTTGCATACGGGCGATATGAGCCAAAGTCGCATCCATGGACTTCGAGCATGCGCTAATCTCCTTCATCAGCTTGATTGATTGTTTGAGGCTTGATGTGGTTGCCGCTAGTCTCTCATCCATCATGCTTTCCTTCGCCATCATCATCTTCGAACAACCAAATCTTGTTTTTGTTGGGGAATTTTTTGGTGGAGAATAACCTGGCTCTTGATACCAATTGTCACACCCTATTGCTACCGGTGAAAATTGGGGCATGAGGTCCAGGAACAAGAACAGATTTAGGATACATTGATGCTTGTGGTAGCACCGGACCTGAAGGAAGACAGAAGTCTAGGAGGAGGAGAACAGAGGCAGAGGAGACAGGCGAGAGGAGAGTTCATACTTCGTTCAGTTTTCTCTTATGTTCGATGTCCTCCGTGCAACCTATGGTATGTCTATTTATATGTCCAACTCCAAGGCTTTCTGCTGGGCCAAGCCCAGGTACACAGCCAACAACGACAACAAGGTTTGGTGGGCATATAAGGTGTTACAGAACAATGCAACGAAAATTCAACAAAACAAAACTAACTGATCAAATCGAAAAGGCTGAGACTGGTTTTGTGACAAGGATTTTTTTGTAGGTTTTTTCTAGGCTCTAGGAAAAAACAGATCTAGACTAGGGATAAATAGATATCACCGAGCAACCTGAAATCTAATACCACTTGATAGGGCAAATGTGTCCGATCTTTCGATAAGACGGTGATAGTAGATTTGGGTGGAATTCGGGCTTGGCGATCCGACTATACGTGCAAGCACGAGCGCCGATGCAATCGCTAGGTCAATCTCCTGGAGGTTACCGATCTTGCGGAAGCACGATCAACCTGACCAGCGAGGATCTTAAATCCTACCTGAAATCGAGAACAAGTAAGAACTAATATTGCAATCAAGATATTGCGGATATAGACGAAACCTTTATTGAATAAGGTGAGATCCTAAATAGGTACGAAATACACGAGGTCTCTGCGACACTCAAGTCTTAGCGAAGTTGCAATGATGGCTAACTTTTAGTTTAAACAAAATCCAAGTTGTAATGATGGCTGGGAGGGGGTTTATATGGAGAAAGAGAGGGGATTTTCGTCCAACCCTAATGGGCCATCCGAAAACACCTCTAGATAGGCCTTCATTTACACAAACAGCCTCCAGAAACTGCCTATATTAACTAGCTCAAAAATACATGGGTCTGACCCATCAAATAAGGCGACACAACACTAAATAAATCCTTGGACGAATAATACGAATATGTATCTTGTGAAATTCGTCCAAGCATCCATTGCAACGTTATGGTGGCTTCAAGGTCCTGAAATCTCCAGTCGCAGCGTCATCGTCAATCCTCGCACGTTTATGGTCTCCTTGATGCACGCCCATGCTCCAATGCTTGCCCCTTTCGTCCTTGCTACGTCTATCATTCCTAAGTAAGATAAACACGTCTGGTTTAGATAACATCATATTTTCATTTATATTAGGAAGGGTTTCTAGAAACGAAAGTACCCGATAATTGAGTAGTCGTGCATGAGCTCTTGTGAGAGGTCCCTGCAACGTTGACGTAGGAGTAGCGGGTGTATTAGTAGTAGAGATGTCCTCATCAGTTAAGTAAACTCTAAATCAGAAACATCCACCGAAGCACGTTCTCTCTACATGCAACAACAAAATTTGCCTATGAATTCATGTTGCGGCTAGAGAGAAGAGAAACACAAGGTGATAATCACCTACCCGCCTTGGTTCACAACTCCTACATCTTGTACCGGGCAGACAATCGTCGCCTCCCTCACCAAACCGCATCTCCAACAATGGCCAGAGACACCACAACTGATGAGGCTTTGCCTCCACATCAATGCGGACTGCGTTCACCGGTTTAGTGTCGCAGGACCACGTCGAGGTGTTGATATGGGGATTCGGCATTAGGACGGCTCGGGTGCATCTCCAACAATGGCTAGAGACACCAGAACTGATGAGGCTTCGTCTCCACATCAATGCGGACCGTGTTCACCGGTTTAGCGTCGCAGGACCACGTCGAGGTGTCAATATGGGGATTCGGCATTAGGACGGCTCGACTACGACTCTAGGCCAATCTAGCGTGGATCCATCTGCCCTCGCCTCTAGGACGCTGCCCCTTCCTCCTCTAGCACGGTTCCTGCAAGTCCTCGCGGTTGATGGGGCGATGGTGGGAGTTTGGGAGTGACTTGGGGAGGGGATGGTTGCGGCGGTGACGTTCCGTGAGGGAGAAGAAGAGGCACTGTTTTTTTACGAAGTCTGCCTATTCTACATAGGAGAAAGCGGTGAAATAAACTGAACCGACATATGACAGTCGAACCGACGTTCAGGCTGATGGGTAGGGACAAAAACAACGGGCCACGGTGGATCGACTAGAGCTTGTTGTTTCTAGGGAGCTTAGGGAATCTCCACCGGGTCGAACCAACATGTCCGAGCGCGTCCAAAAGTGTCCACGTGATATGCGGGATGTGTGCGGCTTCCTAGCGGCACAACCCAACTGGATAGACGCGTCCGACTCGACCCAACCGTGCATCAAATTTGGGCAACGGTGGCATTGGCCCGGACTGCACGCTTGTCCTCGCGGTTGTCCGCTAGTCGGCCGCTCGGGCCTATATGTAAGTGAAACATTAGCAATTAAACTTGTTTTTCATTAGATTAGGCCCTGCCCATTAAAAAAGGCACATTTAAAAAAAGGAGCTAATGCTGCTGCTGGAGGAGGCCTCCCTAAGGCTACTCGCCACCATTGTCACGACCACCGTTGCCATGGCCGCCGTTGGCGCTGCCGCTGGCCCTATCGATCGCCGCCCTAGCCGACCAGATGGCCTGCTGCTGGATGTGTTCGCGGTAGCTTTCGCGCGCTCAGCCACGAGCCTCCGCCTTGCTGGCCGCCTTCATGCGTCCTCCGTCGCCTGGCGCGCCAGGGCCTTCTCCATCTCGGTGGCCTAGTGGTCCCTCGCCTCCTGGTCGGCTAGCTCCGTCGTCGCCCTCGCGATCTCCGGGGAAACGACAATCACCTCTGCCCCCGCCTCCTCCTCCGCCCCCGCCTCCTCCTCTGCCACCGCCACCAGCTACTCCACCTCCCCCTCCTCCTCGTCGTCCTCCACCTCCGTCTCATCCTCGTCGACGAGAGCCCACGCGGCATTGGCCACACGCAGCTCCTCCTCCACTGCATTGGCGGCGTGCTCGGCCTCCCCGACCGCCCTGCACAAGGTGGCGGCGTGGCGAAATTCGCGGACGGCTACCTTGGCGGACTCCTTGGCCACCTCCTCTAGCGTGGTCATGGCCGCCTCATGGTGGATCTCGCGGAGGGCCGCTGATGCGGCCTCCTTGGCCACCGCCTCCACCGCGTCCTTGGCGGCGACGAGGTGTATCTGGCGCACCACCTTTGCGGCCGCCTCCACCACCTCCTCCAGGGCCGCCTCGACCACACGGCCTTCCTCCTCGAAGGCCACCACCCCCGCCTCGACCATGCGCTAGACAATAACGTGGCCTGGAGGTGGACGACATTGATGTCGGCATCCAGGAAGTGGCTGTGGCGCATCTCCCTGATCTTGGTCCAGTTGGCGATCTTGCGGCGATGCATGACTACTGGTGGTTGGCGTTTTTCTAGAGGTGCTTGGTCTTGCTTGGGCTTGTTGTCTCCGCCGCGCTAACGACCGTCTTTTATAGACCGCGGTGAAGGCGGGAAACGGTCGGGGAGACGCGGAAAGTTTTCTGGCCGTAGGAGGGAAGACGCGTGCGGGAAACGGAAAGCTTGGATGACGGGAAATGCCGGCCGTGCGGGAAGCCGCCGGCGCTGATAGCCGACGTCACGTCGCTGTTAACGTCCCATCGCCGAGGGTGTCAAACGGTGACAGAAGGAGAAACAGACAGATAGATTGGGCCGTTGGACGCGGTTGGCCGAATAGGCCGGATCACGACCAAAAATGACTGTGACCCGACCCAAACAGATAGAATCAGACGGTTTCGATCGACTTGGGTAGGCCGGTAGAGATGCCCTTAGAGTTTTTTTTACGTGTTAGAGCTCTTTTAAGATACGGTCGGTAGGTGCTAGAGTTGCTCTAAGGCTAGTCATAGTGGGAGTAATATGTGTAGTAACATAATCCTACATGTATTGCCAACTAAATATTTAGATGATATGACATGTAATTAAATGATAAGAGAGAGCCTTGTGGTAACTAGCTATGTTATCATAACATCACACATCTCAAGACAAAATGAGTCTACATTGCAATAAATAAGAGTTTGCATGATACTACATCTATGTTACTCTCTACTATAAAGGTAATAACTTAGACTAGTAACATACTCTACTCTAAGTTACTCACTACTATGACCAGACTAAGAGCAAGTACAATAAGTCCTAGTCAGCTGGCTATAAGAATTTCTTGCCTAGTTGGAAGAGAGAGAATATGAGAGAGAAGAAGAGTTGGCTCATGCAAGAGCCAGCTTTAGCATGTGTTCCTAGGCACTTTGAAAGAGTGAAAGGTGAGCCGTGTAATGCTAAAATAGAATAATTTTTGTAGTTCACTATTGTACATGCTAGCTTTAAATTGGTTACAAAGGACACTTGCCTTATAGCCTGGCTATATTGCTCTAATAGCGCGAGCTGTCCCGTGTCCGTAACAACGATCCCCAGAAGGTCAGAGAGAGAGAGGAAAAGGGTGAGCTAAACATTATTTAAAAAAAAAGCCCTAGCTAGCAGAGGGCTCCGACGCCGGCGGCGATGAGGTCCGGCGGCGCCGCCGCGGAGGTGATAGATCTCTCCAGCGACGACGACGAGGAGTCCGTCCCCAACACCAGCGCCGTCGCCATCGCCCCCTCCTCCCCTCGCGATATCAAGCCGCACGAGCTCGCCGATGTGAAGCCCTTGCTTTACCAGCTCCAGCCCCCGGGCTGCCACGCGCTCGTGCCCGTCAAGGACGAGGAGCTCGTGCCCGTGCCACTCGCCTTCGAGGCCTCTGAGCCCCCCAGGGTCCTTCCCCCGCCGCGCCTCTGCCGCCAGTTCTGGAAGTCCGGAGAGTACGTCGTCGCCCGCCGCAACACCGACGCCGATGCCCCTGGTACGCTGGCCGCAGAAATCTCATGATGCATCTCCTTTTGATTCAGATTGGTGATGGAAATGAGTTGTGATTTGGTTGCTGTGAACATAGGTGGGCGGAATCGGCTGCGGATCAATCCCAAGTTCCTGCACTCAAACGCTACTTCCCACAAGTGGGCATTTGGCGGTATGTAGTTATAACTCCATGTTGAGAAATTAACTTATTTGGTTCATAAATTCGCGCAGACACATAATCGTGCCCTAGTCTCTATTAATGCAGTTTTTTAAGTAAGACTTCATGCAATTCAGAAAATAATAAAAAAGTAAGAGTTCATACATGTGATGTCGTCCCAGTTTCTGTTAAATGCGAAATTCCAGTAAGAGTTCATATACATTGATTTCCGGTTGTAAACCAGGAACATTGGATGCTCACTTCAGTAAATAAATCTTCCACTTCTGAATGAAATACCCACTTGAGTGAGAAGGAAATACGATGTGTAATGGTTAATGTTTAACATCAAATTTTGTCTACGCCACATAAAAGATATTGTACCATGTGATCCACTGTTTTCATAATCTTTGCAAGTAGAGGCTTGAATCATTGTGTAAACACTAGCACTTCTAAAATCAGTCTAGGACATTATTTAGGTTTCTGTATTCTTTTTTTTTTGCGTAAATTCAATCATATCTGGCCTGATCATAGCCCACTTGCTTGCTTGTATACTGGACACATTTTGCTTTGTATCATATGGCTCTTCATCTGTTTGTATTTAGTGTTGGTTTTGTTAACCTTTTGCAGCCATTGCCGAGCTTCTTGACAATTCAATCGACGAGGTAGCTAATTATGCTCGATTTGCTTCAATCCTAAAAAATGCAATTCAACATGAATGCTACTTATGGTTTATTTTGTTGCATATTTTCTGTCAGGTGAATAATGGGGCAACATTTGTTCGTGTTGATAAATTCACAAACCCACGTGATGGTAGTCCCTCATTGTTGATTCAAGGTTAGCTGATTCAAAAAGACAAATAAATGTGGATCTTCTTAGTTCATAGAAACGTTTAATTTAACGACCTTGTGGTGTTTTGTATGGACAAGATGATGGAGGGGGGATGAATCCAGAGGCACTGAGATGTTGCATGAGCTTTGGATTTTCAGAGAAGCAGTCTGATGCTTTCATCGGGCAATGTAAAATCTTAGTGTCCTTTCTATTTCCTAGCGAGATTGATATCTTGAAGTCTTTACTATTGGAGTCATTGTTACTTATTTGTCAGATGGCAATGGTTTCAAAACTAGCACAATGAGGCTTGGAGCGGATGTCATTGTTTTTACACAAAGCAATAAAAAATGGTATTTCTCCTCACTGAACTAAAAGTATAATTCTTCACATTGATACCAGAACAAGTATTTTGTGATGTCACTTGCCACCTTGGTCTTTGGTTACATAAGTAACTCTTGAGGAAAGAATAGTACTCCCTCCGATCCAAATTAATTGACTCGAATTTGTCTAGGTTCGAATGTATCTAGACATGTTTTAGTATTAGATGCATCCGAATCTAGATAATCCAAGTCAATTAATTTGGATCGGAGGGAGTATAAAATTCAAGATTACTTAGTTGAAACATGGTGAGCCATTTATTGGAAGTAGTTTTAAGTGTCCAAATGCCCTTTTGCAATGCCTTTGAATAAAAGTTGAAACATGGTGAGCCATTTTTATTGGAAGTAGTTTTAAGTGTCCAAATGCCCTTTTGCAATGCCTTTGAATAAAGTTGGCATGTTCCAACATCCATGCTTCACTGTGCCACTGCCACAAAACCTAGTTGTCATTCGATTTTATTGTTTAAAATTGAATTATACCTCTCACTTCCCCTCCAGCTCCAGTAAAATGTCTGGCCACCCCAGTTCATGTAGCAATTCAGGCAATTTTGTCGCTGTTTCTGTAGGACACGGACGAGAAGTATTGGTCTTCTTTCTTACACATTTCTGATGGAAACAGGCTGCGATGATGTATTAGTGCCAACGGTAAGTCTGATGCTTTCTCTGTAAGCTGTTGTCATGTTCTGAAAATTTCTACTTATCTTCTTGTGACCTTGTCTCTCTTGCAGGTAGATTACCAGTACGATCTTGCAACTGGTTCATATACCCAGCTGTTACGTCACAATCAGAAACTCTTCTCTTCTAATTTGGCAATCCTTTCGAAATGGTCCCCTTTCGCTAGTGAAGCTGAGTTGGTTAAACAAGTATGTAACTAAATTTTGATTGTTTTTGTATATTTCTGGCAACCAGTTGAATGATGCTAATAATCATATAAAGTGGCTGTTTGGTTGGCCTTATTTCTGGCATTTGAATTTTGGCTTTTGGCTTTTGACTGGACATTGTTGCATGATGGTATAAGCCAAAAGCCCATATCAAAAACACCTATTTAGGTGCTTTTGTGACTTATAAGCCAAAAGCCAAAATTAAGCCTAACTAAACAACCCTTAGAATAGTGTTCTATGAAGATTGAGTCATTAGATGGTATGGAAATTAGGAGGTTTGACATATTAACTAATAGCCTGTATAAGTAAAATGATTTAGAAATGCATTAGATTTGCACTTTTATAGAAAGACCCACATATTGAGGTGCCTATGGAAATGTTTCCAATTCTTAAAGATCACCTGTATGTTCTCTAGCTTTCTGTATAATATTAGATGTATATTGCATTATTTGTTTACGGAAGAAGATGCATGTCATAATTTTTCTCTAAAATTAAGCCAAATGGTCGCCTTACTTTATACCAAAATCTTAATGGGACAGTTCCTTTGTAGAGTATGTGTCATCTGTTACTGTAGATCTCTGTTACTTAGAGCCAGCTTATCATCCTAGTTGACCTTTTATCTCGTTTATTTTAATAATTTCTTACTTCTGATACAGTTTGATGATATCGGAGAGCATGGAACAAAAGTAATTGTATTCAACCTCTGGTTCAACGATGATGGAGACGTGGAGCTTGATTTCAATTCTGACATCAAGGTTTGTAATGTTGGTCTCTTGTGGAGCTATATTTGTTGATGTCCCAAAACTTGATGCATTTATTGCATGGATTAACTTAGCACGACTTGAGAGGGTCTTGGCACAGCTTGACTTAATTTAGACCGATGGCGAGTATTCTAACATTACTTTCCAGTTCTTTTTTTCCACTTCTCATTTGCCAGCTTTCCATAACTTCAAAGGACGTGAGGATTCAGTAAACATGCTTTCATAGACGCAAACGTTGCAGCATGCCATATTACGTGCATGGTGGCATATCATTACCGAAAGGGCCCGCATGTTATTTTGGTCTACTATCGAGGCCAATTTAATTGTATAAGATATGATGATAAGTACATGGCCTTAAAGTCGAGGAGTAGTTCATTTGGGGAATGGCTCTTTTTTTTCTTGCCTTTCTTTTGTTGTTAGTTGCGTAAGAGATGTGAAGGGTGATATAATATAGTATGTAATTAATGACAGAACAAGTTATTCAACGGGGCCTTCCCCTTAGCTTTCTCTTGCAGCAGTTCTTCAACTGGCCTTTCCCCCTCTAATATGCTCTTCATGGTAGTAACAAACTAACAACTAGCTGTACCTACATGACTCTGGAACACACACATATAGAATAGAAAAACAAAAACCATGTGTGTATCAAATTGAACCCTCAATAGAACAACTTAAACACATCTTCCCGGCTTCCTCGTTCAACAAGCCAGTTCTTTATACTCTTCAGTAACACAACAGGAAAACAATCAGATTTACCCATCCGATATTGTGAAAGCATGGCATAGTGACTCCATAGAACTGACATGGATTTGATTCATGCTGAATAAGCTTTGTGGGTGTCTGTTTTGGATGAAGTGATATGTTCAATACGTACTGCATGCTATGGAGTAGTGTTTATTTGTCCTACATGCAACATGTTCTTAGCATCTGCAGGTGTACCATTGGTTAAACCTTTTGATATACAATATTCTAGGATATCCTCATTACTGGGGCAGAGAAGAAGGTCAAAACCAACAAACCGGAGAAGATTGCGATGCAAAATTACGTTGCAAACCGACTTCGTTATTCACTTAGAGTTAAGTATTGACCCCCATTATCTGGTTTACTACACTTGTTTGGTTTATGTCGCTAGACAAACATTCCTCATTTGCATTTCTGTCTGAAATCGAATTCAAATCAAACTCAAACAGGCATATGCATCCATCTTGTATCTTCGCGTACCTGATAATTTCAGAATAATCCTGCGTGGACGAGACGTGGAACCACATAATGTAGTTAATGATTTGATGTATCGAGAATGCGTGTTGTATAAACCACAAATTGCCGGACTTACAGAGGTATGTGTTACTTAAATTTCTGAAGCATATTTTCTATTTTTACCAATTTGATCGATGGAACAACCATTTTTAAGGCTTTATGCTAGGTAGTTAAAACCATTGCATATAATATTACAGTTTACCCATATGGCTGTATCTTTTATATCTGTATTTTAATGGTTGATTTTCTGCTGATAAGTTCCTCGTATTGGATCTCTTAGAGCATCTCTAACGGACACTGTAAACACGCGAACTGGGCCGCGGAAAACGAGTTTTACCGTTCCAAAACTCCTGGCGCGGAACAGAGCCCGCAAACTCAAGTATTTTCGAACTGTAAAACTCGTTATTTTCAACATTTCAATCAACGGTGATCATATTCAAACATGCAAATGATGCAATGATTCATAGTTTATACATCAACTTGCCGTGATCATAGCAACCCAAACCGGGCATGTGCAATGTTCAATCAACAGTTCCAAAAAGTTGCACATCCTACATGATGAATGCAAGCAATCATCAAGCAATACTGGCGTTGTTGAGCTCCTCGTGCACCTCCAACACCACCACTCATTGGAGACTCAACTATGCGACTTGTCGATGCACCACCGCCTTGACGCGCCAGCCTTCTCTCCAAGATGTCCGAAAGCATCATTTGATGCAACTCCAATTGTTGTGCACTCATCTTTGAGGTATCCATCATCATGACCTCCCTCTCTTCGGCCATGAGCTCCTTCATGACCCTGGCCTCCTTTATCTTGATCTTCCTCTCCCCTAGCTTGGACTTGTACTTGGCATCACTTCGGATTGCTTCCCACCTTGTATGATTCATCACCATCTTGTCATGCTTCATCATCTTTGCCTCCAAGGTCTTTGTCATCAACAATTTCTTGGACTTCACCATCTCATCAATCTTATCCCCTAACGATGATGCTTCAGCTTCAAGCTTGATCCTCTCCTTTGCCTTCTTGTTCCCTTCCGGCTTCCCCTTGTTCCTTCCTCTATCCTCCTCATCACTTGCATCGTCCATTTCCTTCATAGCTCCCCTCTTCGGTGGTGCCTCTTGGTCCCTCAAAGTCCATTTTGGAATATGCTCAAGCAACTTCCAACAATGGTGAAGGGTGAACGGTTTCCCTTGGATCCCTTCATTGCCTTGTACCTCTCTACGACAACACCTTCCTACAATGCACAATGGGATGAACAATGATCTCGCATCCGTAGCTCAAGTAGGTAAATGAAAATGAAATGAACAATAATCTCACATATTCATCGGTAGTAATGCCACTTGGAGGGTTTTGACGCACTTGCTCCATTGCGCCAGCCCAACTGCTACAAGCCGGTTTGATCACATCCCACCGGCCTTGTAGGGATCGATACGAGCGATGGACCGGTTGGGCAACACGAGGCATGAGTTTGAAGAACTTGTCTTCAATTCGTTGCCAATAACGGTTGCTGGTTGGTTCGTTCCGGTCACCGCATTGATGGACACCTGTGACCATGCCCGCACCAAGGAAGTGCCCGCAATCTCGGTGTAGTTCACCGCGCGTTTCTTCTTTGTCGTCTACGCTTGGGCGACATCGAACACCTCTTCTATCTCCTCCAATTCAGCCTCACCGTCCTCACCTCCGCCATCCTCAACCTGGCTCTTGTTCAGCAGATCCGCGTACGATGTTGTGGCCTCATGAGCATTGTAGCTACAACAAATTTAGCTACTACAAGAACCCGATTCCGAGCAGGACATCGTGAATGAGGATGGAGATCATACCTTGCGTAGGTGACTTGCGGGTGGGCCACGACAGAAGAAGAAGGAGCGGCGATGGTCGGAGGCTGAGTGGCGACGCCGTGCACAACTTGTGTTAGGGGTTAACCCATAGGGGTGGTTGATATTTCACGAATCTCAAGAACGGCGGGGAATTCGAGTGGAAGGGAGAGGGGATGAAGACCACTCAGACGCACACATGAAGAACTTGGCGAGAACACACGCGCACGCGATGCACAAATACAAGCCTATGGCTCACGTTGGCGACTACTGATCCAACACAATCCCAAGGATTGGTGTCGAGCAAGAAACTCTCTCTACCCAATCAGTGAAGATGAGGATCTTTGTGAGATCTTGACAACTTGGCTAAAGATCACTCCAACCAAGGCTTTGTACAACTATGGACGCACAATGCATAATCCATAGAGGTGGGGGATAATAGGCGCTCCTTATCAAGGAGCATGAGACCAAACTAGAGAGATTCCACAAAGGGGGTTTTCTTCTAGTTGTATTATCAACTCTAAAGTCAAAGGATGAGCCATAGGGGATATTTATAGTGCTAGGGGCGAAAGGGTAAAGGGAATATTCCAGGGCATCAAACCCAAACTGTGCGCAGATAGGAGGTTTCGGCGGTAAGTCCGGCAGGCGCCGGTTTAGTCGGCGCGGACCTGACAGCTATACTGTAAGCCATTTCGGCGGGCGCTGGGCTTTGCCAGTTCTAGCGCCGATGATTCCGGCGCAGGGTCCGGCCCGTCGTTGCTGTCGCCTGATTGTCGTGGCGGTTTCGGCGCCGGGTCCGGTCCACCGGAGCTAGCGTCGACTTC
This sequence comes from Avena eriantha, assembly GCA_910589775.1. Taxonomy (NCBI): domain Eukaryota; kingdom Viridiplantae; phylum Streptophyta; class Magnoliopsida; order Poales; family Poaceae; genus Avena; species Avena eriantha. The sequence continues at coordinate 378,433,543 of OU342742.1, read as the reverse complement.
AGCTGTCGCTCCCTCTTGCGTGTACTTGGTTCCTTCTCTTGGCGTTCCTTCTTGGGGTTCATACTTGAGGATACACAAGGTATTGGCATGAAGTAGCAGGCCATTCAAAGGAGAGTCAAAGTCACACAGAGAGGAGCGAGTTCACCTTATCATGTAGGAGCTTGGCTCGAGCGCGGGTCATTGGTCCACTTGGGGGACTTGGCGTAGTAGATGGAGTGACGTCGCAAGGACAAGCTACCTCAACTTGCTTTGTCTTCTTCCCGTCCCCCGCCACACGTGCACGCGACTTGGGCGTTGTGACTGGCCCGCCGACGAAGCACCAGCGAGTACCGGGGCGTCGTGGATTCCCAAATCGCTTCCTCTTCAACTTGCCGCCGGCCGCAATCATTTGGGCAACGGATCCGGCGGCCGGGAACCAGACCCAATCCCACGACGAGGGTTTGCTGTGGAGGCGGCGCGACCTCACCAGCGGCAGGCGGAAGCTCGGTGGGGTCCATGGGTTGGGATCCGGTGAGCGGGGGGTACCGGCGAGCAGAGAGGGAGATCGGCGGCGGTGGCGCGGACGCGGGAAAGGGGAATGGTGAAATCTCCCCCCCCCCCTGCGCAAACAGCTCGAGTAGTACAGGGCATGCTTGGTTCCGCCTCCCGCACTGCGTATGTAGGATTCGGGCGAAGGGATTCTCGACGGACTATAATTTTTTTATAGTTTTCGCGTGTTTACGGTGTCTGCTAGACCGCCAATTTTCCGCCAAAACCTTAAACTGGCGGTTATTATACAGTTTTTGCGTGTTTATAGTGTCCGTTAGAGATGCTCTTACTTGTAGAAGTTTATAACTGACAAAGAAAAAGCAAGGTAAAATGTAGATTGCTTACCTAGTTATATGCTGTCAGTCATATCCTTGATGTGCAAACTAGATCATTTTAGTTAAGTATGGGTCACAGAGGAAGTGCCAACATAACTTTGCCCCATGTTATTCTGTCATTGTTGTCGGACACATCTACATTTGCTGTGCTATATGCAACTTTTTCTAGAACAACTAGTTGCTATGTAAAGCAATATCTTAATATATTTATACTTGAAACACTCTCTTGTTCTGGACCTGAATATGTCCTATGGATCATCTAATCCTTCGGTAGTGGTATTTACTCCAATAAAATGGTCACTTGCTTTATCTTCCCTTTTAACCTGTACCAGACTCTGTTTAGGTTCTGCATATGGACCTAATGTTTCATATTCAGCATAACATTTTTTTTATAAAGCATGTGTTCTCACATTGGCTCGATGTTTTATTTAGCTATCTATAATCACCACCATCGGATTTGTCAAAGGTGCCCCAGACACTGATGTACAAGGGTTCAACGTTTACCACAAGAATCGTTTAATAACGGTGAGTGCTTTCTTCTTTTCCATCACACTCACAAACCGAGCGATGCCTTTAGCTGCAAATGAGTGACTACTATACTTTAGCTGCAAATGAGTGACTACTATACTTTAGCTGCAAATGAGTGACTACTATACTGATATGCAAAATTAGTTCTAGTGAAATGCACTGGTAAAGTGGTAATTAGTGTGAGGTATGGACAAGTCCAGATTTTGTATTACAGATCACCGTTTAATTCACTATGTTGGTGGGGATATGCTGTTGGGAATCACATCATTTAAATGTAGCATTCATTAGGGTTCTAAGATAGTTGGCGAGAATATACTTTTTGGGACTAGGGAGTCATTTTGTGCACAACACATCCAGTATAGTCTAGTATTATTACTTTGTAAATACCTCTCAGCGACTAGATGGTCACCAAGCATTTTTTTTTTTGAGCTGAAAACTGTAGGGGAGGCCCTGACAGTAAAATTTTATTAAGAAAAAAATATGTACAAGGAGGACGAAAGAATATACAAGAGGGCTTAGCCCAGAAAATTACAGAGCGTCTAGCCAAGAGACTAGAGGGGTTTTCAGATCATCCTTCATTCTATAAGAAAGAAGGAAACGGTCCTTTTTAAACGAGTAGGACCAAGTGCTAAAGGAAGGAGTTACATTGTCAAAAACTAGAGCATTCCTGATCTTCCAAATATTCCAGCATGATGTGGCAAAAGCCTCGAAGAAAAAAGGTCTTCTAAAGTTGTTTCTTGCAGCGATGATCATATGAGAGAGTTCCAACGAGTCATCTAGTGTTATATTAATAGAATGCCAGCATTGCCTACTAAAACTGCAGCTCCAGAATAGGTGGTCTCTAGTTTCTAGAGACCCATTATCGCAAATTTTGCAAAGGCCATTGTCATCTAGATTGTAACTTTTCCTTAGGAGCATGTCCTTTGTGTTTAGTCGATCATTCGCGAGGAGCCAGAAAAAGGATTTTATCTTAGCTGTGCATTTGGAGCGCCAGATCCATGGGGAGAAAGTTGGGGCCTCGATATGGTCGAAGTACCCAAGCTTGTAGTCCCATTGTGCGACATGGTCTTCTAAGCAGCTTTAATAATAATAATATAAAAGCTAAATGTCATGTGTGCAACTTGAACAATAAAAAAAATCTAGTTCCAAATATATAGCATAATAGAGGGAATATATGATGTTTACTAGGAAAATATATGTTGCCTCTGACCTTTTCCCTACTTGACAAGTCACACTTCCGAATTGTTTGCAGCCTTTCTGGAAAGTTGCGAGCAACTCATATGGCAAAGGGCGTGGAGTTGTGGGTAAGAGATGTTTTACTTAGTAAAACAGATTCCTCCTCCAATCTGGATCTGCCCCCTTTATTCTCGCTCTTCCTTTTCTACTATAAAAGGAAGTTTTTGAAAAAGGATAATGGATGTCTTCAATGCTATAAGATGTACACCTACATAATTTGGTGCTAAACTATGACCTAAGTGTCCTACACAAAACAATTAAATCGGTATAGCATAAACAGTGAATGGTATGGTATCCAAACATGCAAGATCTGGTCTCTTTGTGTAGGACACATAAGGTCACACTAGAACCAAAATATGCAGGTGTACATCTTATAGCATTGTCGCAGGTTCATTGAACCTAGACAGATTTAGGCAACATTTTGCCTAAATCCTGCCACAGTTAATTTGGATCGGTGGGAGTAACTTGTTATAGTGGGAAAAGAGGAGAGAGAATATAGGAAGAAGATCCAAGTGGGTGGAGATAAGCATTTACATTTTACTTAGTAACCTTCTCAAAGGTTTTGTGGGAACGTGCTACTTACGTTTTGTTCTGTTCATATTTTTAGGCATTCTCGATGCGAGTTTCATCAAACCTACCCATGACAAGCAGGATTTCGAGAAGTCAGTACTCTATCAAAGGCTTGAGAATCGATTGAAAGAAATGACTTACGAATACTGGTAATTCTTTCCAGAAAAGTTCTAAAGATTTGCAACAGTAATGCTAACTTTGTCATGTTTCTGGTCTCCTATAAACCTACAAAAATGTTATTATATTCCTGTTGTGGATCATTTTCGCATTAATCGTTCTGTCAAACATTTCTTGTCACTAGTTATTGTCTGCCTGAATCAAGAACCGTTTAGGACCCTAGTGCTGATACTGTTGTTCTTTTGTCAGTTACATGATAATCGATACCTTCTTCTTTGATTTTGTCTCCTGATCAAAGTATTATGCTAGCGACATACTTAATGGTTTTAGGTGCACCCCGCGCACTAGGTCCAGCGTTCACCATTCAAATGAAAACATCCGAAATAATTTGATAACACTCACAGAACATGCAAACACGACATAATTTTTTTATCCAATTTCTTTAGCAATAACTTCTGTCTTTGTTTTACTACAGTATGAAATCAGAATTTCCCTTTCTGTTATGAATGTAGAAGCATGTTTAAAAAAGAGCTATCACAGACATTCCAATCTAATACTCCCTCCGATCCAAATTAATTGACTCGGATTTGTCTAGATTCGGATGTATCTAGACATGTTTTAGTGCTAGATACATCCGAATCTAACAAATCCGAGTCAATTAATTTGGATCGGAGGGAGTATATTAAAATATTGGTGATGCTGTACCTTGTGATATGGGCATGAGACCCCTCTGAGCTATTGCTGTCCACGAACTGTAGCATTTGCTGCTCTAGCACCAGCAACATATTTTCTTTATTGATCCTGGTAGGAAGTTATCCATAGGAGTTTGAGTTAATTGCATCACTAGAGATGGCAATTTTAGTTAGATTAGCTTGTCAGAGAAGTATTAGATGGTAGTCCAGTCATGATTATACATGGCTGTGAATTGTACTCCCCCCGTCTCAAAATAGATGTCGAAAATTTATCAAAATTTCGATGTATCTATATACTAAATAGTGTCTAGATACATCCAAATTTAGACAAATCTACGACATCTATTTTGAGGCGGAGGGAGTACTTATTGTGAGGAAGCAAGAAATAATTACCTTTTTCCTCACAAAAATTCCTCTCTTTCATGCATGACCTACTTCACCCCAATCTAGTATACTCCCTCCGTCCCAAAATAAGTGACTTGAATTTGTCTAGATTCGCATGTACCTATATATTAAAACGTGTCTAGATACATTCGAATCTAGACAAACCCACGTCACTTATTTTGGGACGGAGGGAGTATTAAAAACAAGTTGTGCACCTATTAATCCTCTCATTAGTTGTTTTATTTGAGATTTGAGTCTACTCCATTGATTATAAAAACCTATTATTACTCCCTCTGGTCCATATTAATGGCCTCAACTTTGTCTAGATACGAATGCATCTAGTCTAAAAACTTAACTAGATACATACGAATCTAGACAAAGTTGAGTCCATTAATATGGACCGGAGGGAGTACCTCATTTGAGATGCAGTAAATAGTTAACTGCTACTCCCTCCGTTTAGAAATATAAGATGTTTTAGGTTTGTGAAGCTAATGTATCTAGACGCGTTTTAGTGTGTCTAGATACATTTGCTTCACAAATCTAAAACATCTTATATTTCCAAACAGAGGGAGTAATTGTTAACCTCATCTTCCTTGAATATTATCTATTCTATGTGATGCATAAATATGCGTACCGTGAGTATTTTTGCTGTTGATATGTCAGTGCTTGTTGTCTCCTCATGTTTTTGTAGGGTGACTTAACATCATTATTATTTTTATAGGGGGCTGCATTGCCATCGCCTTGGTTATGACAACAAGTCATTACCTAAAGCATCCCGCACACAGTATCGTGTGAAGCAGATAAATGCTGGTAGTCCCCCAGCAAGTGCTTCACATCAATTACTGGCCGCTGATATTCCATCAAGCAGCCGCACACAAAGCAGTGAGTAGCCCGTCTTTCTAGGATCACTTTGTCAAATTTCACTATTTAGCTAATTGTTTTTGTTCTTAAAACAGACATAGGAGTGAAGAGAAAATTTGATGCCCTTGGAGCCATCACAGAAACAAATAATCATCACACAAAGGCAAGACAACTAAAAGCAAGGGCATCCTTGTTTTACGTCCTATTTCTGCCCTTACCAACACACAGGCACACATGTGCTGACGTGCACACACACATAAGAAAAAACTGTCCTGCCTTTCTGTACATCGCAAAGACAAATTTATCAGTCAATCATAGAAGCACAGTTTGGTATTGAACATCTTCGAAGTACTATTGAATGCCCTTACATGACTGATTTATTGTTGGTTTGTTTCGCAGCATCGGGATGTTATTCAACGAAAACGGTTTAGTGAACACAAGACTCTGACACTTGAGAATGACAGATTGCGTGACGAGTAAGCACAATACCACCAACATGTGCACTTTGTACATTTTTGTTTTAGCTACTGTCTTTTCTTAGAAGAAACTTCTACTGAGTTCCAAGCAGTTTTGGAAAATATTTTTGCATGTGCAGTTTACCTATTACCGCTGATGTAGTTAACACAGAATATGAAAAGTACTTGTTGATACGAGGATTACCAATTCTCATATTTCTGGGTACCATGCTTCTACTAGCAATACCAGGGTAGTATGAAAACAAATACGAAGGCAACATGACAACAAAATGATACTTCTTTTTTCTCAAAAAAAAAAAATGATACTTCTTTGAAGTTAAATATGCTATGTGGTTTACTTGGGTAATTTTATTGTTACAACCTTTTTATATTTTTCAGATGCTTGCAGTACGAGGAATCAGAGAAACAACTTACTGTAAAGGTATTATTATCTTTTGTGCAACTGTGCAAGTAAACTAGTACTCCCTCCGTTCCAAAATATAATAGCACGTTTGGCTCCCATCAAATGAAATGAAATGACATTGATGATATCATTTCATTTGGCAATTCCACAGAAATGACAGGATACCAAAAGGAATTAAGGTTAGGCATAAAATGAAAACCATGGAATTTGCAAATGAATCCCGTAACCAATTCTGTGGCAGCCAAACAGGTTGATTCTTGGAATGACAAATGAATTCCTTGATTCTAGCCCCAAATGATGGGAGCCAAACGAGCTCTAAGATGTTTTAGCCTTTTTCTGAAGCGTATGTATCTAGACACCTTTTAGTAGGTTCGGAGCAAAATAAGTGAACCTACACACTAAAAGGTGTCTAGATACATGTGTTTTAGAAAAAAGGTTAAAACATCTATATTTTGAAACGGAGGGAGTATTTCTTACTGCTGTTCCATGAGTGCAAATGACGAGGTAAAGTACCTTAAGGTCACTTAGCGGTTAGATTGTTCAGTACCATGAGCTGGAGACACAATTGCTCAGTTGGGGCGCAATCAGGTTTTTTGAACTGGAATTGGCTCTGGCCAGGAGGGTGTTGTGAGGAAAATTTTGTTTTCTCTTTCCATTTTTTCATTGCAGTCATTTGTTTTTGAAGATCAAAATTTCATATATACACTTAGCAGTACTTTTTGTACGAGTTGATAAGAAAGTTATGCAAATTGTGGACTTGCTTGCATCTATTGCCAACATAAGCAAATGACTTCAGAGTAGGTGATAAATTCATTTCATCACATTAATGTTCAGAACTCCAGGTTACCTTCTCCCTACTATTAATGGTAAATCTTCTTGCTTACTAGGGGTGTTCAAATCCGGGTCGAGTTGAACCAGGCCAAACCTGGCGAGCTAGTGCATCTGATGTGCTAGTTCAAAAGAATGTATACAGCGTTTTTTATGGTTTGACAGAAATTGGTTCCGAACAACCCCATTTCTTACCGTCTGTATTGTCCGTGAATGTGGTTTTTAATAGTAGAACCTACCATCCTGCTACAAAGGCAAATGTATTTTACCTAGACTTAAAGAAACCTACCATTCTTGTAATATCAGCCACAACATTATACTTTATTCAACAAAATCATGGTCTACTTCACCATTGTCAAGGTGCAGCCTACATAGTGTGAAGTCTAGTTGTGTTGGAAATGTATTCAGTTAGTGCCATTGCTGACAGTTTTGGCACTCATTGGTTATGTTTTAATCTTTGGTTGGTGTCCACCGGCAGAGCTACGTTAGGGCCTGCCCAGGATTCTTAGGAAAAAATAATTTACACCTGTGCAACGTTAGCCAAAGTGCCCAAATTCAGCCCACTAGGACAGTAGCACCGGCTGACGATCATAATGTCCAAATCAAGCCCACTAGCCAGGATTTTTAGGCAGCTCACACTTTCTTTCTACTTTTATCCCAATTGTGGCAAGGTTTCTCAAACAAAAATTGTGCTATATTTTATCCCGCACAGCTATTCAACTGTAGCTTCGTCACTGTTGGTGTCCCTTGTACATTCCTACTTATTATCTTTAGAGTTCGGCATCTTATCTTAGAGAATTAATTGATGAAACAAATGGAACACTGTTTTCATTCTTTTATTTAGGAACAAAAGCTCCGATATCAAATTGCCGAGGAAAGAAAGAAGTACGAGGAATTATTAGAAGAGCTCAAGTCGTTAGATGTGAAGTTAGAGATACAATGACCTGTTTCTCTGTGCACTTCACCATAATACTTGGTGACTAACTGTATTTGGAGGACAAGCGTGCTGATGGTTGTGTTATGTAATGGTGGTTATGGGAAGAAATGGTCCCATGTACAAGCGATATCTTCTGTCTACCCAACGAAGGTAGAGAGCTGTACAATTTTGACACAGTAGTCTTTGTAGAGACCCCTGTGATGAAATGCAGGAATGTATAGGTGTTGTAGAAGTATGTGTTCTATGTACTCTCTCTGGTCCATATTAGTGGACTCAACTTTGTCTAGATTTGTATGAATCTAGTTAAGTATTTAGACTAGATGCATGTGTATCTAGACAAAGTTGAGGCCATTAATTTGGATCGGAGGGAGTAATTTGATTGTAGAACAAGGATTTCGTGAAAATATTTCTCGCAATCAGTCTCTTGTGTCAAGTGATGTGAAGATTCTGATTTTGTTTCAGCAGACAGCAGTGTTTAAAATCAATACGTTGTTGTACTCCCTCCGATCCAAATTAATGTTCTCAAATTTATCTAGATTCGGATGTATCTAGCACTAAACTATTACTAGATACATTTGAATCTGGACAAATCTAAGAACATTAAGGGCCTGTTTGGGCTGTGGTTGGTTGTACAGTTTCACTGTTTGGCAAGTTAGCTGGCTGTAAACTAGAAATTTGTCTAAAATACCCTCAAAGTTTCTTTTAAAACAGCCACATATTTCATTAATAGAAAATCAAGTTACAAAGTTTAGCTAATGTGATAGTGCACTAATAAAACAATACATGATGTAATTTTAGAGATGCACGCCATATTCTTTTAGCTAATTCTAATGGATACGGGTATTTGTCTATGAATTATAACCAAATTAGCCCATGGATACGAGTATTTGTCTATGGAATTTACAATTAGCAACAATTCACGGATACTACCTGTATTTATGTCTTATGTAATCGGACTACCTCTTGTATTTATGTACTTATGGAATCGATGAGTACATCACGAGCAAGCAAATGAATTAGGAAGACACCACCGGCCACCGCAGTATTCTGTTTCCTGAAGAACTAGACCATCAGTGCATCCAGAACCACGATGCGAGCAAAGGAAAGTTTAGAAAAGAATCAGGCCTGGCCAGCCAAATCGGGTGTCTCTCGGAGGTAGGATGTCCAGGAGAACTGCTGAATGATCCAAGTCCAACGGAGGAGCCCGGCAGGTCGGTTGACTTCAGGCTGCAAGCGGATCGCCGCATGTGCCTGCTACACTTAAGTGGGAACGTCGCGGCAGCCCGTAAGAATTGATTGCAGTTATGCGGTCGCCGCATTTGCCCACATAGTTCTTGTTACGTAGATTTTGCCTTCGTTTTCCTGTCTCTCTCAACGGGCGATGTTTCTCCTGTGTATTAATTCAGCAGTCCCTCCACGTGCAGGCCTGTCAAGAATGATAGGTGACGACGCTAGCAAGCTAAGCAGATTTTGCTGCAAAACAAAGTTTAAGTACTCCCTCCGTCTCAAAATAGATGTCCTAAATTTGTTTAAATTTTGATATGTATATAGACTAAATGGTGGCTAGATACATCCAAATTTAGATAAATCCACGACATCTATTTTGAGACGGATTGAGTAGCTAAGACTATTGCAACCATTGTGTTAATCAAGAAATTTCTGTGGAAACCGATTCCGCCCCGTGTCACCCAACCCTAGGCGATAAGAGCGCAATGCCATAGTGTTTTTCTCGGTCGGATACGGCGCGTGAGATGGTGACAGATCAGTGGCGTGTTGGTGAGACGGTCGTTGATGCTCTTGCCGTCAACATCTCTGGCTCGCTTCTCGTGAGTCCAAAGGCGCCTCCTTCCTAGGTGTTCGATGGGCGTTGGGGTCAACGGCAGGGGTGGGAAAAATCCTTGAAGCAGACGACAACAACTCCCGTCGGCGCCATCATCTTCTTGGAGGCGTCGTCAAGGCGCTGCATGTGCTTCCCCACCTCAAGCACTAGGGGAACCCTTGATCCGTTTCGGATCGGGCGGCGATGGCTGTAACATCCTAAAACTTTAATCAAGGTTATCAAGATCCAAATCACCTAGGGTTAACAAAAACTTGTTAACATTAAAATAATTAGGAATGCATATGTGTGTTGCATTAATATGAAATTGATTGAAAATGCCATGTTTGATTGTTTTAATGGTTGTAAAATGATTCAAAGGTGAATGCCACATCATCTAGATCATTTAAAAACCAAATCCAAAGAAAAAGAAATCAAATAAGATTAATAAATGCAAATGGTCATTTGTGTCATTTTAATCCACTAGGCCACTTTAAGTGTTCCTAGAAGGCAAATTCAAACGGAAACAATTCTGGATCTTTACACCCCTTGCTAGTACAAGTAATGATCTACTAAGGTCCACTTTGAAATCTTACAAAACTATTTAAACACTAAATTTAAGTGGCATTTGAAAATGGAATCAAGTGTATGTGCATAGATCCTATTTTTTCAAAAACCACTCAAATGAGTTCACCTTGACAATCCCAAGCAACCACATATGCTCAAGCATATGACTAACACACCCACCAAAAATCTTTGCAAAATTCAAATAAAATGTTCTTGCGGCCATTGTGTTGAACACCTTGTGATCACAGATAAACCTGCCTAACTAACATTGTTTTGATCAATGTTTTGTCTAGCCATTTGACCTCAATTCACTCCCCTGGTCTCCCCTAGTCCCAACCATGCCATAAGAAGGCTACCCTTTAGCCTTTAGCAGCAGTGCAGCGCCACCCCGAAGCCATGCCCGCCGGTCGAGCATGGGCAGCTCGCAGGAGACCGCCATGCCCTCATCCGCCGCACCAGGGAGATAGGCGTGATAGCACCGCCGCCCACGGTCCCTTCCCCGAGCAATGCCAGCCACTGGACCACCGAGGCACGCTCGCGCCCACCGCCTCTGCACCGTGCACGGACCGCGCCAGAGCGCCGTCCCCGACAGCCTCGCACAAGCCACGCCGTGCCCTCAGCTTGCACGCGCAGCTCCGCCTTAACACCAGCACGCGCCTAGACATGCCCATTTCCCGCCGCGCGACCAGCACCCGCTGTGAGCCGCGTCGAACACCACCGCTCCCGCTCAGAGCTCCAACCACGCCCGACCAAACGCCACCGCCCCTAGCCACGCCATTACCCCGTAGCTGACCGCCAGGAGGCAGAGCACCATCCGCCTACCTCGCCCATGCCATTAGCCCCCCTATACCAGCGTCACCGACGAGCTCACCGTCCCACCTCACGGTCCCCTCGTCAAGCTATAAAACGAGACCGCCCCCAACCTCCATTGCCACACAACCTTACTCCCCCCTCTCTCTCAGAACCACCCCACACCATCCCTGGAGCCGCTCGAGCCCTCAGTCATTGGAATTGTGCCGAAGCTCGCCGCAGCAGAGAAGAAAGGGGCTCGTCGATTGCGACCACCCCAAGAACCGCCGCGACCATGCCTGAGTCCGCCGTCGTCCACCAGTTCGATCGCCCCCATCGCCACGTTAGCTGGAGCCCTGGTAAGCCCTCAATCGACCCCCACCGAGCCGCTAGGGTTTAGTCTCGCTGACGACATGTTTGTCATCGACGATGAATCACCGCCGTTGATCTCTGTTCTAATCGCACGATCCACATCGCCCCGTACCGCTTCACGTTAGAGTCAGTTGCTGACATGTGGACCCCCTGTCAGTTGCCCTCTGCGCCGCGGAGCACCGCTGGGCTGGCCCATTTAGTTTTCCGCCTTAGCCCGCAGAGTCAAATAAAGATTTTTCTATTTAGACTTAAACTCAATTCTGTTCACTAGTTTGAAAAACAATTCAGAGAGTTCTACTGAACCAAAATGAATGATTCAAATTTTGTTGCAAAGATAATTAAAATCTCTATCCAAGACCTTTGGATTTAAATCAATTGAAGTTAGAGATCTCACATAGCAAAAATAACAAGACAAAGACTTTTCGACATTCAAACATTTTTCCAAAATCAACCATAATAGCTTTTGAGTTGATTCCAACTCTAAAAAATCACATTTGATAATACCTATCTGAATATGTAATAATATTTAGGTTTGCATGCAGTGAATCTGGACTAGTACCAAAATAATGCTATATAGACATTTCTAGTCACTTTAAATCATTTAAATGATAAACCTAAACTTATTGAAATGTGAGCAAACATTTAAATCACATTCCCATGCATTAGAATATGTGGTGATGACATGTGTCCACATGATCCCATATTTTAATTGGAGAATATTAAATCTTAGTTAATTTCAATGAGTAGAAATTACTTTTCTCAAATAAAATAAATGAAACTAGTTCATTAAATCTTGTGATGAATGTGATGATGCTAGATCATCAAGTGTGTGCATTAGTGTACTAAATAGACTAGTTAAGTATTGTTTGGTGATTGTGTATTCTGAATGTATTTATAGACGATAGTACCGACTAAGTCTACGAAGAGGAGGAGTTTTACCCCGAGGAAGATGAGGAGAATTTCAACCACTGCACCAACCAAGACAAGCTATTGTTAGCAAGCTAGAATTAAGCAAGTTAACCTAAGCAAGATGCATTAAGAATGCTTTGGTTATACCTCTTTGATTTATACTTATCCCAAGTTTTACTTGCAAGCTTTACTTTCTTTTACTTTACCAAAGTTCTTTACTTTATTTATAGATAGCATAAAAAGTATAAAACTTGGCCTATATAGTTAGACTTAGATGTCATTCTATGGCATGAGATTGAGATTAGCATCCCACCTTAGTGAACACACTTAACTTAGTAGTTAGAGCTAAACCAAAAACTTGATCACTTTAGATGGGAATACTTGGCGAAAATGATTATGAAAACCTTGGAATGATGAGTCATTCTATTAAGATGTTTTGACATGTGTTGAGAAACACAAATGGTATATGATGATGAAAATATTAAGGCATGAGCCTTAGCCCTTTATAAAAACTGATGGTTGGGTTCGGATGCGATACCATTCCAATTTTACCGTACAACCACAATACCTGAATTGGGTAAGGCTTAGCCAGAAGTTTATATGCATTAGTATGGGTTCCATCGCGGGAGAGGTTTGAGTTGAGGCTACCTCTCAATGTTGTCCACCTATGCAGTGCCCGGGATAGCAGATGGCCATGGCTGGGAGGTCAAGCTCATATGAGAGGTGCTTGTACTAGAGTGTGTAATTGAAAGGTTATGATTGATTATCCGCATACTAAGTATGATGATTTAGGGTTATCCCTGACAGATGTATCGAATGTTGTGGTGAACGTGTACCACCTCTGCAGAGTGTCAAACTATTCGAATAGCCGCGTCCGCGGTTATGGACAGTTGAAGTGGCCATACTGTTCCGTTGTCAGATGTTTTCAAAATGACTTGTGAAATGAATTGTGACCTTGACTTGACCACAACAGGGTTGTGACTATGACAACTAAGTTCCCACTAAGGTGATTTAGAATTTTATTTTATCTTTCTTTGTTTCTGAACTCAGCTTAGGTTTCAAACTTAACTTTACAAATAAACTTAGAACTTAGCATTCCTACTAGAACTACCTTACTTGTTGTGATAGTTTGCGAGTAATTAAAGAGTACTCATGGCTTTGTCCCTGGCTATTCCCGTGGCCAGACTATGAGGACTATCCGGAAGAAGAATAGCAGGACGGCTACGACAACTAGGACTATCTCCCATCTTCAGCATTGCCTGTGACACTGAAGATGGAGCCCATCGCTACGCTTATTACTATGCTACTTGTTTGTATTAAGACTGGATCATGAGATCCTTTATTTGTGTAAGACCTTATTATGGTTTCTAATGAATGATGTACTGTGATATCCAATCTGTTATGTCTCGCAAAAATGGTAATCCTGGGATTGCGATGTATGGTATAACAGACATCTAGGATTAAAAATCTGGGTGTTGACAACGGCGCAGTAGCGTCGGTCCCTCATTGGGTGTGTCTCTTAGGTGATTCGAGGACCCCTTAGTGCGCAGTAGCGCCAGTCCCTCCTTGGGTGCGTCGCATATGAGTGGGCGATGCATTGGCTTGTGCCTTCCTGGAGTTAGAGTCGGTCCTGAAGTTCTCTTCTTTTGGTTGTGATGAGGCTTAGAAGCTAGGTGTATCGCTTCCTTGCCATTCATGGCTGGGGACGATAATGCAAGGCGAGTCTTTGTCGTTTGGTCGGTTTGGGTTAGAGTATCTTTAGCAGATACCACATCTCGTGGTACTGCAAAAGGCGGATGCGGTAAACCGAAAACCTTGTTTGCGGTATGAAAACCATGGGCAGAACAAATACACTAATCCAAACTACATATTTAAAAATCATCACACATTGACGCCAGATTACATAGAGGAGTTTTTTATCATCCCGATCTACATATAAAGTTTAGCATAAATTAATGTCGCGTCCTACATCCATACTTCACCTAGCATCAACGTAGCTCCACCGGCGGTACCTACTCACCGGATCATCAATGGCGGCGGCGACGCGCGCTTACTCCTCATTGGTGGCGGCCTTGCCAAAGTCGTCAATGGTAAAGTACTCGTCAGGTAAGTCGGCTTCTAGGGCCTCGAGCTGTCCCAGGTGCTCGCGGAGGGAGAGGCGGCAAACATGGAGAAACTCGCGCTTCCTCGTCATGCGCGCGTTGTGGTGGCGCTTTCGGCGCTGCACGATCTGCATGATCGCGGTGCACAGCGAGGGGAACTTGGTCTCGGTGACCAAGACCTCCTCCCGCTCGTCGTTGACAGCAGGCCCGGAGAAGCGCGGCCGCATCCGCCTAAATCGCGGCTCGATTGGTCAGCGATGGCAAGAGGGGGGTGGACACGGAGGTTGGCAGCGGCGATGTGTTTTTTGACGGCGGAGTCGGCCGGAATCGGAGACCGGGGAGGGCGGTGAGGGTTTCTGGGCGTGGGAGGGAAGGGAAATGGATGCGGGAAACCGCATCCAACCCCCCACCGAATATATGCGGGACGGATGGGCCTCGATGCGGGAAACCGCAATTTTTTTGCGGTATCTGGAAACGTCATTTTTCAGCTTCGGTACCGCATACCGGTGCAAAAAATTGTGGGTCGACAAATATATGGTATCTGCTAGAGATACTCTTATGTTGTAAACCGTGTGGAGTCGAGTTTGTATCGTGTTGCCTTTGGTGTTTTAGCGGCAGTCTTGGCCTATTCTCTTTGAAAAGCTGATCAAGGTGTATTCTCAAAAAAAAATGCTAGAAGGAAAAAAAATAGCTCAACACATGTTTACGAGTTAGCCGAAATCCATTTTTGATCCTGGCATTTGCACCCGGTACAAAAATAACATATTTCAAAATATTAAAAAATTTCGAAAAAAGTTCACGTGTAGCTTCATGTTTTAGGTTCACGCGAAGTCATTCTACGAAAAACTGTGGGCTATGCAAGAAAGACAGAAAGTTGTCTTGTGCGCAAGTTACTTTAGCACTAATTTTTTTCTTTTTTGCATAAGTCAATAAAATGTTCATTTCTCAAGAAACGACTTTGCGCGCACCTAAAACTTGAAGTTCTACGTGCACAATTTTTTTTGATTTTTTTTAGCATTCTAAATTTTAACAAAAGTTAAATTCAATAAAAGGTGCATACGAGGTCGGAAGCAAAATAGCAGCGTCCACAAGTTAGAACCTATACGAAGCTAGCTCAGGCAAAATCAATTGATTGCTTTCCGGCGGCCTGCTCAGCAGATGTCGCTGTCCAATGTTAAATATGCTCTGCCGCAGCCGTCGCAAGTCGCAACCTGCGTTTGCTGCTATGTGGGTTAGGAAGTGGCACGAGTACATAACCGATTAATACCGCAAAAATAATTTAGTTTGTTGCGAGCGTCCGCATACAACATTTTGTGGGGCGGGCTTTGTGGCGCCGCGGTCGTCCCGCATCCGCTTGCAGCCTGACAGCTGACGGGATGAACTCGAGCATCGCAAATCAGGGACCCATCGATCTGGGATGGCGGGGTCGGGCGAGAACGGAGGGGGTCAGGCGGGGAGTAGGTTCATCGTCGGGGATGAGTCTGGTCGCCGACGGGAGTTGAGCTGGTGACCCGTGTGCGGGAATGGCTCCGTCGGCGACGCGTGACATGAATCATATCGATTGGTGTGGGACCCCGTTTACGGGGTCGCCTGGCTGCCGTTTTTGCTTGCTGTCCTAGAGTTCTTTTTCGTGTTGGAACCAAAAAACTGAAATGGGACAACCTTTATAGTCTGGGCCTTATAATTTTAGACTATTATTCTGCAGTAGCAACGTGCTGATCCGAGGGCTATAGTGAGGATTTGTGTATAGCTATTGAGCACTCCTGTTCCATGCCGCGTCCCCACGTTTTACAGTTTGCTATAAGATCTGGCAACTTTACAGTCGTCTCCCCGGCCTTTGTTCATCTGGTTATGTAGTTTCAGGTGGCATAGACCAGTTGATTCCTTGACGAGGAGGTGTATCAATTTAGGACTGTCTATTGCATACCTCCTTAGATTGTATATGCTTTTACTCACATCTTTTAGCTAGATCCCCGCTTTTAGCCTGGGCTAAGAGAAGGTTTGTCTACACTAAGGTGATAAATGCTTCGGTTGTATGTTCCCCTGAGAAAGGTGCTCGTTACTTCATCTATGAAATAGGATAAATGTTTGTCTTTTCTTTTGGGTATTTGCAGGAGGTGCCATGGACTCAGAATGAGTGAGGGCAGCGCTGTCGATGACTCGATGACATCTGGTTTCTCAGACAGCGAGAAGGTACCAACTCTAATGGATAAACTTACAAATCCTGCCTTTTGGCACCGGTTCATATAAAGAAACTCGCGATTCCGTGGTCTTGCCACTTCTACAATTTCACTTGCATGCCTTCTACCTTGCAGAAGCTTCAGGGTATCATACCGATCCGAGGAAGATTGGTATTGGATTACATGCTAGAACATTTTGGGATGCCAGTAGCCCAGTACAATCAGCAGCTTCTTCAAGACAGCAAGATCTGCGTGACTATCACTTTTCAGACGCCAACCCTCTCCTGTGATGGATCCCCTGTCGTCATCAGCACATCTGGCAAAGAATCCGCCGATGCTGCCCTAGTAGAACACACGGCTACCGTGTCTGCCATCAGGTTCATGGAAGCAGCTACCGGTACAGTGATAGGAGATGCATGCTATGGCCGCCTTGGGCAGATTCATAAGGAGAATAAACGCCTGCAGAAACAAATTGAGTTCCTGCGACAGCAGCTTAAAAGGATGGACATTAAAACAAAAAAACTTGCCCGTGGCTGGTTTTGGTCTGTTAGAAGGATGTTTTCTTTCTCGTCACAGTTTCGCAATGTCGCAATCATCGCGAACTTTGGTGCGCAGGAGCCTCTAGATGATGATGTCAAAGCAGCTTTTGCAACCGTATATGAATCTGTGGTGCAGATGGAATGGAAGAGCAGGAACCTGGAATCCAAACTCGAAGAAATAAGGTGTTCGTAGCCAAAGGTTTTAGACATCTTTAGTATAGGGGTGTATATAGAGCCACTCTATTCTTCCGTAGCCGTGCAATATGTGGAGTGGACTCCATTCGGTGCACTGACATAGCGATGTTTATGTGTACAACCCCTCTCTACCAAACTTATTAGAACTGTTAGCTCCGGTTGCCGATTACTGTATTATTTAGGCTTACCATGTTTTGTGCTCTCCTTTAGTTTTCGCTCTGCCCTACTAGACCTGCGGGTCTGCTAGATTTTTCATGTTTTTTGAACAAGCGCTGAGTGTTTTTTTTGGAACGATCAAGCCCTATAGCCGTCGGTGCAAAACACATATTAATAAACATTTACTGTACGGTTCAGAATAACCCTTCGATGTTAGCCCGGCCTAGCCCGCCACGGACCCGAGAATATCTGACGGAGTTTGGGCCGCCAGGTTCCTAGCCCATCGTTCTTCTTCTCTTGCCTTCTGATGGACATAGCGTATGGGTGTTCTTCTTCTCTTGCCTTCTGATGGACATAGCGTATGGGGTGTCTAATGCTCAGTCGACTGAGAATTACCTTAATTCTCAGTCGTCTGACGTCAGCATAGTTGATTTGGCCCGATTCCCCTTGTAAATCCCGGGTCTGTTTTGTTGGGCAGTTTTTTTTGTCTTGTGTCGTTGATTTGTCTCGTCTTGGGCGTCAGTTTCTGTTTGTTGGGCTTTTGCTTGTTTTGGTGGGTCCACTAAGTCATCGTCTACTTTTCTGAGTTTTCCGTCAGGTGATGGATGGTGCAAATCCAACGTGCAGAATCGTTGTCGTGAGTACATCGTCTTAGCACAAAATTCGAAAAAAATACCAGGCTTTTGTCAATAATTTATTCTACTAGTATGTAAAAATTTAATACGAAATACCAAATATTCTATCCTAGACAAAAATGAACGGTGCAACTTTTCAATCATTCAAAAATTGTACAATTTGTCTTTTTTTCTGAGCCTAAAATACAAAGTATTTTACTTCAAAATTTTACATTCCCGTAATGTACACAGTTTACTATATCCATGTATTTTTCTGAATTTTTTAAAACTTTAAAATCAAGTTTTCGAATTTTTAAGTAAAGTCCTCTAGGGAGGACGAGTGCCAAAGCCATTTTCCATTGCTCTCCCTAGTTTTGATGCCGACTTCTTGGAAGCTAGATTAGCTTGGCTCTTAAACTAAAAATATGGGACATATTCTTTTAGAAATTTAGAACAAAAATAAATAGGAACAAATAGGAACAATTAAAAATAAAATGATAGTAATACAAAATTAATCTCTAAAATGGAAAAATGTCCATGTTAAAAAAATAAAAAGAAAGAATAAAAAATTGTATGATTTAATTTTCATAATATCTAGAATGATTCATCACTACAACATGTGCAAACAAGACAATCATAAAAAGTCAATTTTGAGATAAGCATGCTTTAACAACTATCCCTAAAAAAATAGATTACGAACGAACCTCCCGCGGGATTCGCTGTCGGTGTTCATCCTCGTGCTCTGTGTCAGTGGCTGTTGTCGCTAAGAGCCCATGCGCAAGCTGCTTCGTCGGGCCGTTCGACCGAGATCGAGAGTGGGAGCAGGTATCCAAAGGCATCGCGACAGAGGGATTTTACGGTCGGAGTCGAGGATCTCCGGTAACCTCGATCTACGATTGGGATTAGGGTGGGAGGGGAAGATTGCTAGGGAGACGGAAGGAGGGTTGGAGGGAATCGCGTCGGCGGTCAAATATTAAGGTTGTGAAAGTGTGTAAGAAAGCCTTAAAGTAACAAGGCACATTTTATTAAAAAATCATTATACAAATTAAATTTGGGGGAAAATCCAATTCCTTCTCTCCATTTAAACTTGCAACCAAGTACTTTCTCTAACAAAAGAGATGTTCTATAAAAATGAAAACGAACATTTGTTGGTTTAAAATGTATGATGGCCCATGTTGAAAAACATAATGTTTCAAGATGTACTATAAAATTATCACTAAAAGAATGTATATGAAGTACCAAAAAAAACCAATCGTCGGTTTCGATAGAGGACATGACTTTGGTTGCGAACCAGTTGCAACCCTAGTTGCAAACTCCCAATCTATACCATCAGGAGAAGAAGGCCAGTTGCATGTGAAGATGCAACTCGAGACAAAAGTCCAGTTGCGTGTCGAGATGCAACTCGAGGCAAAAAAAAGACAAGGATCACTCAATAGGGTAGTCAGTTACAACCCTAACTGCAACTCTCTCTCTATAAAACCAGGGAAGCATGTCGAGATGCAACTCGAGACTCCCGGTTCATTTGCAACTCTAGTTGCAACTCCCTCTCTATATCATCAAGGGAGAAGGATAGTTGCATGTCGAGATACAACTTGAGATGAAAGTCTAGTTGCGTGTCAAGTTGCAACTCAAGACTCATAGTCTAGTTGCAACTCCCTCTCTATACCATCAAGGGAGAAGGCCAGTTGCAAGTCGATATGCAACTTGAGACGAAAGTTCTCAGTTGCAACCCTAGTTGTAACTCCCTCTCTATACCATCAGAGGAGAAGGCCAGTTGCGTGTCAAGTTGCAACTCGAGACTCACAGTACATTTGCAACTCCCTCTCTATACCATTAGGGAGAAGGCCGATTGCATGCCGAGATGCAACTCAAGGCTAAAACGGACAAAAACAACAACACAGTCCTTAGTTCTAACCCTAGATGCAACTCCCTCTCTATACCATCAGGGGAGAAGGCCAGTTGCGTGTTAAAGTTGCAACTCAAGACTCACAATCCAGTTGCAAACCTAGTTGCAACTCCCTCTCTATACCATCAAGGAGAAGGCCGGTTGGGTGTAGATATTCAACTCAAGGCTAAAAATGAGAAAAGAACAACACAAACCTCAGTTGCAAACCAAGTTGTAACTCCCTCTCTATACCATCAGGGGAGAAGGCTAGTTGTGTGTCAAGTTGCAGCTCGAGAATCACAATCCAGTTGCAACCCTAGTTGCAACTTCCTCTCTATACCATCAGGGAGAAGGTCGATTGCGTGTAGAGATTGAACTAAAGGCTAAAAATACAAAAGAACAACACAGTCCTCATTTGCAACCCTAGTTGCAACTCTCTCTATACCATCAGTAGAGAAGGCCCGTTGCATGTAAAGTTGCAACTCGGCACTCACAGTCCAGTTGCAACCCTAGTTGCAACTCCCTCTCTATTCCATCAGGGAGAAGGTCAGTTTGCGTGTCGAGATACAACTCAAGGCTAAAAGACAAAAGAACAACACAATCCTCAGTTGCAACCCTACTTGCAACTCCCTCTTTATATCATCAGGGAGAAGGCCGGTTGCGTGTCAAGGTGCAACTCAAGGCTAAAAAAGACAAAACAACAACACGGTCCTTAGTTACAACCCTAGTTGCAACTCCCTCTCTATACCATCGGGAAGAAGGCTGACAGCGTGTCGAGATGCAACTCAAGGCTAAAAAGGACAAAACAACAACACAATCCTCAGTTACAATCCTAGTTGCAACTCCCTCTCTATACCATCAGGGGAGAAGGCCAGTTGAGTGTCAAGTTGCAACTCGAGACTCATAGTCCACTTGCAACCCTAGTTGCAACTCTCTCTATATACCATCAGGGAGAAGTTTAGTTGTGTGTAGAGATTCAACTCAAGGCTAAAAAGACAAAAGGGCAACATAGTCCCCATTTGCAATCCTAGTTGCAACTTGCTCTCTATATCATCAGGGGAGAAGGCCAGTTGCAGCTACCCCCAAAATAAAAGTCAGTTGCATGTCGATATGCAACTCGTAGTAAACAAAAGGGGAAAATCTAGTTGCATGTCGATATGCAACTCGTAGCAAAGAAAAGGGGACCATGAAAACAATCACAGTTGCAAACCCACTTGCAACTGCCGCCAGAAGAAAAGTCAGTTGCATGTCGATATGCAACTCGTAGTAAACAAAAAGGGGAAAATCAAGTTGCATGTCAATATGCAACTCGTAGTAAAGAAAGGGGACCACGAAAATAATCATCAGTTGCAACCCCACTTGCAATTGCCCTCCTAAAGAAATGTCAGTTGCATGTTGATATACAACTCATAGTAAAGAAAAGGGGACCATGAAAACAATCATCAGTTGCAACCCCACTTACAACTGCTCCCTTGAAGAAAAGTCAGTTGCATGTAGATATGCAGCTCATATTAAACAAAAACGGCAAAATCCAGTTTCATGTCGATATGCAACTCGTAGCAAAGAAAAAGTGACCATGAAAACAATCATCAATTGCAACCCCCACTTGCAACTGCCGCCAGAAGAAAAGTCAGTTGCATGTCGATATGCAACTCGTAGTAAACAAAAAGGGGAAAATCAAGTTGCATGTCGATATGCAACTCGTAGTAAAGAAAAAGGGACCATGAAAACAATCATCAGTTGTAACCCCAAATGCAACTTCCCCCAGAACAAAAGTCAGTTGCATGTTGAGATGCACCTCACAGTAAAGAAAAAGGGCATACGAAAACAAAGGGAAAAAGCCAGTTGCATGTCAATATCCAACTTGTAGTAAAATAAGGGGACCACAAAAATTCTAGAAACAAAAACTCAAAAAGAAAGTGATCACAAAAAAGAAATCCTCGGTTGCAACCCCGCTTTGCATCTGCCCCAATGAGAACAGACGATTGCCGATATGCAACTCATAGTAAAGAAAAATGATCATGAAAAGACCAGAAATGCCAAGTACAAAGGTCAGGACAACACAAGGCCATGATCCCGTGGCAATAGTCTCGTTCAGGACAAGCAAAATACAATGCATGTTAGCACAAATCTCAATGTGTGGGATAAAAAATTAACAAACCAGGAGATGAAAATGTTATTTGTAAAACATTCAGTTGCAATATATACATGAGAATCTAGTCAAAAATATGCATGCATACTTACATACATTTACAAACAAAAATTAACAAATCAATGCCTACGTAAAAAAATAACCATTTAACATGTAACAATACGTTAAAAGAATAGAATAAAAAGACAAAAAAAAGATATTAGAACATCCATGAATAATTACTACAAAAATAATCCTGCAAAAAATGTTGAATAATGAGAAAAATTATAATACAAATGAAACATGTTGAATAATAATAACAGGTGGATTAAAAAAGTGCAACAACAATATAGAATCCCATCCTGGTAAAAAAGCCCAAAACTAGCTAACATCCCACTCTCACACAGCCCCATAACAAAACAATAGCGGGCCAGACTGGAATCCAAGCAATAAAGCCGAAGCAACTTAAAAAAACCACGTGGGCCAAGCACGGACCAACAACCACCTACATGGCCAAAAACAACACACGCGCACAGATCTTGGCGCGCGAACGATCCTAGGTCTAAGAGTTGACTGCTGTATGTTAAATATCAGCTAACTGAGAATTAGCAAATCCGTAAAGTTAATGAGCATAGAAAATCCTCTTAAAATACAACCCATCGGGAAAAAAACTAGTGCCAGAGAAGAACCTATTGAAATCAATGGGAAAACCAGCAAAAAAGAGGGGGAAAAAAGTAAACGCCGGAGATCAACAACTACAGGAAAGTAGATAAAAAAAAGTGGACAACGACAAAACAACCGCACGTACAATCCATGAAGATCAAAAAAGCCCACAACAAAGTGATCGTTGCTGGCCCATCACTGTTCGAGTTGACTGTAACAGGCCAACAAACGTCCAACCAGCCAAAAGCATGAATCTTGTCTAGTTTTGATCGGACGGTGTAGCACTTAGCTGAGATCTAAGCTATTTCTCAGCTAGCTGAGAATTAGCAATTCCGTTTTAGATTACCGTCCTTCATGAGTGCGGACAGAAAACCTGGATCGGTTCCCCCTTCCTACATCGAGGCGACTCTTGCGGCGGCTGACCTGCTTTTTCCTCTGGCGTGCGGAGACCATGGACGCCAATCCTCTCGAGTTCAGCCGCTCGGAGTGTACGGAGCCAGAGGACGCTGACCTGATGGTGAAAGGCCTTCCACAGGTAAGGTCCATAGTAATTAGGGCCTACCTCGCTTAGCCTCAGCTGCATGAGCCACGGTACTGGATTGTCATCTTCTCCAGCTGCACATTCGCCTGGTGCTGCTCCCTGACATTTTAGCTGCTTCTCATTAGATCTTAGGATATAGTCCACTGATCCTGTGGTACCAGCCTAGATTATTGAGATTGCGGTGCAGACAACCGCATTAGGGGCTTGCAAAAAATGCGGCTAGAAACGACCCTCCTTCAGAATTTCAACTGTAAAAATGCAGACATGTACCTTTTAGAATCAGCCATACATGTCTTTCGTGCTTGTGCGCTGGTACTGATTTACATTCGATTTACCATCTGCCTCTTCCAGCTATCTCTGCCCTGTGCTACGATCACGGTGAGCAGCAATCATGTACTGAAAAAAGCATCAAAGAAACTTGCAGTTTCTATCCATGGATATGAATTTACCTCGCTAGATGGCGATGACGTGGTAGCAGCAGCTACCATGCATGTACCCCCTCATAGGGGAAACCCTCTAACAAAAAAACAAGATTTCTTTGGGGAATGGTCTAAGTTTCGTAGTGAAGCTAAAGAATCGGCTTGCCTTGCTGCACTCACGTACCTGAAACAAGAAGGACTGATAGTGGTGCATGACACCAACTACAGCGAGCTAAAAAAGTATAAACAGAAGTTTGAGGCAGAACATTTCTGGTCCTCCGAGCTCTATGTGCGTGTGTGTACCTCGCAAGCACAGTTAGCTGGGAAAACAGCTCAGGCACCCGGGGTGAGTTCCTTCTCGTTATTTGCTTATTACCTTCTTGAAAATACAGCATCCATCTCACATCTTGCCTTTCTAAAAACAGCAGGAAACATCACCCAAAGAAGGCAGCTCAACACCGCCGCCTAGGACTACGGAAACTGCTACCAGGTAACATTCGAAGATCATGCCAGGACCCACTCAGCCATTTCTCCCACCGGCGTATATTATTCCATCCTAATCCCACAGAATTTCAATGCTTTTGTCTCTTGCAAAACAGCATGCCACGCGCGAAAAAGAGATCGGATGCCCGCCCTGGCTGCCGCAGGGCGCTGTTCATAAAGGAGTAGTTTCGACTCGTCGAAATATAAGGTGCTATAAGTATCCTCCATCGAAAAGATGTCTCTTCTTAATAAGTTATTCGCAGTATATGCTAATTTTTATTTCCTCTTTTCGCCATGGAGTATTTCTTTTCAGCACTATGTCTAGACCTACAACCACGCCATCGGTCTCCGAATTGCCACTCCACAGGACTCATTCCCGTGCCAGAAGACTCCAATGGTGGCTGCTATGTCAGTGCCTGCGTGGAAGCCGTCTTTCATAGGTCTACACTTTTAGGTTCCATGCTTTTGCGCGCGTGTTCTGAATTTATGGGGGAAGACGTCTGTGAAATCGACCCTTGTAGCAAAGAGCCTGTTATTTGAATCCTTGCATCAAACTACTGTCCAAACTTATGTTTATCTGCTACTGTAAATATGTTACCCACTGTGAGCTTAGGAAGTTGATAAAACATAGATGTTATTGGTTTTAAACAGGCCGCTTGCCTTGAACTGCTCGGTGTGTGCTTCTGTTGCGCTACTCGATCTGTTGCGCGGACCACATACCCTTTCTATTGGCTTCGCCAGCTTCATTCTTATTTTGTACAGCAGTTTAATTTGAAACCGGTATAAAATAATGTAGCTCGCGCCATGGTTCTGACAGATGCAGACTTGGTATAGATATTTAGATGTTATATGCAAGGAGGAACATCCAGTTCCCTGCATATACATATGGAAGGGCATGTTCTGCCAGAGCAGTCCAAATTAGTCCATAAAGAAAACAATTTGTTCGTTCTCCAGAAATATATGCACACACATCAAAGGAGTACTGCAACACAAGCATATTCGTTCAGAAATAGAATATTACATGTCTTGGTCTTCCATACTAGACTGAACAACCCCCAGCACTATAAACTTGGCATTTGGATCCAGTGTACATTATTCATGCCACATAAAGTGCGTTACATGCCGAGAGAAAAGGAACTACAACATTAGTCCTATATAAAACCAGTTCTTATAGCAGGCACCAGCAAGGCGTGCTAGCCAGTCTTCATCATGGCCTAGGCGGCCAGGTCTGAGACATAGGGAACACGCGGCCCATCTGACCAATTTCTGGAGCAGCTTCTGCGCTTTCTTCAACCATGTCCACCGCATACAGACCATAGACCACCCCAACAGAGATAAGGACATACCGTCCATCATGAGACACATACCTTATCTGTATGGCATGCCAGTCAGATTTCTCAACAACAAGTGCGTCCAGAAGATCCTTGTTCATCAAATATCCAAAGGCGCCGGCCAAGTGCACTCTTGCCTCCTGATTCCAAACTACCATATCTCCCTCACGAGTAAGTACCCACCTGACAAGCCATCCATCGTCTAAGTGAACTATTGCCAGATCATCCTGCGGATCCGGTCCAGCAGTGTATTCAAGACAGCCTTTAACCACAGTTCCCATGACTCCCGAAAGCGACAGTATTCCAAAAACTTTCTGTTCTACATCAAACCAAGCTACGAGTCCCACCAAATACATCATGTATATCCTTGAACCAGCCTGGACGCAATATGGGCTCCTCTAAAATGTAACCGCTGACGGAGGTACCAGCAGATCATATACATGTGGAGACCAATCTCCATTACTGAAGACAGAGACGTGCAGGCGAACCGCACCAGCGGTTGGGAATTTCAGACCCACGTGAGTTTTGGCAAATGGTCTAGAGGGCCTTTACAAAGAACACAGGATACCCGCCTTCAGGACCGTTGTCAAGCGGTAGCACGACAAACTGCCCAAGCCTGTTCTCGCCGGGATGTTTCGGCATGCAAGAGATTGGCTTAGGAAATGCTGAAAAGCCCACGGTTTCGATCCACATGGCCGACTAATGTATAGTCTACCCTGCCGCGGACCAGTCTCCACCCGAACTATCACGCGGGAACCATGGGTACCCATGACATGCTTACCAAACAAATGGCCAACATCAAACCTTTCACGCATTGAACGGGCATGATCATCAGCCGAAGCATCAGGAGGAGTAATAAGCTTCAATTCAACTCCATTGCCTTGAGCATGCTCACATAGAAAACCAATGAACAAGGGATTGTTGCGGCTCACGATAGCAGCGATGACGTCCCGAGTTTTGCCAGATCGTCGGTGGGGAACGAAACGCGTGCGCTGCTACCAGATCTAGGTTCCGCCGCCTACCGATGGAGG
Source organism: Avena eriantha (assembly GCA_910589775.1). Taxonomy (NCBI): domain Eukaryota; kingdom Viridiplantae; phylum Streptophyta; class Magnoliopsida; order Poales; family Poaceae; genus Avena; species Avena eriantha. The sequence goes on along the minus strand of OU342742.1, from coordinate 378,406,925 downwards.
TCAATCCCTCTGTACACGGGAAATAGCTGGGGTTGGTCGCCCCTTCCTCATGCCCTGCCCTCCCGTATCCGGATCCACCTTCCACTGCGCATCCAACGGCTGGTAGCTACAATAGTAAAGAAAGAGGCATAAACACACACCAAAATATCCACTCTTTTTTTTCTATTTTGGTATGGATTCTCCGCCTATAGTAAGATAACGCTGAATGAAAAGAAATACCTTCGGCCTGTGGTCTGGCGTAAAGGATAGTTAGGGTTAGAACCGTTTCCTACAGTATCCAGCTATTTCGTTGGCCTAAAGGCAAGTTAGCTAAAATTTCCCCGTACTACCTTGAACCACAAATCGGCGCATGCCGCAGACCAAAACCCATTCATCCACGACTTCTTCGAATGCTTCAAGAACGGTCTCACTGTCGGCCTCCGCGCCAGTGGCGCACCGGGTCATCTAGTAGCACAACGACCAATGCAGTCGTTCATAACGCTTCATTCTATTCTCCATGACTGCACGATAGTCGACAGAAAACCTCCACCTACTCTGATACTGCTCTATTGGCTGCCACAGAAACTCCTTCTATGTAGCTGGGACTTGGGGCCCCTTTGGTCCCAGGGGCCCGGGCGGCCGCCCTTCCATCCCCCCTCTCCTCAGGGCTGGCCCTGTACATGTCCTCACGCTATACTGATTGCCTCCTCCGCGGGCCACGCCGACGCCTTCGTGGAGGCGCACCAGATGCCTCTTGTTCGCTGGCCACGACGGTGGTCCTGGTCAGGGTCCACGTAAGTAGTATCAGAGGGCCCAGGGTCCTAATTGAGTCAAACCAGTTAACGGCGCTATTAGTGTTTTGTGCAACAATTATAGCAAAATATGGTGTTTTGTGCAAAAAATAGCCATTGTTGTGGTTATGTGCAAAAGGTGTCGCAATGTGGTGTTATGTGCAATTTTCTCTCGGAGGTGCTTTCCCCCGTATGCCTGTTTCGCCGGATGGCTTTGACAAAGCCCATAGCCACCGCATCCTGTTTGGCTAAGACTAGAAAAGCAAGAATAAGCCCAAACAAACACCCCCTAATATAGATCGTGTTGGAGATATGCCCAAGAGGCAATAATAAAAGTGATTGTTATTATATCTTTGTGTTTATGATGAATGTTTACATCCCATGCTATAATTGTATTATTAGGAAACACTAATACATGTGTGTTTTGTAAACATAAGAGCGTCCCTAGTAAGCCTCTTGTTGAACTAGCTTGTTGATTAATTGATGATCATGGTTTCCTGATCATGGACATTAGGATGTGATTAATAACAAGGTTATATCATTAGGAGAATGATGTGATGGACACACACCCATAGTAAGCGTAGCATAAGATCAAGTCATTAAGTTCGTATTGCTGTAAGCTTTTAAATGCATAGTAACCTAATCCTTCGACCATGAGGTTGTGTTAATCACCATCACCGGATGGGTACTTTGATGACATCAAACACCGCTTCGTAACTGGGTGGTCATAAAGGTGTCATTGGGTATTCTGAAAGTATGTGTTGAAGCGCATGAATCAAGATTAGGATTTGTCCATCCATATGACGGATAGATATGCTCTGGGCCCTCTCGGTGGAATTTCATCTAGTTAGCTTGCAAGCATGTGACTAGGTCACAAGGGATGACATATCACGGAACGAGTAAAGAGTACTTATCAGTAATGAGGTAGAACTAGGTATGGAGATGCCGACGATCAAACCTCGGATAAGTATAGTATCGCGTGACAAAGGGAATTGGTTTCGTATGTAAATGGTTCAATCGATCACGAAGTCATCGTTGAGTGTGTGGGAGCCATTATGGATCTCCAGGTCCCGCTGATGGTTATTGATAGGAGATGTGTCTCTGTCATGTCTACATATTCACGAACCGTAGGGTGACACACTTAAGGTTCGAAGTTGTTTTAAGTAGATATGGAATGTGCGTTGGAGACCGAAGGTTGTTCGGAGTCTCGGAATAGATCCGGGACATCACGAGGAGATCCGAAATTGTCCGGAGAATAAGATTCATATATTGGGGATCATTTTCTGAGTTAGGAAATGTTCCGGAGTATTTGTATGAGGGTTCTAGAAGGTTTCGGAATGTTCCGGAAGGTTCTGGAAGGTTTCTTGGAGTTTGCTTGAAAACCAAGGAAGGGATCAAGGAGTCCTGGTGGGTCAAGACTAGGAGTCGTGGGGGAGGAGGACTCCTCCCCCCTCCCCAATCCGCCGGCCCTAGAGGGAGGGGAGTCCTACAAGGACTCCCCCTCCCATGGCGCCTCACCCCCTTTAAATAGAGGGGCAGGGGCGCCCCCTCCACCCCCTGCTCCATAACTCTCAATCTCTGCCGCCTCTCTTCTCCTCCTTTCTTCTGCACAGACATAGGCGAAGCCCTGCAGAATTCTCTACTCCACCACCACCACCACGCCGTCGTGCTGGGATTCCATGGAGAAGATCTACTACCTCCGCTGCTCGCTGGAACGAGGAGAGGAAGGTCTGCTTTGACTCCGCACGTGTGACCGACTGCGGAAGCGCTGCCGAAACGCGGCACCGGAAGGATCGTCCACTTGACCGACTGCGGAAGCGCTGCCGGAACGCGACGCCGGAAGGATCGTCCACACGATCTTGAGATCGGCAAGTGATCGACTACATCAACCACGAGATCTAATCTCGTTAACGCTTTTGGATCTACGAGGGTTAGTTCCCATCTATCTTGTTGCACATGTCTAATAGATTAGATCTTGGCTTTTATCTAGATTAGATCTGGGTTTTGTTCGTTCTTGCGGTAGAATTTTTTTGTTTTCCATGCTACGAACCCATCGGATCGGAGGTAGTCTATCCGTTCCAAAATACAAGATGTTTTATCTTTGTAAACCAAACGTATCTAGATGACTTCTAGTGTATAATTCGGAGTGAACCTAAACACTAAAGGGTCTAGATACCTCCATTTCACAAAGCTAAAACATCTTATATTTTGCAACGGAGGGAGTGTTGTGTTCATTCTACTGTTATAGATGCAGTCCGATGTAACATGTGGATATGATTGATTGCAATTTCGTCTGGCTGCGGGAATCCCTACTCTGTTCCTGCAAGCTCGATTGATAGTTATCTCGTCACATGTCTCCAGAATCTCAGAATGCAACTCTTCCTTACAACTTTTATGTTTATAATTTGTCTCTTTATCATAGTTTCATGAGGTAAATCTTTGTATCATGGCAACTTACCTGACTTTTCTTTTCACTTACATTTTTGGCCTTGATGCATACTTTGATGGCTAAGTTGACAAGCTTGTGTCATTAAAAAATGTACCCCCTCTGATTCATATTAGTTGACTTAGATTTATCTAGATACGAATGTATCTAGTCAAGTTTTAATGCTAGATACACCTGTATCTAGACAACTTTGAGTCAACGAGGGAGTAGTAGACAGTGACATCAATTATTGGATTCTCTAACCTCTCCTTCAAGCCATGTTGATGTCGTTGTTATCTGCTACCCACAACCCTTGCACATCATGCAGCACGAACACCTCGCCGCCTCCTTCACCATCAGTTGCGAGTTCTTCGCAACAACCTCAACCTCTAGAGACAGTGAGGAGTAGGAGGCAAGGGCATCTCCACTGAGCCGACCCATTCTCTCATGTCTGAATCGGTCCGTTTGGATTAGCCCGTAGACACGGAATCAAGCTATGTTAGCCTCTGTCCATTTGGGTTGGGGTGGGTCGGGGGTGCCCTCTAGCGGGCGAGACCCATTTTGACCGGACACGGCCTAGACTCGGCTAGTTTTTGATAGATTTCAACAAATTGACAATAATTATATAAATTTAAATAGTTCACAACCAATTACATAACATAGTTCCGGTCAAACATAGCAATCAGCAAGAGGAAATATGAGGCCATGCTAGCGGTTGTCGATGTGCGCCCACATATGCTCGATCAAATTCTTTTGTAGTCGGGTGTGCGTAGCATGATCTAGTATCTCATGGTGCACATGGAGGAACTCGTCGAAGGTTGCTGGCCCGACATCGCCTTGACTAGGTCACCCTCAAAATCTCGTCCTTGTCATGGAGTCCATCACACTCGTTCTCAATGATCATGTTGTGCATGATCACACAAGCGGTCATCACTTCCCACATAGTCTCGGCGCTTCAAGTTAAAGCAGGGTGCGAAACAATGGTCCACCTAGACTAGAGCATACCGAAAGCCCACTGCACATCCTTCCTAGCAGTCTCTTGCTCCTTGGCAAGCACACACGAATGGTCTTCACAAGGGTTGTCCAATCTAGGTAGATGCCATTAGCAAGGTAATGCCCTTTGTCATATGCATGACCCTCGATCTCATAGTGAATCTCTAGAGCATTGCCTTTCGCTAGCCTAGAGAATACCTAGGATAGCTGGAGCATATTGATGTCATTGTTGGAACCTGCCATGCCAAAGAAAGAGTGCCATATCCATAGATCTTGAGATGCAACTGCCTCAAGAATCATTGTGCAGTCATCCACATGCCCACTATACTGCCACTACCAAGCAAAAGGGCAGTTATTCCACTCACAATGCATGCAATCTATGCTGCCCGACATCCCTAGAAATCCCCTCTTCTCATTGATGGACAACAGACGAGCAGTGTCTTCGAGATTTGGTTCTCTCAGGTAAACGTCACCAAAAACCGTAATCACCACTTTGCATAACTTGTACATCGCCTCAAGGAAGGTGCTCTCACTCATGCACATGTACTCATCGACAAGATCACTGATCACTCCATATGGAAGCATTTGAATAGTAGAGCAACATTTCTAGTAAAAATTAAAGCCAATCTTACTAGTGCAGTCGTTCTTACATTCGAAGTAGCTGTTGTAGTCCCTGACACCATCAACAATGGTCTCAAACAAATTCCTTGACATGTGAAACCGGTGCTGAAACATGTGCTCTGGGAAGAGCAGGTTCGTCTGATGGAAGTAGTCCTTGAACAACCGGTCATGGCCACCTTCTCGATCACGCGACAAGTTCTCCGCATGCCCCTTTACCGAGCCCTGGTGGACGGGCTGCACGCTCTCGGTGTGGTCAGCGGTGAGGGTGTCGCCACCATCATGAACTCGGTATCATCACCGGATTCGTCGTCGGACAACGTGTCGACGGAATTTTCGTAGAAGAACTTGATTGAGCTAGAGCTCGTTGCTATTGCTTTGGCTGTGCAAATGACCGAACATGTCACGGGCACTATGGGCTGAGTAAGATTCAGAGCGAAGGGCAGGCGAAATGGGGCTGACGTGGATAGCTCCCCAGTACGAAGCTGATGCAACACAATAAACCGATGACGTCCTGGTCTATGGCGTGCCAGAGACTCGGATGGAGGTCGGGGATGCCGAGCTACTCTGGTGATGCTGACGTGTACCAACGCCGGGCACGAGGCTGCTTGTGGAGGTGGAGAACTATGACAAGCTCAACAAGTGCTAGGTGGATGTTAAGACAACGACGGAGGCCGGATGAGGTAAGTGGTGGTGCGAGCTAGGTGAAGGTCAATTTCGAGGGAGAATGGGGGGCACCCCCTAGCTGGCGGGCCAGGGGAGGACAAGGAGATGATGTGCGTGGGCGAGCATGTTGTCCGGGCCGATGCAAAAAGCAACGCAAATTTGGGCTAGAAATGGGTCATCGCAGACGGTCTATGTCGCGTTGGTTGAATGGGTTGCCCCGCTAGGCCGACCCCCTATTAGCACAGACAGATTCAGACATCCAATGGTCGAATGGGTCGGCCCGGTGGAGATGCCCTAAGGTTTGACCCCATGAGTCTGCTGAAGGGGACGACCCGAGGGTCTCTCTCTCTATGTGATCCATGTTCCTGGCCAGACCAAATTGTCTTGTTGAAACATTTAATGATTTTCAGTTGCACGCCCATATTTCCCCTTCTAGCTGTGGTCCCGCTAGAACCTCGTAGGTTAGATGATGGGGCAAAGGTGTCTGATCTTTCGATGAGATGGTGATAGTCAATTTGGGTGGAGTTCGCGCTTCATGATCCGATTACATGTGTGAGCACGAGCGCCAATGCAATCGCTAGGCCAATCTCCTGGAGGTTACCGATCTTGCAGAAGCACGATTAGCCTGACCAGCGAGGGTCTTAATTCCTACCTGAAATTGAGAACAAGTAAGAACTAATATTGCAGTCGAGATACTGTGGATAAAGATGAAAGCTTTATTGAAATCGGTGGGATCCTTAATAGGTGCAAAGTACAGGAGGTCTCTACGACGCTCAAGCCTTGGCGAAGTTGCAATGGTGGCTAACTTTTAGTCTAAACAAAATTCGAGTCTAAAGTAACGGCTATGGGGGTATTTAAGGAGGAAAAGGTGGGATTTCGGCCAGCCATAGGTATGGTGGCCGAATCCAACCCTAAAAGGCCTTTCCCCTTAAATACAGACTCTAAAAAGTGGCTATTAAAATTCCTGCGAAAATAACATGGGAATGACCCAAAATAAAGGTCACGCATCACCATATTAAGCTATGGACGAATCTATGAAGTAATATTCTTGAATATTTCATCCAAGTATTCAATCATCATTATGGTGGCTTCAAAATTCTGAACTCCACTTGTGGCATCCTCTTCAATCCTCACATGCTTGCTGCCATCTCCATGCATGACCATGCTCTAATGCTCATCCCTCTCGTCCATGCTACGTCCATCATTCCTAAGAGTAATAAACACATCTGATTTAGGCAGCATCATATTCTCATGTATATGAGGAATAGTTCCAAGAAACGAAAGTACATGGTAATTAAGTTGCTTGGCACGAGCTCAAGTGATAGGTCCTTGTATTTATATAGTTGTAGGTACAATGGTTGTATCGATAGATGGGATGTTCACATCATGCTTCCCTTCTTGAATTGAACTCGTCCTCAACGCAATCTCATCTTCCTCACCAAAGTAAGGCTTCAAATCTGCAATGTTAAATGTAGGACTAACTGTACCAAAATCGGTAGGTAGCTCAAGTTTATATGCATTATCATTTATTTTCTCTAACACCTTAAAAGGACCAGCAACACGTGGCATTAACTTAGACTTGCGCAAATCAGGAAAATGATATTTGCGCAAATGCAACCAAACAAGATCACCAACATCAAACACAACATGCTTTCTCCATCTATCCCTAGCAAGTCTATACTTAGCAATCATGCGTTCTATGTTGTATTTAGTAGTCTCATGTAATTTTAATATCATTTTAGCACGTTGTGTAGCATCCAAATTATTTTGCACCGAAGAAGGTAATGGCAATAAATCAATAGGTGCACGAGGAATAAAACCATACACAATCTCAAATGGGCACATCTTTGTGATAGAATGCAGCGAACGATTATAAGCAAATTCAATATGAGGTAAACACTCTTCTCACAATTTTAAGTTCTTCTTTAAAATAGCCCGCAACATAGTAGACAAAGTTCTATTGACTACTTCAGTTTGTCCATCAGTTTGGGGATGACATGTAGTACTAAACAACAATTTCATCCCCAACTTACCCCATAAATATCTCTAAAAGTGGCTAAGAAATTTAGTATCACGATCATAAATAATAGTATTTGGCACACCATGTAAACGAACAATTTCACGAAAGAACAAATCAGCAATATGGATAGCATCATCAGTTTTGTGACAAGGAATAAAGTGTGCCATCTTAGAAAACCGACCCACAACAACAAAAATCCCTCCACTTCTGTATACGAGGCAATACCAAAACAAAGTCCATAGAAAATCCTCCCAAGGGATACTAGAAACAGAAAACGGCATATATAAACCATGTGGATTAAGGCGAGACTTAGCTTTTTGACAAGTAGTGCAGCGTGATGTGAATCTCTCAACATATCGACGCATGCATGGCTAAAATAAGTGTGCAGCAAGAACATCTTCCATCTTCTTTACACCAAAGTGACCCATCAGTCCTCCTCCATTGTAACATCCCAAATTTTGCAATTTTAGATGTTATTAGAAGCATGCATCATACCATTGCATCATGGCATCATATATCAAAAACTGCAACGGGTATTCTTCTTAAACCCCCTAGTCACTTATAGACTAAAAGGGGGTAAAACCATTTTGAACCACCAAAACCTTTGCAAAAGTGTTATTTTATAGTCCTATTCCAACCCTCTTCTTTTTACAAAATTTTAGAAACAAGTTTCGTCTAATTCAGAGTCCGTTTGCAAAAGTTATTAAACAAATAACAAATCAGAAAATATTAAAAGAATAAAAAAAATCGAAACCTAACCTAACCGGGCCGGCCGAGCCAGCCCGGGGCCTATCTACCGCGCGCGCAGCGCAGCGGCCGGCCCAGCCCGCCAGCAGCCGCCAGCAGCCCGCCAGCAGCCGCCAGCAGCCCGCCAGCAGCCCGCGTCGCGCCAGCGCCCGCCGACAGTTGCCGCCTCCGAGTCCGGCTCGGCCACGCCGCCGCCGCCGCCTCAGAGCCAACCGCCTCCGGCGAATCCGGAGCAAACTCCGCGACTTCCGCGCCAAGTTTCTCCGCCTTTAAATAGCCCTCGGCACGCTCTCCCAGAACCCTAGCTTTTTCCGCCGCCACCACCACCGAGCGCCGCCGGATTTCTCGCCGGAACCCCGCTGCCGTCCGCCGCCTCTGGCCGCCGTCCGCCGACGCCTCGGAGAAGGAGGGCCGACGCTGCCCTCGGGAACGGGACCGCGAGGAGGAGCCGCGCGTCGTCCGAGCACCACCGCCGCCGCCGGTCATCGCCAGAGCCCCACCGCCGCTCGCCGCCGTCCGCCGCCTCCAGCCGCCGCCGCCTCGGTAAGTCGCCTGCCGCCCCCCTTCATCTCCGACCGTCAGATCTAGATCTGACGGCCCCCAATCGGTCAATCGCCCTGGCCAACCAAACTGCGCCACGTGGCTCCCGCCACGTCACCGCCGCGTCGCCGTCACGCGTGCCTCGTTGGCCCACTCACGAGCCGCCACGTGTCGCGCGTCTCTGGCCCTTTTTCCTTTTTTCTTTAAAATAGGCAAAAATAGCTCCAATGTCGTAAAATTTATAGAAATTCGAATATTAGTCCAAAAATTGCGTATGATATACCGTTGGATTCATAATTTCGAGTAGAACACAGATCTACAATAATATTACTGTTTTGCCACAGCAATCTTGCAGTAGGGTTTAAAGTTTAGATTGGAGTATTTTAATTCTAGAAATTTATCCGTAGCTCCATTTTAGTTGATTCTTGTTGCGTTGGCTTTGTTTTGACAATACCTTCTGTAGAAAATTGTCATATCATGCTTAGGGTGTTCAGATCTATCTCGAGGTAGATTGGGGTTGTAGATCTAGTTTCGAGCTTCGTTATTTAGGGTTTAATCCAAAATACCCAAAATCCGTGGGAAATCGATTCTAATGATATCCCCAACTCAACAACACCCCTGGTTAAAACTCTTGGTCGAAATCAAATCCATCCTTGCATATTACCATGTTGCATGCATGCATATTTGACTTCGTGACTTGTTTTGTGCACAATGTGATTTAATCCACGTTTGCTTCGTTAGATTGCTCGGAGTGCGCTGAGGAGTATTGTTGTGTAGATTGCTGCTCGGATCAAGGCAAGTTACACCACTTGTTCATGTTTATGCCCCAGTTTTGACTATGCATGTTTTACTCTTCAAAATTCTGTAGTATGCATGTGTAGGATTTTGGTAGATTTTCTTAGTACTATTTTGCAAGAGCGGTTTTGTAGTATGCCATGAGTAGCTCTATGCTTAGGATTTTCCATCCCAATAGGTTATCCTGTTTTTCTAAGATGCTTGTTATGCTATATACTTATATATATCAAGTACCGTTGGGAGGGTTCGAAAGACTCAAACATTTTCTAAGTACGAGAGCTCTCTCGAGTGAACTTTTCTTCTCCAAAACCCCTTCAAAATAAAACTAAGTTTTCTTCTAGGCGGAATGGTTGTCGGGACAACGAGTGGGACTTTTGGTGGAGGACGGCTGCCCAGGAATCAAAGAAGTCTGCCATGTTTCAGAATTCAGAAGCTTCCCGTGCAACCACAATACATATGGGCTCTGTCTTGGCTTAGTACTTAGTGAGAAACCTCACCGGGGGTACCAACATTTGGAGGTTTTTGGCACGGTTGAATCCAGCTGGTAGAGGGGCTACTAAGGGAAGGCTTCGCCATGGTCTTGTCTGTAAAAGGACTTGATCGTGGATTGTGGGGAAAGTGCACAACCTCTCGAGAGTATTGCAATCTGATTGATCAGCCGTGTTCACGGAAACCGAACAACTTTGAGCATCTAAAGGATGGAGCCTCTAGAAGATCTTCCTCTCTCTTTTCCAAACTTAACGTTTTAAAAACCCCAGGGCGTGAGTAATATCGCTATTGGGTGGGATTTTGGGAACTTGGTGCGTAATATCCAAGTGCTAGGTTGATTTGGGCACTTGGTGAGTAATATCCACGTGTTCCATTCAACCCTGTACTATTTATCAAAGTTTACAAAGTAGGAAAAACTTCCTTCCTCTTTTCTTATTACACTGATAAAATTGGCTTTATGCAAATGAACCCCAGAGCCTACTCTTAGCCTTGCATGTAGAGATAGTCTTACTCTTTCCTTGGTGTAATTTGCCAATACATTCAAAGTATTGACCCAACTTGTTGGCTGCACGTCTTATGTGCAGAATCCGAAGATTGAAAGGTGCGTAGGGATCGCGGGTCTTCATGCAACTAGCCTGAGGCGTTGATGGACTCAAGTTTTATTTAGTTTTCGCTGTTTTATTTGAGCTAGCTATAAGCTATGCAAGTTGTAATATTTATACTCTGGATTATTCGTGTAATAATGACTTGTGTTTTACATGATATTCATCGACTGTGAAGTGCTAGCTATTGATCCAGGGACTAGCATGTTAATCACAGGGACTTAGGATCCTTAATGATCCGAGGTCACAACATCCATGCGCCTCCAGTAACAACAAAAGACGAACATAATTATCTGGGATGCATAGTTTGTTAGCGCGGAACACAAATCCATCATTGAAGACGAATTTGTTTCATGTTATACCATCTCTACAATTCTGCAACACATCTTTAAATTCAGCATCATGCACATATTGTTCTTTAATAGTTTCCAATCCAAATATTTTGAAGTCAAGTTGAGATAACAAAGTGTAACGACGCGACAAGGCATCAACAATAACATTATCTTTACCCTTTTTGTGTTTGATAATATAAGGAAAAGGCTCAATAAATTCAATCCACTTTGCATGGCGACGATTCAGCTTAGCTTGACTACGAATATACTTCAAAGATTCATGATCAGAATGTATAACAAATTCTTTAGGCTATAAATAATGTTGCTAAGTTTCTAACATCCAAACCAGCGCATATAATTCTTTATCATAAATAGAATAGTTCAGACTAGCCCCACTCAATTTATCACTAAAATATGCAATAGCTTGCTCTCTTGTATTAACACACCTCCCAAACCAATTCCACTAGCATGACATTCAAGTTCAAAAGTCTTAGTAAAATCAGGAAGTTGGAGTAATGAAGCATGTGTTAACTTATCTTTCAATATCATGAAGGCTTGTTGTTGTGCATCGTCCCAAACAAAGGGAACATCCTTCTTGGTAAGTTCATTCAGCGACGCAGCAAATGATCCAAAATCTTTGACAAAACGCCTATAAAAACCAGTGAGGCCAAGAAAACTCCTCACTTGTGTGACCGTCTTGGGCCGTGGCCAATTCTCAATCGCTTCAATCTTTGTTGGATCCACTTCAATCCCCTGTGATATAACAACATAGCAAGAAACGCAACTCGATCGGTGCAAAAGGTGCACTTCTCAAGGTTACAAAACAAACGTGCATCGCGTAAAGCATTGAAAACAACACGCAAATGTTCCAAATGATGATCTAAAGATTTTCTATAAATCAGAATATCATCAAAGTAGACTACCACAAAACGTCCAATAAATGCACGTAAAACTTCGTTCATTAATTTCATGAATGTGCTGGGTGCATTAGTTAAACCAAAAGGTATTACTAACCACTCATATAAATCAAACTTAGTTTTAAATGCTGTTTTCCATTCATCTCCCAATTTTATACAAATCTGGTGGTAACCACTACGCAAATCAACTTTAGAAAACATGGTAGAGCCACTCAATTCATCAAGCATATCATCTAAACATGAAATAGGATGACGGTAATGAATAGTAATATTATTGATAGTTCTACAATCAGTACACATGCGCGAAGAACCATCTTTCTTAGGTACCAAAATAATAGGAACAACACATGGGCTAAGGGACTCACGAATGTGATCTCTGTCAAGTAGTTCCTGAGTTTGGCGTTGTATCTACTTTGTCTCCCCATGATTGGTTCTATATGGCGCACGGTTGGGCAACATGGCACCATGAATTTAATCAATTTGGTGCTCAATTCCTATAGTAGGAGGTAGTCCTAGTGGCATCTAAACTAGAAAAACGTCCTCATATTCCTGCAAAAGGTTAGAAACAGTAGGTGGCAAAGAAGGAGGCATATCCTCAAATAAAAACAAAACCTCTTTGCAGAAAATTGCATAACATTGAGTATTGTTCACATCTAGTTCAACAATATTAATTTTATTTGCAAGCATACATGGACCCTTCAAATGAATTTCAGTAGCATGTTTAGAATCAGGTTTTGTGGTCTTTGATGGTACAAAATCTTCAGCAACAATCTGATTCTCACCTTTGTGTTTTTTTAGTTTTAGATCTACTAACTATAGCAAGATCATCTTTTAAAATTTGTTCAGGAGTCATAGGTTTGAGACCAATTTTCTTCCCATCACACATAAGAGAATAGTGATTAGTTTTACCATTATGAACAAATTCTCTATCAAATTGCCAAGGTCTACCAAGTAACAACGAACATGTTTGCATTGGCACAACATCACAATCAACAAAATCAGAATATGTACCAATAGTAAAATGCACACGTACCGTTCTTGTTACCTTGATCTTACGAGAACTCTCAAACCACTGGATGTAATATGAATATGTGCGTTGTCTTGTTGTAAGAGCAAGCTTCTCTACCATGTCAATACTAGCCAAATTATTACAACTCCCTCCATCAATAATGATCCGTATAGCTTTTTTTCTTGACAACGCCTCGTGTTTGGAACAAGTTGTGGCATTGATCATACTCAGCTTTGCTCAATTGCACACTCAACATACGTTGTGCAACTAATCTCTTATATTGATCAGCAATTTCAGCTCTCATTACTACTGTCTCTTCTTCAGAATCAAAATTATCCCAATCATGTGCAGCAATAAGAGCTAATGTATTTTTATCAAAATCACTTGCTGAATCGTATTCACCATCATCACGCACCATCATAACTGTTTTGCACATCCTCTCAATATGACCATATCCCTAGCACTTGGGGCATTGTATATCCTTCGTTTTGCTTGTGGAGGCCACAGAAGAAGAACTACGAGCAGGGCCATTGGATGATGGTGGTGGAGTAGCCGAATACGTTCTTGATTAAGGCGTTGTGGCTTTGGACATGGTAGGTGCTGGTAGCGTACCACGCGAAGAAGACGCTGATTGTCAGGACATTCACGACGATGTACGACCTGTAGAATTGTTAGACCTTCTCCATGGTGATTGACGACCCTACACTTCACGTTCAGCTGTGCAAGCAAGATGAAACAAATGAGTAACGATACGATATTCCTTTGAAATCCGTATCAAGTGGTTGCTAAATTCATATCAATTGGTATCATATTTTAGGTTCCTAGGTGAGATCTATTTATTCCTAGTCTAGATCTGGTTTTTACCTAAAGTTCAGAAAAAGCCTACAAAAAATCCTTGTCCCAAAACCAGTCTTAATCTTTTCCCTTTGATTACTTAGTTTTTTGTTTTGTTAAATTTTCGTTGCATCGTTCGTCGAGTTGCTTGTTCTAGTGTTTAGTCTTTTAGAATTTCAAGTTCTTTACACGCTTTTGTCATGTCGTCGTGTCTTCTCTTCTACTACCCCTAATTTGTTTCCCCGTGTGTCGATCTTTTATTCCGCCGTTCATCCATCATGTGTCCGCCGTCCACATGTTTATTCTCCGTTGCATGAGTCTTGTTCCCCACCGTCTCATCATATTAACACCGAAGTTCTAGATCGGTTTGAATGGTTGTTGTTTCCGGTTGCAAGACCAATAATTTATTTTGCTTTGGTATCTGGCCGCACGTACATGAACAATATCCATTGTTTGAAAGAAATTACTCCCATAATCCTTGTTTGGAATCTTATCTATATTAGGAAAGTTTGCTGATCGGTTAGGAGGGATCTGATAGTATAAGGAGTGAGATCGGTTGTTACCGTTTCTGTACGACAACTTATCTTTGCATTGGAATTTGGCCATGCTGTAAAAAAGGAAAAAGGCATATTCTATCTCTAGGCTGACCTTGATCTGGGGCAAACGGAGATCACGCCTCGCGGCCGCACGATCACCGTCCCATGCCTCCACTGCATTTAATTACGAGACTTACCTACCACTGCATGCTTCGAGTGTGCATTTAATTATGAATTTCGAAAATTTGAAATGTTTTATAACTCAAATTGTTTATCCAAATAAGATTTTGTTTTCATAACTGGATTAGTCACGACGAGATCTTCAAAACTAGATCCTATGTCGATATGTTTTGACAACGTTTTTTTGAGGATGTAACTTTTTACTAGATGTAACTCCCTCTGCTAATTGGGATGTAACTTTTTTGCTGGATGATGTAACATTTTCTCCTATTTCGGATGTAACTTTTTGCTGGATGTAACTTTTTGATAACTTGGATATAACTTTTTCTGTAAATTGGATGTAACTTTGATGGGATGTAACTTTCACAAACTTACATGTAACATCCACAAAGTTACATCCTTCAAAAAAGTCTTCAAAATATATCGACATTAGATCTAGTTTCGAAGATCTTGTCGTGACAAGGCTAACGGTGAAAATGGATCTTGAATCGGATAAATAGTTTGAGTTAGAAAATATTTTGAATTTTTGGATTTCGTAATTATATGTGGATAGAGTACGGTTGACTGGTGTATTCTCTATTTATTATAAAGCCGAAACTCATTTGCTTTTTCTATTCTAAAAATAGAAGTATTAGTGGGCTATCGGAACTGATCTCAGTTTTCGTTAAAACATGGTCGACCTCGGTGTAGCCACACCTAAAAAACCGATCTTGAAATTTTGCATGCAAGTATGATCTGGTATAAAGAGTTTAATTGGACAATTTGATCAGTCAACAAAAGGAGACGTGAAGGAATAAAGGATTCTTCGGATCAGTTTTTTTCTTGGCAAGTATGGACATTAATTTATGACCGAGTCCCAAGGAATTGGACAAATAGAGTAGAGTAGTATTTTTTTGTGTTGGAAAGTCCGATTGGTTAAGGCCAAGGAGAGAGAAATAGACGGTACTCCGCATTTTCTTCTTTGGAAATTTTGGATCAGCTTTGGCTTTGAAATCTCCAACTGACGTCTCGGCACACCAAAAAAAGGGAGAAAAAGAAAAATAGAGAGAGAAAAAATAATAAAAAAGGAAGTGTGAAAAAAGAGGAAAAAAAGCGAGAAAACAAAAGGTGCATCTTTTGTATCGGGAGATTTCATCTAGTTTTCCGTTCTAGCTAGAGCAAGAGAACTAGACGTGTACGCTACCTACCTTAACTAGATATTGCATAAGTTCCTCCAGAATACTTGCTCTGCTAGGACCTGAGTTTTTGTTGCACGACTTGACTGCATATCTCGACTACACTGCTACTATCACTGTTGGCACATCATTTCTTGCTCATCGTTAACGCGTGATTATATATGTGTCTTATGCTCGCGTATCTAGTACATTCTAACCTAGAACCAGCACTTAATAACTTTGAACGTATTTCAACTTTACATTGACTAACGTGGTTACAGCATATTTCTCCATATATATTAAGCCTACATATTTCTACAATGTGCAATATTTGTCGTCTGGTAATCGCTTTGTCCAATCCTCGGAGTTACTTGATATTGCTGGTTGTCGATCGCCGCCTACTGTATGGTAAGAACTTGTAAAAAATTGGTATTTGTAATCTTGTGAGTGACTTGCCACCATATCCTAGTATTTGATAGGATCATATACTTGTTATTTGTCTCTTGTTTTTATAGTTATGGTAGGTTCTAAAGTTCGAAGTTCTTGGGCTTCGTCTATAGTTAGAGATGTGCCACCACCTAGCAAACCACGACGACCACCACGAGAGGTAAAAGTACATGATCAGGTTACTGTCTCTATGCCGCAATTTAATGGTCGCTCTAAACCTGATTTATATATTGAATGTGAGCTTGAGTTAAATGATATATTTGTTTCTCATAATTTTTGTGAGCGTAAGAGAATAAAAGCTGCAATTAGTACATTCACTGATTTTGCTTCTATGTGTTGAAATAAATATTATCGATTATACCATGATTATATACCTACTACTTGGTGTTCCATCATATTATATGAGTGACATGGTTAGAAAATTGCAGAATTTAAGTCAAGGTGGTTATACTGTCACAAAATATTATGATGCTTTATAAACCACCTCGTTATATTCATTTATCAAAGAAAGTGAAGATGAATTTATGGATAGATTTTGAAGAGGTTTAAACCATGACATCCAGAACATACTTATGCATGAAGAATTTTATTCCATGGATGGTATGTTTCGTTGTGCTTGCAAAGCTAAACAAGAAATAAAGAGGCGTGTCTCCAGTAAGTGCAAGAGAATGGTTAATGTTCCTATTTCTCCACCAACCATGGCTGAATTGTCTCGAGATCTTGACGAGTCTCGTCCAATAGTATCTCCATCATCTGGAATGATTGTACAAGGTAATAGTAAAGGTACCAATATTGTTCATGCACATGAGATTGATCAATGCTCTCTTGATTTAACTAGGCCATGTGTTGAGATTACCAATGATTTGGGCACACAACCTTTTGTAGATGATTATGCTATTGGTTTAAACATCTCATGTGGTCAAATAATTAAGACGCCTACTGTTTTGAGTACTATTTTCAGTGAACCTATTACTGGTTTGGATTCTTCTAGTGAGATGAGTGCACATGTTACCATTATTGCTGCTAAAATTGGACCATGTAACTTCATAAATAAATCTGATTTGGATTCTATACGGTTGGTTACGCATAGTAAAGTGTTGGATACACTATCTCAGAATACAAAACGTGTTCTGAGTGTTGAAAATGGACCATGTGACCTAGGTATTAAATCTGATCTGGATAGTATACTGTTGGTTAGACACGATGAAGTGTTAGATAATTGTTTTGCTTCTACTTCTTTGTGGTCTATTGCAATGGATGTTCCTATGTCCTTGTCACATACTTGAAATAGAATTGCTGAAATCACATGTTTGAAGAATGTTTATGTCCCTCATTATACTTTTTACTTGGTTGGAGATTATGACAAAGACAATGTTTTTATGGTACATCAAATTTGCATCATGTGTGATGAACTAGCTTGTTTGGGAACAAATATATATGTGCATATGCTCAATCATTTTGATATGACCTCCAATATTAGTATGGATTTTGAGCCGAAGAGCTTGTTGCAGGAATGTTTATCTAAGAGCACTGTAACTCGTAGTTTGGCAACAATGAATCTTTGTTTACCAATGTTGGGATGGTTTAATGATGATCATTGTAAATTATAATATGCTACTATTATGTGCTTCACTTATATTTGCAAATTGGGTTGCAGTACTTATTTTCGGAATATGACTAATCATGTAATGAACTGTTGTGCGTTCTGTTATTCTTGAACACTAAATATGAATAATGTGAGAGGAGTTAATATAGATGATAGATACATATACCATGTGTATACCTTGTCTCTTTTGTTCATATGTTTACAGAATAAACATCGCTAATTACGGCTTTCCTTTCAAGAAAGGGAGGATGACGAGTACATGAATAGCCTGGATATAACCAATACTATTACTTCTGGCCATGTTCTTTAGGTGAATTCTAGTACTAATGATTTTATGTATTATTTTAGTATTAAAGATAGAGATACGACACATCTTGTTATTACATGCAGAATTATGAAGTTATATAAACCATGCGTTAAGATGCAAGAGAAGACTACTACACCAATATAACTATATAATACACATGCATTATATGGAGATACATTGTTTGGAGAGGAAGATAAGATTGCGTCGAGGACGATTTTAATTCAAGAAAGGGAAGGATGATGTGGACATCCCTACTACTGATACACCCACTACTTCTACGTTTGACAATGATGCCGCGAGTGGAGATTTCAGGACTTTGAAGCCACCATAATGCTGCAAAGGATGCTTGGACGAATTTCATAAGATACCTACTCGTTTATTTGTCTAAGGTTTTATTTGGTGTTGTGTCACCTTATTTGATGGGCCAGACCCATGTATTTTCGATCTAGATAATATAGGGAGTTTTCATAGGCTATTTGAGTGGAGGAAGGCCCATCTAGAGGTGTTTTCGGATGGCCCATTAGGGTTGGACAAAAATCCCCTCTCTTCCTCCATATAAACCCCCTCCCAGCTGTTATTAGAACTTGGATTTTGTTTAGACTAAAACTTATCCATTATTGCAACTTCGGCAAGGCTTGAGTGTTGTAGAGACCTTCTGTACTTCGCACCTATTCAGGATCCCATCGATTTCAATAAGGCTTTCATATTTATCCATAATATCTCGATTGCAATATTAGTTCTTACTTGTTCTCGATTTCAGGTAGGAATTAAGACCCTCGCTGGTTAGGCTGATCATGCTTCTGCAAGATCGGTAACCTCCAAGAGATTGGCCTAGTGATTGCATTGGCTCTCATGCTCGCACATGTAGTCGGATCGTCAAGCCCGAACTCCACCCAAATCGACTATCACCATCTCATCAAAAGATCGTACACCTTTGCCCCATCACAAGTCAAGCGTATATACTTCAAGATGGAGGAAGACAAGGCCACATATGTGATGAAGTCGATCTGAGCACCGCTCTCGACAACAACATGAGCCTACTTCCACTATGACTACAAGATGGCGACATGACGGTCGAGCATGGGATTTTCCCTTCGACCATGGAGGCGAGCGATGACCATCTTATGGCATCCAACCTTGAAGGCGACAAGGTCAAGAATGGTGAGCATGGGATATTCCCTTCACCAATGGAGGCGCATGGAGTTGAGAGAACCGATCCTACCCCTAATTGTTGAGTGATGATGTGGTACCAATACCATGTGAGTATGAGAGCCACTTAGCCCACTTGAGTGAGAACAAGAATGAGATGAGTGACTCCACTGTTGGGGATATGCTAAATGGGTATCCTCATAGCATGTCACTAATCCGGGTGGCCCATAGTTGGTAGCAAGGACTATGGCCTGCTGGATCTAGAAGGGAGGCCCGTGCTGGATAAAGGAAGGCTACATAGGAGTCACCGACATACTCGGGGCCTTGGAGTGCAAGACACGAAAGACTAGTTCGTATTAGTATAAGACTCTTTACCTTGTTCGGCAAGGACCTTTCCCTGTAAACCCTAGGTTCTGGTGCCTTTATAAGCCATACCTATGGGAGCCTTTAGGCCAACAACACACTACAACCTCTTAGATTGCTACGTACAACGTGCAACACCTTGCACAGCGAACCTATCTCTGTAAGTCGGTGTATTACCATTATAGTGATTTATAAAAGGAGTAGAGTTCCACCACCGTTGTGGGACTTGAAGCTGGGTAAGCTGTGTTACCTCGTACCCGCCAAGTCTCCGCCTTACCCCACGTCTCTAAACACGCATTGTGAGGACCCCTCCATGGCGTACTCGTCGGCAATACCACGACAGTTGGCGCCCACCATGGGGCAAGATGCGCTTCGAGCTCTACATCGGGCGAGGTCCAATCTGTTCGCGGGAATCGGCGACACCATAGCCATCGGGCGTGTTCTCTTCTCTGGCAACGTCCTGATCGTCCCTCCAGATGAGTTCTGGGTGCCGGTGAAGACGAACCCTACGCGCTGCTCCGTCATCCCCTTCGGAGACATCCACATCTTCATCGGCGAAACCGACTCGGGTCCTAGCTCCCAGGAAGTCGAAAACTCGTCAAGCCCCGCACGGACTGCCTGTGAGCAGGACACGTTCGCAGAAGGATCTAGGCCATATCTCTCCTTGGAGTATGGTGGCTCGGATCAGGAAAATTCATGGCCCACCCAAACCGCCCCTGTGCAGGATATAAAGGTGGAAGGACCCCGCAAATCCACTTGGCATCCCCGAGCATTAGAGATGCGCAGGTCACACTGTCAGCGTAGTCACCATCTTCGATCTGTCTAGATGCGTTCAAAGGGACGGAGAACCTCCCCGCGAATACCTCGCCAGATGGATGAGGGTGAGGGAAACCCTAGAGGGTGACCGTGCCGACGAGCTCGTGTACAACTTTGTGGAAGGGCTCATACCCAAAACACTCCTCCGGCATACCCTCCGAAGGCGGAAGGCCACGGGTGCTCTCAGACTTGGTGAGATGGCCGCAATCGTCAATGAATACGCAGACGCCAAGGAAAACACACAAGCTATGCCTAGGCCGGATGCCGGAGGAAACAACAACAACAATGGCCCGCCTCCATCATCCTCAACATCCGCCATCGACAACACAAAAGCCAACTCCGACTCAGTCCTCGACGCGCTATATGCTGACATCAATATGGATGGCGGTGGCTTAGACGCTAACTCAGAGGAATACGATGCTGTCATGAGGGAGATCGAGCAGGAAATCGAGAAGGAGGAGCGCACCGAGAAGACCAACGCTTCCCACCAGGTGCTGGTCACCATTGGGAGCGTGATGGAAGAAGACAGACAGGAACCAGAACGTGAGAGAGCTCCGCCCACGCCAGAGCTTACCAGAGCAGCAGCGGCCAAGAAATCCGCCGAGCCTCCGGCTCTGGCCAAGGCCTTGCCTCCTCCGGTTATCCGCCCGCAACCGGCACAGGAACTCACCACAACCCCCAGTACTGTCAAATAGTCAAATTAGCCGCCAATGCCACCATCAATGTCTACAGCTGGCAACCTATTGGTTACTCCCACCGACAAGGCAATCTACGGCGCACTCCTCGTTGAGCCTATCACCGTCGCCCATATCCGGAGCATTACGGAGCTTGATGAGAAGCGTGCAGCAATCCTAGCGGAGGCCAAGTGCATTGCGGAGCAGGGCGCTAAGTTGGACGAAGACATGGCCAAGGCGCAACAATCCATTAAGGCGGCAAGAGCTATGGAGGCTGAGTACAAGCAATTGTTGTTAAAGCAAAAGGCAAAGAAGGTGCCATCTCACGTCGTCGAAGACCCCAGCGTTCAGTGCAGGTTGGGATATGACGGGTCCAAGCTCACAAAAGCCACCCCGTACATTGATTCAAAGGGGAGGCAAGTCATGCCAACTCCCGCCCTCAACAGCATCGTCGCTAAAACCCTCCTAGAACAAGACAAGTCACCAGAAGTAGCTGGTCAGGTGTACGACCTCGTTGCTAAGGCATGCAAGCAACAGGAAAGGGCTACCTCTCAAAGGCTTGAGTCCAACCTAGAGCTTTGCTAGTCAACCCTGAACAGCCGCAGAAGGCCAAAATCTCCTGATGCAGCCCGTCCTGCGGACGCTACTACATCCACAATGCCAAGTCCCCAAGGTTGTCCCCAAGTCAACCAAGAAGATGGACCAGGAGCAGCCAGCTCCAGAACGAGAGTCTCCGCCGTCATCGCCCCGGAGAGTCCGCCCGAATCCAGCCGGAGTGTCCGGCGCAACTCAGCCGGAGTGTCCGGCCTACCCCAGCCCCGTCCTGGCGCGGGCATTCTGCGTGCTACATCGGACTCTACCCGGACACTACCCAGAGTGTTCGGCCACCCTGGACTGTCCGGCCCACTCGACCCGGAGTGTCCGGCCTATGTGATGGGCCTGCGTGCCAACATCTCGGCCCTTGGCCCATGTACCCCTCTATTCCGCACCAAACCCTAGTTTTATGCCCAAACTACCCATGAACTAGTGGCTGGCCTATAAATAGAGCCCCACCCCTCATTGTATCCCTTAGGCATAGATGATAGACTAAAGAAAACCCCCTTTGTGGAATCTCTAGTTTTGCCTCATCCCCTTCTATCAAAGGGGATCGACTATCGTCACCACCTCGTTGGAGTTTGCATCGCGCCTCCCTCGTCGTACAAGGCCTTGGCATCGGTGTCCCTTTGCCAAGACGTCAAGACCCTCTCCAAGGTGTTCTTCCCTCTCCGCTTGGGATTGACGGGAGCACGTTGGCCGATCTTTCCTTGCAAGGATTCTATCGGACCGCTGGCCACCGGTGAGAGCAATCGGCCTTGTATTGTGTGTGTTTTGCGTGTGTTCATCGTGTTCTTCGCGGGGTGTGCGTCCGCTTCCGCTACCTTCTCCCTTTCCCCTCGCTTTCCCATCGATTTGACCACGAGATCCGTGAAGATCGGGCCACCCTAGAGGTTTAACCTCATCATCTAGTATCAGAGCCCAGGTTGCCACGAATTTCACCCTCGTTCTTCCCCACCAATTTTTTTCTTGAAAAACCACAAAAATAGCCACAAATTCGAGTGGATCTTGTGTCAACCCACATCATCTGGTATCAGCAGCTTTTGGTTGCCACGGATTTCTCCTCGATTTGGTCTTTTCCCCATAAATTCGAAAATTCCACCAAAAATAGCCCCAATTCGTGTTTTGGACCGATCTATGATTTGAGTGCGTTTTGGTAGATTTTGATCCGTGGATTACTTGCTAAACTTGTTGACCTACCTTCCCCTGCATTTCCATGGCCTAATTCCTTGATTTCCCCCATCAATTTGAGGTTTTGGTTCGAGTTTTTCTGCCAAAACTCGTCCTGTTCGTGTTCTGGAAGTTCTGGTTCGACCGGACCGGACTGTCCGGCCTAAACTGACCGGAATATCCGGCCCGGCCGGACTGTCCGGCCTGCGCGCACCGGACTGTCCGTCCCCTGCTGACAGAAAAATTTGCTTCACGGTTTTGAGCATAACTTTTGCATACGAACTCGGATTTTGGTGTTCTTTAGCTCGTTTTGAAGAGGAGAAAGAGATCTACATCATCATCTCCGTGGTTTATGCTATCTACTACATCCAAATTCCGTGAGCAAGGCGGAATCGACCAATAAAGGGTGAAGATCGGCGACAAAAGGTATAAAAATTCCACGACTTCTCCCCACTTGCATCCCTTTGTGAGCCACACTATCTTTGCGTTCAACAAACACCTATTGAGACTAGTTCCTCCTATGATTGCTTGGGCTATGCACATTTGATACTTGTAGAATACCGAGCACAAGTTGCGAGTGCGCTATCTCATATAGTTATCTTGTATAGTTGTTGGCACAAGGAAGGGGCAAGTGAAAAATAAAAGAAAAAGAGAAAAAATAGAAAAAGAGAAAAAGAAGAAAAAGAAAGAAAAAAACAAGTGCCTCATAGAATAGGAAGCGCAAGCTCGATGAACATCAAATAGGTGGTACTTATTGTGCATATCTTGTAGCCCACCAATTTATTGCAATCGAACTAGCGTCTCTCCTTGCACTTGTGCGACACGAGCTTACAGTCTTCGCTAGGTAATCATTTGGTTCTTAGCTCACTTTCTCCGTCACGCAAGTCCCATCTATCCCACCGTGTGTGTTTCCTTGTATATATTCTTATCTTGTGGATTGACTTGTTTTGCTTTGTGATCATCGTGGTTCTTACTTGCCATTACACTATCTTGATTTCAGATTGTTCTTGGACACGCCACCTTCCATACCTATCCACCATAAGCTTTGTGTGTGTGTTTTTTAGTGGTTAGTTGGTTTTCGTGTTCCACGTGAACTTCACTTTGCTTGGTTTTGATTGCTCTCAAGTGTTGCCACTTGCACGATACTATCTTCCAAGGTAAAGTAAGGTTTGGTGTTGCATCCCTAACCCCCTACCACTTCCATATACACCACTTGGTCTTGTGAATCATGTCTAGGGACTCCGGAACCGAGGATGATTTCTATGAAGAATCCACGATGAGCCACCATGCATATGCCTCCACAAGCATGGATGACATGATGGAGCACTACACCGACAATGGCTCCACATGCTTGGGTGATATGGAGTTCTACAACAACAATAACTCCCCAAGCATGGACGACTTCATGAACGACAACGACAACCTCCTCAAGTCGCATCGACCAAGAGGGAGCCTCTACCTCGAGAGCGCCAAGGTCCACCATCACATGGACAAGTTCGAAAGCTCCCTCAACAACTTCAAGAGCGACATGGACAACAACTTCACCAAAACCATGAGCATGATGGCCAAGACTAATGATGCTTTGCGCTCATTACAACACCTCACCAAGAAGAGTGCCAAGGACAAGGAGCATCGTCGCAAGCGTCATGTGGATCACCAAATGCGCCATCTACATCAACCTTTGGCACGGCACGCCAATGACCTCCGTCGACACCATCATAAGGCACCTTCAACTACTCGTGCCACCACCAAAATGGCACCAAGAGCAAGCTCTCCTCCACGCCCTCAAGCTTCAATGCCAAGACTTGACGTCCTAGATGATGCATGCAACCTCATGGATGAGGAGGATGAAGACCTCTACTTCACCAAGTTGGACGAGTACGTCAAGAGGACTACACAAGCCAAGGTGCAAGACACCGACGACAAGGTCAAGAATGGTGAGCATGGGATTTTCCCTTCACCAAAGGAGGCGCATGGAGTTGAGAGAACCAAGCCTACCCCCATATGCTTGAGTGCTGATGTGGTACCAATCCCATGTGAGTATGAGAGCCACTTAGCCCACTTGAGTGAAAACAAGAGTGAGACGAGTGACTCCACCATATGTGAGATTGAGTGCTTCCACTTTGAGGGCATGAGTGATACACCTAGTGAGTTGAGAGTGGTAGTTGATAGGTCATGTGAGATCACTTTGATTTCTAACGACTTACCCTCTACCTTTAGTGTGTTTCCTCATGATGTGCTAGGTTCCATTGATCAAGAAGCGCCAAGCTTGGAGATGATGATGCCTCCACCCAAGAAGATGAACATGGTGGATGAAGATGATGCCATCCCCATGCAAGAAGAAGAAGTCTCCCACATAGAGGCCAATGCTACCACACCACCCACTTCATATGAGAGGTATGAACAAGGTAAAAATAAGGGTGTTGATGATGCCATGATACCACTAGTGGACATGATGACTTGTGATGATTGGCATGCTATGGATGATGTTTGTGATATCACATATGCTTCATTGATATTTGCATGTGATACTTTGCATTTGCATATTGCTGAGCATGTGAAATTATTTGATTGTGATGATGTTGCCATAGACATGCCATGCTATAAACGTTACATTGATGATATCATTGCTTGCACTTTGTTGAACAATTGCTCTTTCCAATGTTTTGCTTACAATGATGTTACCAATGGTACCCCTCGGATAATGCTTTGTCATGAATGTTTTACAATCTCTCCCGTTGCTTGCAATAAGTTGAATAATTTCTCTTTCACTTGTTTTGCTTGCAACAATAATTCTCATATGGTTTATATTGAGATGGCCCCCATAGCTTTCTCAAATTTTGGAGATTTTGATGATTGCCATGATAAGCATGTTCACCACTTGCATATTCACCATGCACCTACTTCATACTTGATTGACACTCCCACTCATCACAGGGGGAAACCCCAATGTCGCCGTCAAGTACCTCCCACTCATGCCGACATGCACCGCCCGGCAATGGATCGACGACTTACCGGAGAAATCAATATGCAATTGGTTGGACATGCATGAAGCATTCACCATGAACTTTGAGGGTATGTACAAACATCCCTGCACTGTCGGGGACCTACATCGGTGTGTGTGCAATAAAAGGATGAAACCTCTTGTGCCTACCTCTGTCGCTGTCTGGATATGAAAAATTCCTATAGAGGGGTGCACGAAGAGACCGCTATGGCCGCCTTCATTGATGGTCTGGAAAAGGGAACTTTGCTCCGACATACGTTGAAGTGCAAGCAAGAGAATAATGCAATCAACCTCAACGCAATGATCACCATGGCTAGCGAGTTCGCCGCTGCTGACGACGACTGATGACCCACAAGTATAGGGGGTGTATTGCAGTATTTTCGAGGGAAGTGAAACCCAATTTATTGATTCGACACAAGGGAAGCCAAAGAATATTTATAAGCCTTAACAACTGAGTTGTCAATTCAGCTGCACCTGGAAACAATCTTGCTCACAACAGTTTATCAGTAGCACTAGTTTTGTAATAGCAATAGCATAGTAATAGCAGTAGTAAAAGTAAAGACAGTAGGAACAATTGCAGTAAATAGTAAGATTAAAGTGCGGTAGACATATGGATGGATGGACGGGCGTTGCATGGACAAGACAATTCATATAGCAATCAAGACATAGGGCATTTGCAGATAAATAAGATAAAGCATCCAAGTACTAAATAATCATGGACATGTGTTCCATATATAGTCATACATGCTCGCAATGAGAACTTGCACAACATCTTTTGTCCCGCCAGCCCATTTGCAGCAGGGCCTCAAGGGAACTACTAGCAATTAAGGTGCTCCTTTTAGTAGAGCACCGGAGCAAAGCATTAACCCTCCATGAACACATGTGATCCTCACATCAAAGCCATTCCCTCCGGTTATCCCGATTATTGTCACTTCGGGGCCTTTGGTTCCAGACAACAATGTGTGTATACAACTTGCAGGTAAGACCATAAATAGTATTATCATCATGAATCAATAACATGTTCAGATCTGAAATCATGGCACTCGGGCCCTAGTGACAAGGATTAAGCATAACAAGTTGCAACAAAGTCAAAAAGCACTAATAATAGATACTAGGCACCATGCCCTAACAATCTGATGCCATTACATGAACGATCTCATCCCCATAGCCTACAACGGGGGATTACTCACTCATAGATGGGGGAATCATGGATGTGCTAAAAACATTAATGAGGTACCAAGGCCCACCTTTTGATCTGCTAAAAACATTCTTTTGCTTATTTTAAATGGCATGTGAAATTTAATTCAATGCATATGCATAGATCACCCCTATTTGAAAAACCATCAAAATGAGCTCCACTTTAAAAACCGTTGCAACCAGAGACTACCTAGCACTAGTGTAGATCACGCAAAAATTTTGAAACCAAAATTCAAAAGTTTACTTCTTGTGGCCATTTCATCAAATAGGTGGCAAGCACAAATCTGGCCAAATTCAAAACACTATTTTGAGCAGTGATTTTGGTCACCATTTGGGCCTAACTCGGTCCCCTTGTCCCCCTAGTGCACCCCTACCCTTGCTAGCCCGGCCAAGCCCTGTGCACACGACCAAATGGTCATGGCCATTAAGGCCGAGCACCTTGAGCACCCTCCCCGGCGACATCGCGCCATAGCAGCCGCCAGCCTCTCTCACCTTGTCCAGCACGTCGCCCGTGGTCCACCTCCACCGTCCAACCAGCCCCAGCCCAGAGACAGAGACCAGAACGGCCAAGAACCGCCGTGCCCAGAGCTGGTGGACCATGCCGACGCCGCCCGCAGAGCGCGCCCTGTCCTCGCGTGCACAGACAGCCTCTCGGCCGCAGCCCGCGCCTACCGCTCCGCCACGACCTAGGGAATACCCCAGACACCCCCGCTGGCCGCCCAACGCACCCTAGCGACAGCTCACCGTCGAACCCGCAACCCCTGCCGCCCAGAGCGCGTGACGCTCCCGACCAGAATAGAGCTCATCTTGCCGCGCCTTTAAGCCTCAGAGCACCACCAGGAGACAGGCCACCGTCCCCTACCTCGATCCACGCTGCTAGCCCCATGTGCCGCCCTCGCCGGAGTCGCTTGCCCACACCGCTCGGTCTCACTGTCGGGCGTATATATGCCGGCCTCCCCAGCCTCATTTCTCCACACTCACTCACTCCCCACCTCTCTCTGAACCTCACCCACCTCTAGCCGACGCCGCTCGAGCTCTGCCTCGCCGGAATTGGAGCCGGAGCCGCTGCAGCAGGAGGAGAAGGGCGCCTGCAATTTAGGGCACCCCAAGCTCCGCCGCAACCACGCCTCGCCTTGCCGTCGTCTTCCAGCCCGTTTGCCCGCCTCACCGACCTTGCTGGAGCCCTGGTATGCCCCCAATCGACCCCCACCGCCGCGTCTAGGTCAAGTTCTCGCCGGAGTAATCCGTCGACGACGATGAACCCCCACCGTTAGATCCCCTTTTAATCGTGCGGCCTAGAATGCTAGATACCGTTTCGGTATTTTTGTGCCACTAACTGGTGGAGCCCGCATGTCAGCTGAGCCCCGCGCTGCGGGGCGCCACTGGTCCGGCCCATGTTTGTTCCCGCGCTAGCCCAGCCGTTCAAATTTGGTTTTTTCATTTTAAGTTGAATCTAGTTTTTGTCCTCTAGTTTAAAAATTAATTCAGAGAGTTTTACCAATCCATTTTCCATGAAATCAATTTTGCCTGAAAGGTATTAAGATGATCTATCCAAGCCCGTTGGATTTAATTCAATTAGAGTTATAGATCTCGCCTAGTAAAAATAACAAAAAGAAGTATTTGCAACTTGCAACATTTTTATAAAATCAATTTTAAGTTGATTCCAACTCTCAAAAATCACATTTCATCATATATATCTATATATGTTATAACATTAAGGTTTACATGCAGTGACTTTGGACTAGTACCAAAATAATGCTATATAGGCATTTCTAGTCACTTTACATCATTAAATAATGAACTTAAACCAAAGTAATTATGATCCAACCTTTAAATCTCATTCCCACATGTTAGAATATGTGGTGATGACATGTGTCAACATGATCCCATATTTTAAGTGGTGAATATTAAATCTTAGTTAATTTTTCAATGAGTAGAAATTACTTTTGTAAATTAAAAAGAATGAGACTAGTGAATTAAACTTGTGATGCTTGTGATGATAATAGATCATCAAATGTGTGTCTTAGAATGCTATTTAGCCTAGTTAAGTATTGTTTGGTGATTGTGTACTCCGTATGTATTTATAGACGATAGTACCGACCAAGTCTACGAGGAGAAGGAGTTCTACCAAGAAGAAGAAGAAAACTTCAACCACTGCACCAACCAAGGCAAGCCACCATTAACAATGCAAGCTAACCCTTGCAAGTTTCCTGCTTAGCAAGCTAGGAGCAAACTAGATGATTTAGCAAAGATGTTTTAGACATGCTTTGATCACACTCCTTTGACTATTAGTTACCCCCAGTCTTATTTACAAGTTTTACCTCCCTTAGTTTACACAAAGTTCTTTACTTGTTTTGAAGGTAGCATAAAGAGTATAAAACTTGACCTATTTAGAACACTTTAGATGTCATTCTATGGCATGAGATTGAACCCATCTTTTCAACCTTAGTGAACACTCTTAACTTAGTAGTTTAGAGTAGATCAAAAACTTGAGTCACTTTAGATGGGAACACTTGGTGAATATGAATTATGAAAACCTTGGAATGATGAGTCATTCTATTGAGATGTTTTGACATGCGTTGAGAAACACAAATGGTTTATGATGGTGAAAATGTTGAGGCATGAGCCTTAACCCTTTTATAAAACTGATGCGATACCATTCCAAATTTACCGTAAAATCACACTACCTGAATTGGGTAAGGCTTAGCTGGAAATTTATATGCATTAGTATTAGTTCCCTCGCGGGAGAGGTTTGACCCGAGGCTACCTCTCAATGTTGTCCACCTATGTAGTGCCCAAGATGACTGATGGTCATGGTTGGGAGGCCATGCTCATAGGAGAGGTGCTTATACTAGGGTGTGTAAAGGGAAGGTTATGTTTGATTATCTGCATACTAAGTATGACGATTCAGGGTTATCCCCGACAGATGTATCGAATCTTGTGGTGAAAGTGTACAACCTCTGTAGTGTCAAACCATCCGAATAGCCGCGTCCACGGTTATGGACAGTTGGAATGGCCATACTGTTTCGTTGTCAGATGTTTTCCCAACAACTTATGAAATGAATGATGAATTTTGACTTGACCACAACAGGGTTGTGTTTATGACAATAGCTTCCCAACTTAAGTGATTCTAGAAATTTATCTTATCTTTCTTTGCTTCAGAACTCAGCTTAGGTTTCAAACTTAACTTTATAGTTAAACTTAGATTTATCACTTTAATTTAGAACTATATTACTTGTTAGAGGTAGTTTGCGAGTACTTAAAGAGTACTCATGGTTTTTGTCCCTGGCTATTCTCATGGCCAGACTATGAAGGAGACTATCAAGATGATGGCCAGCAGGACGGCTATGATAACTAGGACTATCTGCCTTCGTCAGCATTGCCTATGCCCCTGAAGATGGACCCCACCACTACGCTTATCTTTTATTTCCACTGCTTGTTGTATTAAGACTGGATCATGAGATCCTTATTTGTGTAAGATCTTATGTATGTTTTGTAATGGATGATGTACTATGATATCAAATCCGTTATGTCTCGCAAAAATGGTAATCCTGGGATTGCGAGGTATGGCATAACGGGCATCTGTGATCAAAAATCCGGGTGTTGACATGTTGTGGACGATTCCGCTACTGCGATGAAGAAGAAGGGCGGCTCCACCGCTGCGGGCACCAGCACCGTCGCCGGTGGGAAGAAGAAAGGCACGGGCACGTGTGTCACGAATGGCGCGTGGCGTCCATCTGTGATCAAGTCCTCGGATCTTCGTCTTCTTCGCCAAGACAGAGTGTTGTCCGCCGTAGTCGCCGATGCGCGTGTCCCCGGCGGCGAGGTAATCCCCTCTCCTCCTGCCGGTTTTCGAGTGATGTTCCTAGCGTTCATCATTCGCGGCCTCTCGTTGCCCCTGCATTCTTTCTTCAGGGGCCTTCTTTGTTTTTACGGGCTCCAGCTCCATCAGCTGTCCCCCAATTCCATCCTCCACGTAGCTTGCTACATCACCCTTTGCGAGTGCTAGCTCGGAATCGAGCCGCATTTCGGCCTCTTCAAGCGCCTCTTTAAGTTGAAGTGTCAATCGGCGTCTAGCTCCGTAGTCTACGATGTAGGCGGCTGTGGAATCCACGTCGATCCATCCGCCACATACTTCGACGTCAAGCTGGCGATGTCCGTCCAAGGGTGGAGGGACAAGTGGTTCTACGTCCGCGACGAAAAAGCTGACGGAGAACACTTCGGACTCACACCCTTCGACCCCGCGATGCCGTGTTAGAGGAGGCGCTCCTGGAAGAATGTGGTCATGCCTGGCTAGTCCGCGGAGACAGATGTGTTGTACGAGCACATTTGTGACCTCGAGAGTCGCATAGGCAAAGAGGAGGGAGGCTGCGCCCTCATTCGCACGTGGCTGCGCCGTCGCGTCCAGCCCCTGCAGGCTAGAGTCCATCCCATGTTTCAGTGGGCTGGTGCTGACGATGTCACTCGCGTGTCTGCCGATGGAATGTCCGCGAGTGAGGTAGATAAAAGGGTTCGACTGGTCACCAAGTACACCGTCAAGGATGTGCTCCCCAGTGACCCAGTCGTTCCTCCGTTCGATGCTGCTAATCCTCCCCCTGAGGTATAGTTGTGCTATGCAGTAGCTTAGTTTGTTGATTGCTTCTTTGCTATTTCTTAACTTTGTGCTAAATTGTGATCTGTATGCAGGACTAGGCAGTGTCACCCTGTATGCCCCTCTTCCTGAGGGGGTTATCCCTCGCGAAGCCTTGGAAGAGGACGAGTCGGAGTCGACCGTCCCATCGATGTGGAGGAGGAAGCCCCCGAGTCGGGTAGTCCGGATACTCGCAAGCGCTCGCGTAGCAAGGATTCCAATGTGTCGTCTCCTTCGACTCCAGAAGGTGCAGGCGTTGGTGCGGAGTCGCCGATCCCAGCCATTCCTGTGAGTGCCGTGGCGCCCTCTTCTCGCAAGAAGATGCGACTGCCAAAGGAGTCCTCATCAGAGTCGGGGAAGCCAACCTTTGACTTTGATAAGTTTGATTGCTAAGTATTCGAATCTTCCTTTTTTGGTTCTTCTTTGTGGTTACCTTTTCTTGATGTTGATTTGATCTTGCAGTCAGCATGCGTCGTCATCTTCTGGTGACGTCCAATTTTTAAAAGAATTTGGAGTCGCAACCTCCAAAGCCAAGAAAGAGGTTGAGCATGCTCCTTCTCCTCCATTGGCGGCCCACTCCGGGCACAATTCATCAAGCTCTCCACACGATGGGGAGCATCGGATGGTTGCCCGGATGACTGCACACCAGTCGACTTCGGAGTCACTGGAGGATCATGTGAGTGTAGTATCTCTTCTTCTCGTGCTGTAGTCAATTTTGCCTATGGTATCTGATGATCTTTGTTGTTTTGTTTTTTGTGATAGCTCCTTGTGAAGGAAGTCGCTCACCTGGCGGAGCAGGTGCTTGCGATGGGTCGCCAGCATGCAATGCTGGATACGCGCTATCGCGTGGTGGAAAGTAAGTGCCTTTTACTTCTCATTCTTCTGCATCGTTGTCCTGTAGTCGACTGATAGTCAATTCCTTTATGTTGTTTTGCAGCTGAACATAATGCCCTTCTTCGCGACGCCGTCGCCATGGAAAAGACGCTTGCCATGGCTATGAAGAGTCGCGATGAGGCAATCGCGGCGCGTGACAAGGCACAAAAGTGCGAAGAGGATCTGCATGCCTCCATATCAGCTAGGGGGAAGTTGTTCGAGGAACAACTTTTCTCAATCACCAAGGCTCTCTTAGGTATTCCCTTGTGTGAATTTGTGGTGCTTTCTTCTTCTTTTCGAATTTTTTATTGGTGCTGACTCTTGTGCCTCTGCATGGTTGTAGATGCCAGCGATTTGAGCTTTGACCCTTAGGCCCTCCGCCGTGATGATGCTTTGGCGGGTGCTGTTGCAGCAGTCGAGGATCGCAGCTCTGCCATGCAAGAGACGCTCTACAAGGACAAGGGCGTACTCAGTCGCCTCCGGGAGGAGCTGGCACCCAAGGCTGAACATATCAAGAATATGGACGAGTTGGTGGAGTCCTTTGCCGGTGGCATCCCTGCAAATTTCAAGAATTCGCTCCGTGCGGCTGGTGCGTCAATGTCACTCGCGATGGTTCAAGCCCACGGAGTCGAAGTTGATCCTGCAGCGGTCTCGAGGGCGATGCCCGTTAGCACGGACAGCCAGCAGGTAGTCTTTGCTCCCTTCGCGACTGCCTGTGGCAAGTATGGGCCGCAGCTGATTAGCACAGTTGCGAAGTACTCTGAGGAGCTGCAGCGAGCTAAGAAGGCAACAAAGGCTGCGGCATCAGGGGCCGGTGGAAAGTCAGTGGCATCTGATACCGCCACAGACTCGATGAGGCCCCCAAAGCCGTCTAAGTCAAAGAAGCCAGTTGCTCCTTAGTAGCTTTGTAATAGTTGATTAGTTTATGTCTTTTGTCAAGAACATGCCTTTTGGTGAGTGTATCTGCTAATACTTTTGCTAATCTTGAATGCACTCGAATCTTTTGTCTGGTGTGTCGATTTGGTATTCTTATTGCTTCTTGCTTGGTTTATGGTAGGGCACACCAAGTGATCCTTTGAGGGAACCTCAGGATTCGCCGCCCCTTGATGATACTTTGGCACCGCCGCGCTCGAGGGTGGATGAGCTGTCCTGCTCTCGCGACTGCGTGATCGCGTGAAGCAGTTGGAGCGTGAATTGCCCGTGCTCCGCGGTAACGCGGATGTATGGAAGTCAAAGGCAGAGAGGGCCAGCGCCCGAGAACAGTATCTGTTGGGGGAGATGACGCAGCTGGGCGACCAATTTAAATGTTAGTTTGCTTACTCTTATCTTTTCCTTGTAGTCACTCGCAATGGTGTGCTATCCTCACACTTCCGTTGTTGTTGTGTATAGTTGTCAGTGCTCGCCATCCGCATGATGAGAAAGATAGGGTTGCCATTTGCATGCATGGTCTAACCCAAGAGCAACTTCAGGAGAGTGGATACTTCTGGGTGGATCATGATCGTGCGATCACGCTGGCGACCCTGCAGGATCGTGTGTTGCGAGTGTTGCACTTTCTGAAGAAGTCGCTGTCATGCTTGAAGAACATTTATCGGACGATGTTTCTGCTGGATGTTGCTCCATCGAGCCTGCTGGCCCTCCTTGCCAAGTACCAAGATCTGGTTGCGGTTCGCGAGTGCGTAAGGCAGCAGTTGGTGGCTGGTGCCAAGGCCTCTCTGTCGCTGGTGCGATTGCATAGGCCTAATGTAGACTTTGCGGCTGGTTCACCTACGCCACCAGTGGGTTCTGCTTGGAATATGGTGCCGCATTATCAGGCGGTGGATCCCCCAACAGAGGAGATCGTCGACTTCTTCGAGGAGCAGACCAACGTTCTTTTGTTGCAATAGTAGTTTAGTTTGTATCCTGCACATAAGTGTACCAATGTTGTAAAGTTTGTATATATGTTGTGCATAATTGATTGTCGATGATGTACAAAGAGCTTGTTAGCGGGTATGTCTTTGTGAGTGCGTTGCACTATGCGACTCCTTTTCGTTAGCCTGGCCATACGCTTATCTCAGTCCCTTGTCAACCTGTCAGGTGCGTTGCAACTGGGTTGATGTGTGTCAAGGGTTTCGATTTGTGTACCAGCTACTCAGGATATCGCGTTTTAGTTCGTAGAATAGATGTGTATAGGGTGGCGCAGCCCCCGAGTGGATAAGTTGCGGAAATTAAAGGAAAACATAGAGTTTCGGGGCACTTAGCTTTATTTATTCGCGGGATAGTATGAAGTACAATGTGTGGCTAAGTAGCCTTGGCTGAGTAGCCTTATTTGCAATGTAAAAGAAAAAAACGACTAAGGGTAGAAGCATCATAGCTACGCGACGTTCCAGGGGTTGGAGTATGCGACTCCTATCTCTAAATGTTTCAGGCGATAGGCACCACCTGGGATTACTTCTGTAATCACGTATGGGCCCTCCTAGGGGGACTCGAGCTTGAGATGCCCTTGCTGTTTCAGCCGCAGGACCAGGTCGCCTTTGACGAAGGATCTGGGGCATAGCCTCCTACAGTGGTAGTTGCGCAGGTTCTGCTGGTAGATCATTGATCTTTCTACGGCGATTTCCCTTGCTTCGTCAAGGAGGTCGATGGAGTCTTCGAGTGCCAGATTTGAATCTTGCTCGCTGTAAGCGACCATGCGTGGTGCTTTGTATCGTACTTCGGCGGGTAGCAGCGCTTCATCCCCGTGCACCATAAAGAACGAGGTGTATCATGTAGCACTATTTGGAGTTGTGCGTAGGCTCTAGAGTACTGATTGTAGTTCGTCTGGCCAGCAACCCGCGGCTTGTTCGAGTAGCCATAGAAGTCGCTTCTTGATGCTAGTGTAGACGAGCCCTTTGCTTTTTCGACCTGACCATTGGTCTGTGGATGTGCCACTGAGGCATAGCTGATGTTGATTCCCAAATTCTCGCAGAATTCTTAGAGTTCCTTGGACGTGAAGTTCGTCCCATTGTCGGTGATGATGTTGTGCGGCACTCCGAAGCGGTAGACGATGGACTCGAAGAACTTGACTGCGCTGTGCCCTGATTGATTGGTCACTGGCATGGCCTCTATCCACTTGGTGAATTTGTCGACTGCGACCAAGAGGTAGACGTAGCCTCCTCGTGAGGACCTTGGGAGTTTGCCAACCATGTCGAGTCCCCATTGGGTGAAGGGCCAGGCCAATGGAATTGGCCGAAGTTCTACACCAGGTGCGTGCGGCTTGTCCACGAATCGCTGGCAAGCGTTGCATTTTTGGACGATGTCCTTCGCATTGCGCATGGCCGTAGGCCAGTAGAATCCAGCTCGTAGAGCTTTGGCAACGAGGGCGCGACTGCCGGCGTGGTGCCCGCAGGTCCCCTCATGGATGTCGAGGAGAACAACTCTTCCATCGGCCCTGGAGATGCATCGTGAAGGGAATATGCCCGAGAGGCAATAATAAAGTAGTTATTATCTTATTCCATGTTTATGATAAATGTTTATTTTGCATGCTATAATTGTATTAATTGGAAACGTTAATACATGTGTGTTTAATAAACAAAATACAAAGTTTCTAGTACTGCCTCTCATATAAACTAGCTTGTTGATTAACAAGATGATCAAGGTTTCCTGACCATGGACATTGGATGTTGTTAATAACGAGGTCACAACATTGGTGGAATGATGTGATGAACATTCATCCGAAGTTTAGCATTGCGATCAGAGTCATTATGTTTATATTGCTATAACATCATACGAAGTAATCTTAGTCCTTAGACCATGAGATCATGTTAATTGTTAACACCGGCAGAGTACACCGTAACAGGGTGACCAAAAAGGTGGGTTCAGTGCTACAAAGGTGTTATGTTGAGGATCATGGATCAAGAGTGGGATTTGTCCATCCCGATGACGGATAGATATACTCTGGCCCCTCTCGGTGATATCACATTGAAATAGCTTGCAACCAAGTGATGTGATCACTAGAATGTTATATCACGGGAACGAGAAAAGAGTGCATGTCGGTAACGAGATCAAACTAGGTATTTGGATGCCAATGATCGAATCTCGGACATGTAATATATCGCGAGACAAAGGGATTTAGTTACGACATTAAAGGTTCACACGATCACAAGAGTCATCGTTGAATATGTGGGAGTCAGTACGGATCTCCAGGTCCCGCTGCTGATTATTCATCGGAGAGGGGTCTCTATCATGTCTGCATTATTTGCGAACCGTAGGGTGACACACTTAAGGGATACCGACACCATTTGGAGCAAATATGTTTCAGATAATGACTTAAGAAAGAGCTGGAATTATTTCAATAGACATCGAAACTGTTTCGGGTGAAATTGCTAAAATTGGTTCTGCATGTAATATTGAAATGTTGCAGGGGGTTTTATGTGAATGTTTGTTAATTAAAGTAATTAACAAAATTCTGAATAAAATTAATAAAAGAATTTTATTAAATGAGAGAGCATTAAATTTGGAGAAATTTAATGCATTTAAAGTGGACACTTTAAAAGAGAATGTGAAGGGGCATTTTAATGTGGAGGGGGTTACCACCACATGAATGGGGGAGGTGAAGGGACACCCTCCCCTCCTCCTATAAAAGGCCCCCCTCTCACTCCTTCTTCCTCACACCTCCTCATGAAGGATCTCTCTCCCCCTCTAGTTATTCCCCCATGGTCTCGGATTAGCGAGATACATGTTCCCGGTGGCTTTATCTAGAAAGGAGTTGCTGCTTCCGCTGCTTTGCTGGAGCGAGGGACGGAGGTTGTCGGGGTACCGGACGTGTGTGCGATCACGGATGCACCGCTGCTTTGCGGTGATGGACTTGGTGGTGCTGGACTTG
This sequence comes from Avena eriantha, assembly GCA_910589775.1. Taxonomy (NCBI): domain Eukaryota; kingdom Viridiplantae; phylum Streptophyta; class Magnoliopsida; order Poales; family Poaceae; genus Avena; species Avena eriantha. The sequence goes on along the minus strand of OU342742.1, from coordinate 378,369,628 downwards.
CTGGAGCTAGATCTGATGGACGTGCTGGAGCCGGACCTGCTGGACTTCATCACGATCTTGAGATCAGCAAGTGTACGACTACATCATCCACGAGTTCCAACTCGTTAACAAAGCTTTGTTGTCTTCGAGGGTAAGTTCTCTATGGATGTATATCCACCCGTTGCTTGTATCTAGTAGATAGATCTTGGCGTATAGTTCCCATCGTAGGAATTTTTTTGTTTTCTATGCTACGAACCCCAATAGTGGTATCAGAGCCTGATCTATGCATAGGTGCTTTGCACGGGTAGTACACATATGTTTATATGTGGGCGATGATGATCATGTTATTGTATCTTCTATGTATTTTGGATATTGGTGGCATAGTGGGATGAAGCGGCCCGGACCAACCTTACATGTCATCATACATGAGACCGGTTCCACGACTGACATGCAACTTGTTTTGCATAAGTGGCTGGCAGGTGTCTATCTCTCCTACTATAGTCAATATCTGATTTACAACGAGTTGCTAATAACTTGGTTATCCTCGTTGTGGTTCATGTTCGTAGGTAAGACCGGTTCTATCTTCGAAAGCCTTAAGCCACGTAAAACTTGCAATGGATAAATTAGAGGCGTCTAGTTTAGATCGTTGCTGGGCTAGTGTCTTGATATGGTATTGTTGTAAGTAGATGTATGATAGATACGCTTACAACACACTCAACGTGTAAGTTCCATATACCTTGGCCTTACACACAAAGGAATGATAGAGATCATACCACGATGCAAATGATAGAGATCAAATGCATGGACCATATCATCTCACTTTACACATTAGATGTTAGCATCTTATACCGCTAGTTTCGCGTTTTTTTTGTAGCATTGTAAGATGATCCCTCATTTAGATATCAAGATAAAATGTGTTCTTCCTTAAGTATGCACCGTTCTGTGGATCGTGTTTCGAGACATCACGTGATGATCGGGTGTACTCGACTCTATGCTTTCATATAACGGGTGTAAGACAGTTTTACACACGCGAAAACTAAGGTTCTTACTTGGCGAGCCTAGCATGTACAGACATGGCCTCGGAACATGGACCGAAAGGTTAAACATGAGTCATATAGTTGATATGATGCCCATATTGATGCTCGCCTTTGAAGCTACACCGACTCACGTGATGATCGGACTTGGTGTAGTGGATTTGGTTCATGTAATCACCAAAAAGGCACGAGGGGTGTCGTTTTTGAGTGGGAGTTCATTTCTAATTTGGATTAGTCGAACTCAATTTGTCATAAACTAAATCGAAGTGAATTTGCATAATTTGTTGTAGTCATTGGCATCTGTTTACTACCTTATGCTTAGTTTTAATTGAGATAATAGAACTATAGAATTCTGGATATTTACTTTACGAACTGGTATCGTATTGTTTTGAATGTCAATTTAAAGTTTAGAAGTCCTATTGCAAACTTTAAGCAAACTCTATTTACTCTGTGAAGTTTAATAAGTAGTATTAAATCAAGAGTAAGAATTCCAATGTTAGTATCTAAAGTATCATGTTTGCCTCCATGATTATTGATATTCAAAAGTTGTTTTAATATCAAGATTATCTAGGAGCTGAAAAATTGTTTCAGAAACCATCATGTGTGGAAGATATTGTGATATCTGAAACAATGTTTTTGGTTGCATTATGATAGAGTATAATTTAGCAAAATACATGTTATCATATTGTATGAGAATTTGTGAAGGATGGAGATGCTAGGACTCCGAATCTCCCAAAAGGTTTCGGGAACTAAAATTATACTCGTCATTCTTCCTTATAGGCTATAGTAGCTTGATCATGCAAGTTGTCATGATAAGGATGAATAGAATATGTAAGTAAAATGTTTACTACACTAAAAGATTACTAAAGAATGGATTTTTGAAAGAACACCAAACATTTGATGATGGTGATCCACTTCAAAGTGAAAGTCCAAAGGTATTAGTATTTGACTATACACGCTTTGTACTATGTGTCATGTGAATGACACCACTATTGATGTTGATAGATTCTTTTAAAAGAAAAGGAATTGCTGAAAGAGAATCTATAAAATATTTGGTAGAAAAGAAAAGGTTGGAGATATCCAACTTAGGTATATAGAAGATATACATGTTATGGTTGTATTCCTTGCTTGTTAAACAATGTGGTTCTAAGGTATTGGATATCGGTATTGAATACCGAATTGGTTGGTGTGAAGTGTCATATAGGACAACGCAATTCATGAACTACAATGGCCTAAGTAACTAGCAAGAGAATAAGTGATGATGTTCATCGAAAACAAATAAAGTGTTATTGTGTTTTTCGTTGTCGTCAAACCTAGCCTTCAAGATTTTGTTTTAATAATTGTTAGTTTGTTCCGGTATTATGAGAACAATGGTTGTTCAAATAATTACCGTATTCCATAAAGGATGGATGAACTTTTACAAGTCTAGTGGGAGAAATCACATCCATAAACAATATTTCTAAAATGTCGCAAGACAAATGGTTGAAAGATCACTTATGAAGTGACATCGCTGTTTAAATTATATTGGAAAGAAAACATGAAGAAACTCCATGTTGATGGATTTTTGGAGTCTTTGATTTTGATCAATTGACGCTTGTGAAACTTTCCTCGAGATAATTGAAACTCCGTCCATAGGCCAAACAGGAACGGATGACTAACTTATTGGATATTATGCATGTTGATTTATATAGTCCATTATTTGTAGCCATATGTAATGGATCTTTTTGCTTCATATGCTTTCTCTAGAAATTTAAGTGAATATATCTATATATATTTACTTAATAAGGAAGAAGTATGAAACATTTGAAAATTGTTCAAAGACTTTCAAGATGAAGTGAAAAATCATTGTAACAAGAAAATAAAAGAGTTTATGATTTGATCATAAAGGAAGATATTTGAGTTACTGTTTAGCAAAACACTTAAGATTTGAGGAATTGTTCCATGATTTGTGTTTCCTGGTAAACCATTGGAGTATTGCATATTCGAGAGATGAAATCAAACCATGTTTGACATGGTAAGATCAAAGGTGTCATTTATAAAACTGCCATTATGTTTTAAGGATTGAAGCTTTAGAGACTACCGCTTTTTCACTGAAAAGAGTACCATCGTGATCCGTTGAAATGACACCATATAAGTTATGGTTTGGGATAAAACCCGAATTGTCTTTTCTTAAATTTTGGTATGCTATGCATAAGTAAAATGTTTACAACCAAAGTCGGATAAGCACGTCTTTGTAGGTTATCCCAAAGAATTTGTTGGGAATTCCTCCATAACACCGAGGACAACAGAGTTTGTCGCTAGGAACGTCAAGTTTCTTGAGAAGGAATTTTTCGTGAAAAGTTAAGTGGGAGGACAATAGAACTTTGATAAGGTTGTTAAACCTTAGCTATATGTGCTAAGTAGCGCAGCGCCAGAAAGTGTCACGGTGGCGGCCACATTGCTCATGGCTCCCGTGATTACAAAGGGTGTGATCTTGGAGATTAGAGTTCCTATTGAACCATGTGGGTCGGTAAGAATCAAATAGTAAGATTTGAAATAGAAGTCGTTATTATTTTGACAATGATGAACCGACTACATGCAAAGAAGCGATGATGGGCCCTGACTCCATAAAATGACTAGAAGTCATAGAATTTGTGGTAGTATCCATACACGAGAAATCAAGTTTATGAACTTGGAGGACCCTCTAGAAAGGCATGAAGCCTATCGGTTGTTTTGGATCTATAAAGAAATAGACATGGATGTTTAACATCTATGAAATAGTCGACATGTCGGAAAGGAGTTTACGGCAATGTTCAAGGAGTTGACTATGACAAGATTTGATCTTTCATAGCGATATTTAGTCTTGACGGATTGATGTAGCAACCACTACATATAATTTGGTAGATGGTAGTTGAATAAACAGAACAAGGTTCTTCTAATAGAATGGTTACCTAGGACATGTACATGACACGGTCCGAAGGGTTTTGTTAATTCAAAGGGTGCTAAAAGGGCATGAAAACTTCAATAGTTGAAGTGAGCATAGCGGAGTTGGAATCTTCACCATGATGAAAATGTTAAAAGAGTTTAATTTCATCGGAGATGATGGAGATGCTTGCATTTGCAAGAAATTAAGTGGGAGCGCTGAGACATATTTCTAATACATTATGTAGAGGACATGGTGTTAATTGGAAACGATGTATCTTGTATTGACATAAGTTAAGAATTTCAGTAAAATAGGATTTCGATGAAAGACTTGGGCAAAACCGGAATATTTGGCATCAATGTCTATATGGATAGATTGAGGCGCTAATATGGTTATGCCAGACATACATATATGAGATATTGAAAGGGTTCAATATGAAAACACCAAGAAATGTTCTTGCTGCATGGAAAGGATTGTATCAAGATTCAAGTGTTTCAACACTTGGTGAGTAAAATCACATGAATATTTTGATCGATTACACCGTGATATGTATATATCCAAATATGTACTATGCTCTAAATGTTATGAGCACATACCAGAATGATTCATAAGATGATCATTGGACGATAGTAAAGATATTATTATGAGCTTTGGAAGAACTAAGAATATATCATGTATAAGTGACAAATAGTTAAAGGTAGTTCATTGTAAAGTGTTACATTGATACTAGTTTTGTCACAAGATACAAATTAAATTTATCTCAATTTAGACTATGGGTGGCACAATGTAATGAAAGGATGTTCCATGAGGGATTTGGATGAGTTCCAAAGTTGAAACATTGTGACGGATACTACAACAAAAGGCTAAGTATATGACTGCTATAGTAGCAGCATAGGAGAGCATTTGTGTTATGTAGTTTGTTATCAAACTAGGTGTGGTTCAAAGTGGGCTAATACTATGAAGATATATTGTATGGCAATAATATCAACATATTTTAACCCGAACGAACTAAAGGTCTCACCAAAGGACCAAATTTATACAATGCCATCTCATTTGAGAATGAGTGATGCGTAGAGACGCAAAGACATGCAAATACACTCGGACCTGAAACTGTCAGATCTAGAGATTATGTTAACCACTAGCAATCGCGTATATGCAACACCAGAAAGCCATAGGTGTTCAATATGCAAAGTTTTTCAAACTAGATTATTAACTCTAGTGCAAGTGGGAGACTGAAGGGAATATGCCCGAGAGGCAATAATAAAGTAGTTATTATCTTATTCCATGTTTATGATAAATGTTTATTTTGCATGCTATAATTGTATTAATTGGAAATGTTAATACATGTGTGTTTAATAAACAAAATACAAAGTTCCTAGTACTGCCTCTCATATAAACTAGCTTGTTGATTAATAAGATTATCAAGGTTTCCTGATCATGGACATTGGATGTTTTTAATAACGAGGTCACAACATGGGTGGAATGATGTGATGAACATTCATCCGAAGTATAGCATTACGATCAGAGTCATTATGTTTATATTGCTATAACATCATACGAAGTAATCTTAGTCCTTAGACCATGAGATCATGTTAATTGCTAACACCGAAAGAGTATCTTGATAACATCAAACGTCACACCGTAACAGGGTGACTATAAAGGTGGGTTCAGTGCTACGAAGGTGTTATGTTGAGGCTCATGGATCAAGAGTGGGATTTGCCATCCCAATTCCGAATAGATATAATCTGGGCCCTCTCGCTGATATCACATTGAAATAGCTTACAAGCAAGTGATGTGATCACTAGAATGTTATATCACGGGAACAAGAAAAGAGTGCATGTCGGTAACGAGATCAAACTAGGTATTTGGATGCCAATGATCGAATCTCGGACATGTAATATATCGCGAGACAAATGGATTTAGTTACAACATTAAAGGTTCACACGATCACAAGAGTCATCGTTGAATATGTGGGAGTCAGTACGGATCTCCAGGTCCCGCTGCTGATTATTCATCGGAGAGGGGTCTCGATCATGTCTGCATTATTTTCGAACTGTAGGGTGACACAGTTAAGGGATACCGGCACCATTTGGAGCAAATATGTTTCAGATAAAGATTTAAGAAAGCGCTGGAATTATTTCAATAGACAACGAAACTATTTCGGGTGAAATTGCTGAAATTGGTTCTGCATGTAATATTGAAATGTTGCAGGGGGTTTTATGTGAATGTTTGTTATTTAAAGTAATTAACATAATTCTGAATAAAATTAATAAACGAGTTTTATTAAATGAGAGAGCATTAAATTTGGAGAAATTTAATGCATTTAAAGTGGAGACTTTAAAAGAGAATGTCAAGGGGCATTTTAATGTGGAGGGGGTTACCACCACATGGGGGAGGTGAAGGGACACCCTCCCCTCCTATAAAAGGCCCCCCTCTCACTCCTTCTTCCTCACACCTCCTCGTGAAGGATCTCTCTCCCCCTCTAGTATTATTCCCCCATGGTCTCGGATTAGCGAGATACATGTTCCTGGTGGCTTTATCTGGAAAGGAGTTGCTGCTTCCGCTGCTTTGCTGGAGCGAGGGACGGAGGTTGTCAGGGTACCGGACGTGTGTGCGATCACGGATGCACCGCTACTTTGCGGTGCTGGACTTGCTGGAGCTGGATCTGATGGACGTGCTGGAGCCGGACCTGCTGGACTTCATCACGATCTTGAGATCGGCAAGTGTACGACTACATCATCCACGAGTTCCAACTCGTTAACTAAAGCTTTGTTGTCTTCAAGGGTAAGTTCTCTATGGATGTATATCCACCCGTTGCTTGTATCTAGTAGATAGATCTTGGCGTATAGTTCCCATCGTAGGAATTTTTTTGTTTTCTATGCTGCGAACCCTTCACATCGTTGGAGTACTCCTGTGATGCTGCGTTTATACAGTTCGCCATTGATAACAGCGAATGCCTTGGATCGTGGCGTGATGTGTCGTGCATCTGTTGGATCGTCCGGTAGCCTCTTGCTGAGGAGGTACGTGATGTATGGTTGAGTCCAGGATTGCTCAATCATCATGACGCTCATTTGTCCCTTGAGTCCTGTGTCCAGCTCCAAGTCATCGAGTGCCATTGGCTCATTGGGCGGCGTAGCCCCTGAGTCCGTTGCTGCGCTTGTTTTCTTCTCTACGGCCTTTGGCTTGATGGAGCATTCGCAGATGCGCTCAAGAAATACCCCAGGTGGTATGGGGGCGTAGGTAGAGCCTATGTTGGCGAGTGCATCCGCCTCTTCATTGCTTTCCCGACCTATGTGTCGCAGCTCACAGTCGTTGAAATCCCCTTCGAGTGTGTCGTAGAGGTCGCGGTAGGCGATCATGTTGTCGTTCAGTGCGTCGCACTCGTGCATTATCTGGTTAACCACCAACTTGGGGTCGCCAGCCTCTTGGCGCCACAGGCTTTTGCCATCCTCATCCCGTGTAGCAGGGCCTCGTATTCAGCTTCGTTGTTGGAGGCGGTGAACTGCATTCGCAGGATATATTTCAGCTTGTCCCCTTGGGGTGATGTCAGTATGGCACCTGCACCTACTCCATCCTTTCGCTTGGATCCATCGAAGTGCATTGTCCAGAGGTAGGACATATCTGGTTTTTTGGGGAGCTAGTTCTCCATCCAGTGCACGAGGAAGTCAGGGAGAACTTGTGATTTGATTGTGTCGCGCTTTTCGTATGTGATGTCTCGTGGAGACAATTCGATTCCCCAAAAGCGCGACCCGTCCCGTGGCGTCGGGGTTATTGAGGATATGCCCCAGCGGGGCGTCGTTGACCACCACGATTGGGTGTTCCTGGAAGTAGTGGCGCAGTCACCGGGCAGTCATGAAGACGCCGTACACCAGCTTTTGGTGGTGAGGGTACCGCTATTTTGTTGCCGTGAGGACCTCGCTGAGGTAGTAGACTGGGCGCTGTACCCCGTGGATCTTGTTTTCCTCGGCTCGTTCGACCATGAGCACTGTGCTGACCACCTAGTTGGTGGCGGAGATATATAGCAACAATGGTTCCCTTTCTTGTGGGGTCACCAGTACTGGTGAAGTGGATAGCAGGCACTTGAGGTCTTCGAATGCTTCTTGTGCTTCGTTGGTCCACTCGAACTTTTCAGCTTTGCGGAGGAGTTGGTAGAAGGGCAGTGCCTTTTCACCCATCCGACTGATAAATCGACTGAGGGCCGCGATTCGCCCAGCCAGCTGCTGGACGCCCCTTATGTTTTTCGGCTTCTCCATGGCCAGTAAGGCTTTTATTTTCTTTGGGTTTGTCTCGATTCCTCTTGCGAAGATGAGATACCCGAGTAGTTGCCCAGATGGTACGCCAAAGGCGCATTTGTCCGGATTGAGCTTGATCCGGTAGCAGTCGAGGTTGGCGAAGGTTTCTCGTAAATCGTTGATTAGGGAGGCTTCCTCCTTGGTCTTGATTACTATGTCATCGAAATAGACTTGAATGTTGCGACCAAGTTGATCCTTGAGGCAAGCCTGCATGCACCGCTGGTAGGTGGCTCCTGCGTTTTTTAGCCCGAAGGGCATCGTGTTGTAGCAGAACACACCGAAGGGTGTTGTAAACGCTGTTTTTTCGTGATCTTTCTCCTTCATTCGTATCTGATTATAGCCTGAGTAGGCGTCGAGGAAGCAGAGGCGCTCGCATCCCGCGGTGGAGTCGATGATCTGGTCGATTCGCGGTAGCGGGAAGTGATCTTTTGGACAATGCTTATTTAAAGAGGTGAAGTCCATGCACATCCGCAGGATATCCGTGTCCTTTTTGGGTACTAGCACCGTGTTGGCGAGCCAAGTGCTTTCCTTGATCTTGCGTATGAATTTGGTGTCGAGGAGTCTGTTGATCTCCATTCCGACTGCCTTTGCTCTTGGCTCAGATAATCGCCGGATTGTTTGCTTGACTAGCCTTGCGTCTAGATTAACGTTGAGTGCATGCTCGGCGAATTCCCTGGGAACTCCTGGCATGTCCGCTGGACACCAGGCAAAGATTTCCCAATGCTCACGGAGGAATTCGACGAGCGCGAGTTCCTATGAGGGACTCAAGTTGTTGGCGATGAGGGCTGTCTTGGCGGGATCCGATGGGTGGACCTGCACTTTCTTTGTGTGCACCGATAAGTCGAAGGATAGATCGGGCAAACTTGGCCGGCTTAGGGGAGGCAGACTATTGTCTGTCGACTCCTTTAGTCTCGCGAGTTCTTCCTGCATGCCGAAGGACTAGGAAATTCTGTTGAATTCCCTGTCACACCTTACGGATCTCTCGAAGCTCTCGTTGACTGTGATGACGCCATTGGGACCTGGCATTTTCATCTGCAGGTAGGCGTAATGTGGCACTGCCAAGAATCTAGCGAACGCGACGCGCCCGAGGATGCAGTGGTACTGTGAGGGCCAGTCGACGACCTCAAAGTCGATGCGCTCGCATCGAAAGTTTTTCGGCGTGCCGAAGATGACGTCGAGGTTGATTTTTCCTAGGGGATGCACGCCTTTTCCTGGGACGATGTCGTGGAATGTTGTGTCCGAGGCTTCTAAGCAAGTCAGAGGGATCCTCATTGCTCGCAAGGTACTCGTGAATATAAGGTTGATGCCGCTTCCGCTGTCCATGAAGACACGGCTCATGTCAAAACCTCCGATTTGCGCCTCGAGCACGAGGGGACAATCGGTACCTAAGGCGGATGATCGCGTTTGTCGAAGGTCATGTAAGACTCAGTGGTAGATGGTGGCGAGTTTGTGGCCAAGTTGACTTGGCGAGTGATGGCCTTCTGCACCCGATTAGAGGTGCGCCCTTTTTGGATCATCATGGTACCCATGGCCCGTGGGTATGGTTCGCCTCCGTGGTGCTGGTCCAGCGCAACTGCATTCAGGGGTGGCCTGGGTGGTGGTGGCGGAGCTCCATGTGCCACGACGCCTGGGGCGGCTCTATAGCCCCTTTCCACTGTGCTACGGTTCATCCGAGCCAGTCCCTCATGTAATTTGAGGAACTCGCGGCATTCCTTGAGGAGGTGACTTGACTTCTTCTTTCCATCATGTTTGTTGATGTAGAAGTGCACAGTGCATGGCCCGGACAGTTTGTCCTCAATGGATGTTGCGGGTGCCTCATCGCGATTGCAGCGCTACCACACTTGCGTGGTCTTTCCGGATTCGCGGTATCCGTCGATGCGGTAGCCGCTGTTGTGGTTGCCGTCCGCAACCATGTTGACGTCGTCGCGGTCATCGTAGATGTGCATGCGGCGTTTGCCTCGGCGATCGCATCTGCGCTCGAGTTCTGCCTCGTCATCGGAGTGAACGCGGTTTGTCACCGAATCTTCTCCATCCGCCCAGTGATTCGCGATTTCCATCAGGTGATCGATGGTTTTGGGCTTTGAGCGGCCCAGTTCCTCCCTGAGCTCTATGCGACGTACGCCGCCGTTGAATGCGTCAATCGCGCGGTCTTCCGAGATGTTTTCTGCGGAGTTCTTGATGATGGACCACCTCTGGATCTAGGAGCGTAGTGATTCGCCCGATCTTTGCTGGCAGCATCTCAGCTCTTCGATTGATGTGGGCCGTTTGTATGTGCCCTTGAATTTGCGCACGAAGTTGTAAACCAGCTCATCTCAACTGCGAATGGATCCGCGTGGGAGGTTGTTGAGCCATGCTTGGGTGGCGCCTTGCAGCTATAGCTGTAAGCATTGCATGGACGTTCTTCGACTGCTGTCGTGGATTCTGACGGAGGAGATGTGGTCCTCCAGCCAGATCTTCGGGTCCTGTAGGCCGTCAAACTTCAGGTTCTCCAACGGGAGTTTAAACCCCTTGGTCATTCGCTTTTGCCTGATGGACCTGCTGAAACATCTGGCGCCATAGAGCTCCACATCTTCCTCTTCCAAGTCAGTCGACCGAGCAGGTCGCGCCCTTGATTTGTCGATCTTGCGCTGCGTGAGGTCATCACGCGCATCATAGTCGTGGTCGTATCGCCGTGAGCGGCGGCGTCGAGATAGGTCGTGACTGTCGTCGTTGGATGAGGGCGAGGAGTAGCGCTTTGCCTTTTTTCGGCTCTAGTGTTGGCTCCTTGTCGAGAGCCGCCTCCATTAGTACCAAGCCTGCCATCGTAGATCGGTGCATGGCGGCTGGTTGTTGAGGAGGTACATGGTGGCTGCCGTTACCACAGCCTGCGGCGTCTTTGGAACCACGTTGCCCCGAGTGTCGATTGCCATAGAGCTGAAGTCGAGGACCTTGGCAGCTTCTATGCGTTCTTGTTCGGTGAGGTGGGCCATCCGGGATCGCCTCTTGTTTGTGATGTACTCTTTGCCCTTTGAGAAGGATCCTCCATGGGAGGAGAGCCCAGCACGTCGAATACTCGACTCATCTGTCACCTTTTTGCGCGCCTCAAGTTGCACGATTGTTTGCACTTGGCGCTTGAATTCTTCCTTCAGGATCCAATGGTAGCCCATTAGCAGTTCTTGCGGAGATCCGAAGGGTAGAGGGTTGCCTCGTAAGGCCTCGCGGCAGCGAGCCCACGCCTGCTTAATGAGGACATCCCTACAATTACACCTACCCCAATGACTACTGAAGATGCTACAACTGTCGCAAGACAGGATCAGTCCAATGAGACTAGAATTGGACCTATTACAAGAGCTCGTGCTAAGCTACTAGATCAACAGGTGAATTTACTCCTAAACGAATCTGGTACTTTGATTGATGAGAACTTTATACTGCCTAAGTCTATGCATTTATGTATGATCAGGTTCGTTGGAGAAACAAGCATGGCGCGAGGAGGAGAAGGGCTACAAGTGAAGCCCAACATGATGATCGCCCAAGGATGCGCGAGGGAGGAGCGGGAGGAAGGCGCAAGAGAAGATCATCAAGACGGAGGCAAAAAGATCTGCCACGACCGGAGTATCCGGCCGGATCCACCTGGACTATCTGGCCTGGTCGAGAGGCGAACTGGCATGGACAATCAGTATGTCAGTTCGGACATTACACGGACTCCACCCGGAAACTTTGAAGTTTCCGGTCAGACCGGACTGTCCGGCACGCTTCACCCGGAGTGTCCGGCCTGACCGGACTGTCCGACCGATTTCGACCGGAGTGTCCGCCCGCCGACCGAATCTGGTCCGAGTCGGTTTGTATCAGTTTGAGTCGTTTGCGTTTCGTTTCGGTTTCTGGCCGCCCCAGCTGCCCTTATAAGCCCTGGGACGACCCCTAGTTAGGTTTTAGACCACGTTAAAATATTTTGGAGTTGTTTCTTTCATAGAACCTCTGGAATTACCCTGTGTTTGAATCTACCAACTATAATTGAGTGTGATCTGTTGTTCCATTGGGAATTAGTAGATTGCATACTACCGTTCGTGGTCACGGCTGCGTGCGCAAGAGCGTGGTGTTGTGAATATCCTACAAGGTTCGAGAGCTGTTGCATTGGCATTAGGGATCGAGCGGGAGAGTTCATAGCTACATGCTAGTTATCGATCATCCACCATCATCACCACCATCCGCTTACTGAGAAGATCGGGCCACCCCATATCATCTTGGTATCAGATTTCCAGTGTTGCCTCGGTAAGCATCCACAAATCCATCCATAGATTAGAGAGTGTTTTTTCGTCCTATACAGAAAAAGCCTTACAAAAAGATTTGCCATAGACTAGATTGCATCGTTTTCGAGTTTTAGTTGCTGATTGTATCTTCTTGTAGATCCAATCTGCAGGTTTTCCTCGTAGGAGTCTAGTTTCTGTTTGTGTCTAGGTTTAGGGTTTGATCTTGTTTTCCGCTGTTTCCACTGTTACCGTTTCCACAAGTCTTTATCGTTTTCCGAGTCCACATAGCGTACTTTTGTTTGCTTACCATAGACACAGCCTATCTACAACATCTGTGCGTAGGAACGTACCCACGAGACTAGTTGCTTTGCTCCGACAGGCTGCTCATTATTTGTGTCTAGGTTTAGGGTTTGATCTTGTTTTCCGCTGTTTCCACTGTTACCGTTTCCGCAAGTCTTTATCGTTTTCCGAGTCCACATAGCGTACTTTTGTTTGCTTACCATAGACACAGCCTATCTACAACATCTGTGCGTAGGAACGTACCCACGAGACTAGTTGCTTTGCTCCGACAGGCTGCTCATTAGGTTTTTGAAGTGCAGAAATTTTTGACACGCAAAACCCGGACTATCCGGACGAATCACACCGGACTATCCGGCTCAACCGGAGTCTCCGGCGCATATCAACCGGACTATCCGGCCCAGTTCTGTTATACGTTGCTGTACTCGTTTGCATTGAGTAATATAGTTAAAAAAAGAGAAAAGAAAAGAGAATCAGTATAAAAAAAGAGAAAAGAGCTACAAGCCTGACAAAAAGAGATATCGAAGTGTGCAATATTGGAGGCCTTGTTGTGTATAGCACTAGTAGATTGAGCAATCTTGTGCCTGTTCTATTTGAGCTATTACTAGTGTGTCTCTTGTGCATTGCAATATTCCTTTTCATAAGTTGCTTCGCCACGTTTATCTCCACTGTGTGTGCTTCTTGGGTATTTTTACGATCAGCACTAGGACTTGTTTGCGGTGTAGATAGGATACCATACCTATAGCTCCACATGTACATAACTTGTGTGCCCTGTGATCGTTCTCTATACCTTTGATATTCACTTCATCACATCAAGTGCATCAGTCTTTGATTTCGTTTGGTAGAGCATCTCTATTCACTTTGGAACGGTAAGATCTCCTTTCTTATTAGTTGTGAGTGAGTTGTGAGAGTTTCCACCATACAAATTCTGATTTTTGCACTAACCTACTAATCATGTCTACTAGTGATGATGATGTTGTGTTGCAGAAAAAGAAGGATGAGGAGCTCGTCAATTGGCGTGAATATGAGGCTTTGAAATCCCACTTGACACGTGTGTTTACTAACACGACAGATGCCATTGACAAGAATCTCCAAGATATGAATATGAGATTGGATCAGCATGTTGGGACGGTTGATACTATCCAAACGCAAGTGGCTACGCTCAATGTCAATGTCACCGCTTTGCAGCAGTCCATTGAGGGTTTGAGAGCCGCCTTACATAGAAGGGAAGATCCTCAACATGATGATGCCTTTGATGATTTCGATGAGGGTAGCGCTGTTGATGCTGCTCCACATGTTGGCAGGGGACGTGCTATTCCCCCTGTCCATGCACCCGCTCATGGTCGTGGGTTTGCCCATGTTGGGCGTGGTCCACGTGTGCCCAACCAAGCTGCTGATGACGGTTTGGGCAAGCCAAAATTCTCAATTCCTAAGTTTGATGGTTCCATTGATCCTGAAGACTACCTCACATGGGAGTTGAAGATTGAGAAACTCTGGCACTTATTTGACTATCCAGAAGATAAGAAGGTCAAACTTGCAGCATCTGAATTTGATGGTTATGCTTTACGTTGGTGGGATGCTCTTGTGCAACATAGGAGGGAGGACAATGAACTTCCTGTGATGGATTGGCGCGAGATGAAGCAAATCATGAAAGCTCGTTTCGTACCAATCAACTACTTGCGATCAGTTTTTGATAAATTGACGCAACTGAAGCAAGGCACCATGATAGTTGATGAGTACTACATGGAGATGGAGATGCTTATGCAGCATGCTAGAATTCGTGAGTCCATTGAGATGACCATGCAGCGATTCCTAAACAATTTGAAGTTACCAATCAAGAGCATTGTTCGTTATCACAAGTATGAGACCATGAATGAGTTGTTGCATCATGCTAGAGAGGCCGAATCCCAGTTGGCAGAAGAAGCGAAGTCACGTGCTCGTTTTCCGTCCTCTAGCAGATTTTCGGCCAGGTCCACACCTTCTATAGCCGCGCCACCAGCTGCTGCTCCTTTTACACCATCGGCCAAGCCCACAAGTACACCTTCGTTTGGTTCTAATGCTCGAAAACCCGCTGCTCCTGCTGCTAGCTCGGGTTCCAACATGTCTACTGCACGTACTCATGATGTGGTGTGCCATACTTGTGGAGGTAGAGGTCACTACAAGAAAGATTGTCCAAACAGCAAGGTTATGTTTGTTAATGAACAAGGTGAAGTAGAAAGTGGAGATGAAGCTTCTGATGATGATATTGATGACAGCGAGGTTGGTGCTGATGCATATGCTGACCGTGCACCCACGATTGTCGTATCTTCACGTGTACTTAGTGTGCAACCGGTTGAGGAATCCTAGCGTTGCAACTTGTTCCAAACAAAAGCTCTAGTTGGACCAAACAAAGCTTGCAAGGTAATTATTGATGGAGGTAGCTGCAGAAATCTTGCAAGTAAGGAACTATGTGCCAAACTGAATTTGACATACTTACCTCATCCCAAGCCATACTATATACAATGGTTGAGCAACAATGGTGATATTAAGGTAAATCATATGGTACGTGTGAATTTTCAAATAGGGCCATACAAAGATTCTATTGATTTTGATGTGGTTCCTATGACTGTTTGTCACCTACTATTGGGTCGGCCTTGGCTCTATGATCGCCATGTGCAACACAATGGCCAAGCCAATACATATCACTTGTAATTCAAAGGAAAGAAGATTACTATGCAGCCAATGACACCACAAGAAATTGTGAATGATTCTCGCCAGAAGATAGAGGTGCACTTGAAGGAAGATACTACCACTCGGCGAGACTGTGTCACAGCTGTTCCTGATGTAATTGAGCCTAAATATAGTGATATAACGAAAAGTGAGAGAGTGCCTGGGTTATTGATATTAGCCACCAAGGAGGATATGAGAGAGTTTCGTGAGGATCCTACAGCCATGCCACTTGTGCTCATGTATAAGGGCGAGGTATTGGTTTCTAACGACAAGACCCTATTTCTCTTGGTGTCTCTTCTGTTTTGCAGGACTTTGGGGATGTGTTTCCAGAAGACGTACCCGCAGGTTTGCCTCCATTGCGTGGTATAGAACATCAGGTGGACCTGATTCCTGGCTCCACACTTCCCAACCGTGCACCTTACAGGACTAATCCCGAAGAAACTAAGGAAATTCAGAAGCAAGTACAAGCGTTGCTGGATAAAGGGTACATACGTGTCTCTCTTAGCCCTTGTGTTGTTCCTGTTATTTTAGTTCCTAAAAAAGATGGTACTTGGCGCATGTGTGTTGATTGTAGACCGATTAATAACATCACTATTCGATATCGTCATCCTATTCCACGCTTAGAGGATATGCTAGATGAATTGAGTGGTGCTGTTGTTTTCTCTAAAATTGACTTGCGTAGTGGTTATCATCAAATTAGGATGAAAGAAGGGGATGAATGGAAAACTGCTTTCAAAACTAAATTCGGTTTGTATGAGTGGTTAGTCATGCCGTTTGGTCTTACTAATGCACCTAGTACTTTCATGTGTTTGATGAATCATGTTTTGAGAGAGTTTATTGGTCGTTTTGTGGTTGTTTACTTTGATGATATACTTATATACAGCCACACCGAATCTGAACATTGCACTCATATTAGACAAGTTTTGCAAGTGTTACGCGATAATAAACTATATGCTAATCTTGAGAAGTGTACATTTGCAAAAGATAAGGTCATATTCCTAGGATTTGTTGTAGCTAAGCATGGAGTAGAGGTAGATCAATCTAAAATTGAATCAATTCAGAATTGGCCTACTCCAATGAATGTTAGTCAAGTGCGTAGTTTCCACGGTCTCGCTGGTTTGTATAGGCGCTTTGTGAAAGATTTTAGCACCATTGCTGCACCATTAAATGATTTGACAAAGAAAGGTGTTCCTTTTGTGTGGGGCGCGGCCCAAGACATTGCATTTGATACATTAAAATGTTTGCTTACTTCTACACCATTACTTGCATTACCTGATTTTTCAAAGCAATTTGAAGTTGAATGTGATGCTAGTGGTATAGGCATAGGTGGCGTTTTGATGCAAGAGGGTCGCCCTATAGCTTATTTTTCTGAGAAATTGACTGGTGCTCGTTTGAATTATTCTATCTATGATAAAGAATTGTATGCACTTGTTAGAGTACTTGAGGTTTGGCAACATTATTTGTGGCCAAAGGAATTCATCATATATTCTGATCATGAAGCATTGAAATACTTGAAAGCTCAATCAAACTTGCATAGAAGATTAGCTGAATGGGTTGAGTTCATTGAGTCTTTTCCTTACATCATTAACTATAAGAAGGGAAAAGAGAACGTTGTTGCTGATGCTCTATCTAGGAAGAACATGCTATTAATCAATCTTGATGTTAAAATTCCTGGATTAGAAGCTATTTGTGCACTTTATGCAACTGACCATGATTTTGCTGAACCATATCGTTTGTGTGCTCTTAGAAACGCATGGGATAAGTATCATGTACATGATGGATATTTGTTTCGAGCTAACAAACTATGTATTCCAGAATCGTCGTTGCGTTTGTTCTTAGTGCAGGAGTCACATGCTGGTGGTTTGATGGGTCACTTTGGGCGTGAGAAGACGTTGCTCATGCTTGCTGATCACTTTTATTGGCCCAAGATGAGGCGTGATGTGTACAGATTTGTGAGCCGATGTATTACATGCCACAAGTCGAAATCTAAGCTGAAGCCTCACGGTTTGTATACACCTCTCTCTGCACCTACTACTCCATGGGAAGAGATTAGTATGGATTTTGTGCTAGGTCTACCTAAAACACAGAGAGGTCATGATTCTATATTTGTGGTAGTGGATAGGTTCTCTAAGATGGCTCATTTTATTGCCTGCCACAAAAGCAACGATGCGTCGCATGTTGCTAACCTGTTTTTCAGGGACATCGTGAGATTACATGGAGTACCAAAGACGATTGTTTCTGACCGTGACGTGAAGTTCATGAGCTACTTTTGGAAGACCTTATGGGGGAAGCTAGGAACGAAGCTGCTATTCAGTACTACATTTTATCCCCAAACAGATGGTCAAACGGAGGTGGTGAACCGAACATTGTCATAGCTGCTAAGGACCTATGATTAAAAAGAATCTGCGGGAGTGGGAAGAGTGTTTGCCACATGTTGAGTTTGCTTACAACAGGGTTGTGCATTCAACTACTCAGCTTTGTCCTTTTGAGGTGGTGTATGGTTTCAAACCATTGACGCCACTTGATATGTTGCCTCTACCATTACATGAGAGAGTTGATATGGAGGCATCAAAATGTGCTGATTATGTGAAGAAAATACATGAGAAGACTCGAGAGGCTATTGAGAAGAAAGGCAAGAAGATTGCTGCTGCAAGGAATCAAGCAAGGAAAGAAGTGTTGTTTGAGCCTGGAGATATGGTTTGGGTGCATTTACGCAAGGATAGGTTCCCACTACTTCGAAAGTCAAAGTTGAAGACACGTGGTGCTGGTCCTTACAAGGTGTTAGCCAAGATTAATAATAACGCCTACTGGGTGGATATACCTATTGAGGAGTTTGGTGGAGTTAGCAACAGCTTTAACGTTGCTGATTTGTCACCATATGCTGGAGAAGACCTTGGAGCGTCGAGGTCGACGCCTTTTGAAGGAGGGGAGATGTTGAGGACATCCCAACAATTACACCTACCCTAATGACTACTGAAGATGCTACAACTGTCACAAGACAGGATCAGTCCAATGAGATTAGAATTGGACCTATTACAAGAGCTCGTGCTAAGCTACTAGATCAACAGGTGAATTTACTCCTAAACAAATCTGGTACTTTGATTGATGAGAACTTTATACTGCCTAAGTCTATGCATTTATGTATGATCAGGTTCGTTGGAGAAACAAGCATGGCGCGAGGAGGAGAAGGGCTACAAGAGAAGCCCAACATGATGATCGCCCAAGGATGCGCGAGGGAGGAGCGCGAGGAAGGCGCAAGAGAAGATCATCAAGACGGAGGCAAAAAGATCTGCCACGACGGGAGTGTCCGGCCGGATCCACCCGGACTATCCGGCCTGGTCGAGAGGCGAACTGGCGTGGACAATCAGTATGTCAGTTCGGACACTGCACAGACTCCACCCAGAAACTTTGAAGTTTCCGGCCAGACCGGACTGTCCGGCACGCTCCACCCGGAGTGTCTGGCCTGACCGGACTGTCCGGCCGATTTCGACCGAAGTGTCCGCCCGCCGACCGAATCTGGTCCGAGTCGGTTTGTATCAGTTTGAGTCGTTTGCATTTCGTTTCGGTTTCTGGCCGCCCCAGCTGCCCTTATAAGCCCTGGGACGACCCCTAGTTAGGTTTTAGACCACGTTAAAATATTTTGGAGTTGTTTCTTTCATAGAACCTCTGGAATTACCTTATGTTCGAATCTACCAACTATAATTGAGTGTGATCTGTTGTTCCATTGGGAATTAGTAGATTGCATACTACCGTTCGTGGTCACGGCTGCGTGCGCAAGAGCGTGGTGTTGTGAATATCCTACAAGGTTCGAGAGCTGTTGCATTGTCATCAGGGATGGAGCGGGAGAGTTCATAGCTACAGGCTAGTTATCAATCATCCACCATCATCACCGCCATCCGCTTACTAAGAAGATCGGGCCACCCCATATCACTGCTCGTTGAGCCTGATCATGACGCGTTCGCCGGTTTGCTCGTTTGTTATGGTTGGGAGCTTGACTGCCCCTCCATTGTTGACGGGGGTGGGATTGCCACCATTGCCACCGTTGCCGTCGTTCGGTGGGTCGGTTTCATTGCCACCGTTCGGTGGGTCAGTTGCCCTTGTTGTCGCGATTGGCAGAGGTGTCGCCCACGTTGATGACGGTGCACATGAAGTGATTGGGGAAGTTTCTGCTCCCGCAACTCTCAGATCCGGAGCCGTAGGCTTCATCTTTAGTTGCCAAATCGCTCAGATCGGATTTGCGGCTGTTGTCGTTGACCGTGTTCTCGAGTGTTGTCGGGGTGTTGAGCTCATTGAGGGTGTCGATCGATGGAGGGAACCATGATGCTGGGGCAATCGACGGCACCGTCGGCTGGTCAGGCATGCGAAGCGTGCCCATCTGACCAACTTGGAAGCGGAAGCTCCCGATCTCCAAGCTGATTCCGTCGCCCACAGACTCGAAGGCCGGGCGAGTGGCTGGCGTGTGGACGGTGAAGTCGAACGCGCCGCAGAGCTGGCAAATCTCCGTTGTTGCGGAGTTATAGATCGCGGTTGATAGGGCCGAAGAAGCCGCAGCATCAGCACTCCCAATTCCCACAGACGGCGCCAATTGACGAGGGTTTAACTCATCAATGCCCATTGTTATGGACTTGGGTTTTGGAGAAGGAGGGAGCACTGGAGACATATATCGGCTAGCAAACAAGCACACAAGGGACTCGAAGATTTACCCAGGTTCAGGCCTCGTAGAGGTCCCTACTCCTGCTTGTCTGCTCGTGGAATTATCAAAGGAATCGAGGATTACAATGGTGCACAGATGCAATCTAGCGAGGGTTGTTGAAACTAGGGTTGCGTGTGTCCTCCTCGCCGCCCCTCCTAGCCTTTATATAGATAGGCTAGGTATCGGGTAGCAGGTCGAGTCGGTTACATGTTAGGGTTTTCCCCTTTTAACTTTCTATCTTTAGCTTCTTCTTGTTCTTCAAGCAATCGAGAGTCCGTAGGTTACTCGAGTTCTTCATTTGGGCCTTGGCGACACTGTGGGCCTCTACGTATTCAGGCTGTATATACCAAGCTCGAGTACCTGTAGGGTATACCCATGTCAGGTATGGATCAGGAATTCTCTGGAAATACTTAGCAAACGGATTTTTAGGGGGTTTTGATAATGCAAGTAAATAAAGTACGAGTAAATAAAAGACAAATAAGAATAAATGCAGCAAGTGGCCCAATCCTTTATACAACAAAGGACGAGCCGGTTGTATTACTTAAGATGACCAAACATTCTCGAGGACACATGAGAATTCTGTCAAGTGCTTTCGCTTCATATAGTTGATTAATCTTCTTTAGCTTGCTAAGTGTTGTGTGGGTGAACCTGTGCTAATGTACCGACCTTCCTAGGACTAATACATACTTGTGATTATACCCCTTGCAAACATCCGTAAGTACAAGAAAGTAATTAAGGTAGAAACCTAACCACAGCTTTAAACTCTAAGACCCTTACGTCCCTTGTGCAATGGTTTCCTAACGGGGGTTTAGGTTTCTGTCACTCCAGCAACCCCTACGATTAGTAGCCAAATACACAATGCATTCCCCTAGGCCCATATAGGTGAAGGGTCATGTAGTCTACGCTCACATGACACCACTAGAAGAAGTACACCACAACTTAAATATCAAACTATTGAATCTTTCTCAACACAATTCCACCACTAACAACATGACTTCTCCCATGTCCTCAAGAACAAAATGAACTACTCACAAGACATCATATGGATGATCAGAGATGGAATAATGATGTATAACAATCTGAACATAAACAATAATTCAACGGTTCCACTCAATAGCATCAACTACAAAGAGTAATCAACACCAGGAAAGTTTTCCCTAAGAACTATGCAAGATTCAACCAATTCTTACAGCAATATGGAGATGGTGATGATGGTGCTGGTGGTGATGATGGTGGTGGTGATGATGATGATGATCCCGATGAAGTCCAGCTTGATGGTGGTGTTGATGGCGATGATCTCCCCTCTCCGGGAAAGAATTCCCCCGACAGAAATCTGTCTGCCGGAGAGATCTTTCTCTCTCGGTGTTATCCGCCCCGCAGAGGCGGCAGAATCTTTCTGTGGTCCCTCCCGGAGTATTAGGGTTTCGGGAGGATTATATACGCCAGAGGGGAGAGCTGGAGGTGGACCAGGGCGGCCACACCACCTGGTGGCGTGGCCTAGGCTGGCCCATGCCAGAGGGTGGTGTGGGCCCCCTGTGGCCCATCTCCACTCCTAGCTTCCTTCGTCTTCTAGAAAAATAGGATTTTCCGTATATTTTCCCAGATTTTCTGATCTTCACGAATTTTGCCTCCAAACAACACCTTTTCCATCAGAATCCTGACTGCAGCGGTCCATGCTCCAAAAGTCATCAACCATGCAAAAACAGATGAAATTACATCAGTATCATCTCTTAATATGAAATATATCAATGAATAAAAGTAAATTATGATATAGAATAGTGATGCAAAATGGACGTATTAACTCCCCCCAAGCTTAGACTTTGCTTGTCCCCAAGCGAAACTGAGCTCAATAAACATGACCTTAGGTTTATGGAGTGAAGAGTCGATAAAAGAATACAGACAGGAAGCATCACATTCATCAATACATAGATCATAATAGAAGACAACTCACTATTATATAACTTAACTTGCAATAAGTAAAGGAAACTCAATAAAGATACATAAAGTAAATCATAATTGGTAATGGCAAACTTAGCTCTTGGTCGAGGAATAGTTGACAATTTGTTGGAGTTCACAAATAACAAGTTTTCAATGATAGCTTTCAAAGTAGTAAACACCCAGTTAAGACCAATGTGCAAAACAAGGAACATAATAAACATGATTGAATAAATCACCATATGAATGAATGAAACACAACAACTCAAAATACTTGCTGAGATAGAAAGGAATAGGTTTACTGACTCAACTAAAAAAGTAAAAGAAATGCCCTTTGCAGAGGGAAGCATGTATTTCAAGTTTCATAAAGAGCTCCCAAAAATTATGATACTTATTAGCTTTCATCTCTCATGGCCCCTATCGTAGGCATCTTTAGGTGGTTAAGGTTAAAGTGATCAAATACGAGGATATGCTTGACAAGTTGTAAATTGAGAATCTCATGTCCCTTGAATACGAGGGCCGCTCCTCATGCTACTCAAGTTTAGTCACCGGTAAGTTCTTGTCATAGAAAGCACATGTGTATCATAGAGTACCGCCAACGGGGTACCCCTTGCCCGATGATACGGAAGAATCCCCATATCAAAATGACAAGGCAAGCAGACAACAAGCATCTCAACAATCTTCTTATTTACCATGGGAATATGGTGCTTTTTTCTCTCTTTCCTCTTTTCTCATCTCTTTTTTCTTTTTCTCTTTTTCTCAATGTCAAATCTCCTTTTTTATAAGAAGAATGCTTCATAGATGCTCATTATGGTTACGCTACAGGTTTCCACCATGACAGCATGGATTAGACTGGCGGCCCAGGCGTTTCTCTAACACACATGCATAACTCCATGGACTTACAAGCTCCCCTTTCATTTCACACCAACGACATCCATGGACAAAAGAACATGATATCAACTAGGTACAAAGTACCAGTGCAATGTTGAAAGCGTTCCCCATGACAACATGGTTCTGCTAATTCTCAACTTACAAAGAGCAAGCATATACGCAACATAGATGGGCACAATGGTTCAAGTTTATTAAATGCAAGAAAGTAAAGTGTGCCATCAAGTTCGTGAGAGCTTTAATCACTAATTTTCACATAACAAGTTTAATTTGGAAGGTAGATAAAAACAAGAATTTACTTGGAATAGCAATAGTGCTAATAGGTAGGTATGGTGGACACAAATGGCATAGGTTTTGGTTTAAGGAGTGGATGCACGAGAAGAATTCCCTCTCAGTACAGGTTTTTGGCTAGCAAGGCTGGGTAGCAAGTATAAGAGTTGAAGGAAACAAACAAACATACAAGTGATAAAAACAAACATGCAATGTTCCTTGGAAGCACAAAAGATCTTAACTAGAGAATACTAAACTTATGAGCAAATCAAGAAAGAAAGATGATGAAATTATATTTCTTTAGAGTACTTTAATCTTTTCATTCAATTCTCAAAAATAGTGTTGCTATTGACCAAGCCAGGTTTGCCAAAACCAACTAAATTAACTCAATGATCCCAAAGTGATACCAATACTAACAACAAGATCAATCATATAACCACGAATTGAAAACTAATATAAGATATGCAAAAGAGTAAATGATAGAACTTCTCATTAATATTCCATAACGCCAACTCACACCAAGGGATACATATCTAACAAGAGAGGGGACACTTCCAAAATGCAAACCATCCTACATTATAACTTCTCTATTCATGATATGACTCTACTAAAAGGTAAAAAGATAGAAGATAGTGATGTGATACCGCGGCACTCCCCCAAGCTTGGAACAAACCAAGGGGATGCCAAACCTGATGACGAATTACTCCTTTGGTGGTGGTGGTATTCTCTCGATGAGCTTTTGTATTAGTTTCCCCAAGTCCTCAATCTAGAAGGTGAGATTACGAATAAGCTGTGAGTTTTGCTCAATGCGGCTCATGATCATGTCGGGTTGCGAATTCCAGCTCTTGCGATTCTTTCCCCACTCTTGCTCCTTGAAGTCGTCTTGTCCTTAATGGCTAGAACGAGGCAAATCCCAATTGGAGGGTAATTTCTCCTTGGGCATATTCTGGTATTGATGCTCATGGATAAGGGTATGGAAAGGATTCTTGGCGTGTGGAGGAAGTGACCATGGATCTGAACAGTGAAGAGGAGGCTTCCCTCCAATTGACATAGTCTTGGCAGGGTTTTCCACCACTCCAATGCTTGCAATGGTAGTGCCGGTGTGAGGATGTTGGCCTTTCTTTGTCTCCTCTTCACCTTCACTCTTGATCTCCTTCTCCTGCCCGGGGTCTTGGAGATCTTCCTCCATAGGCTCCTTGCCCTTATCCTCGGTGGACACCATTGTGCTTCTGAACTTTCAAGAATAGTTCCTATCAGAAACAGATCGAAACAAAAACACGACGTGTTGAGGGCAAACCTCTAGGGTGGCCCGATCTTTCACGATTCCCTTTCAAATCGAGGGTCGAGTGCAGGGAAAGGAGGGGAGGATGAACACGACGAACACATGCACGAAGAACGCGATGAACACACACACGCAAAACCACGATAAACACCAATAGCTCACGTCGGCGGTGACCGGTCCGGCGCAATCCCTAGGATCGGCGTCGGGTGGAGGACTCTCTCTCGAACCGGCACGGCGAGATGGGAGACTCGATGAGATCTTGACGTCTAGGCAAAGGAACACCGATGCCTAGGCCTTGTACAACGCGGAGGCCCGATGCAAACTCCAACGAGGTTTGGGGATATTGGTACTCCTTAGTCAAGGAGCATGAGACAAGAATTAGATAGATCCACAAAGGGGTTTCCACTAATTCCAATATCAAGCCTAGGGTTTACAATGGAGGTGGGGGTCTATATATAGGCCAGCCACAAGTTCAGGGGTAATTCAGGCATTAAAGTAGAGTTCTGGGCAAAGTAGAGGGGTACATGGGCCAGAGGGCCCAGCTAGGCTCGCAGGCCCAGCACTTGGGCCGGACAGTCCGGGTCGGCACGGCCGGACAGTCCGGGCAGGGCGGACACTCCGGGTGGTGTTCGAGGAGTGTCCGATTCGACCTTCTGAATGTCCACGCTAGGTCCAGGCTCGAGCAGGCCGGACACTCCGGCTGAGTCGGGCCGGACACTCCCGGGTGGCCGTACACTCCGGCTGGATTCGGGCAGACACTCCAGCAGCTTCAGCTCAAGTGCAGCTTCAGGGCTCGTGGGTCGACGCGGCGGGGGTTCGTACCTGATGACGCACAGAGTAGAGGTATGAAGTAGCACGACATCCAAGGAGGTATCAAATTGGCACGAGGAGAGGAGTGAGTTCACCTTAGCTTGTAGGAGTTTGGCTCGGGCACGAGTCATGGGTCCACTTGGGGGACTTGTTGGTGTAGATGTAGAAGCATTCGTAGGACGGGCTGCATCGGCTCCCCCCTGGGAAAGAGTCGTCCTCGACTCTTCATGGATATCATCTTGAACATCTCCATGGTAGGGTGAGAGATCCTTGACATTGAATGTATTGCTTGCAAGGTACTTGGAGGTCGGGATATCGATGATGTAGGCGTTGTTGTTGATTCGTTTGAGGACCTTGAAGGGACCATCTCCTCTTGGCTTGAGCTTGGAGTCACGTTCCTTGGGGAAGCGGTCCTTGCTTAGGTGTATCCACACAAGGTCACCTTCTTCAAATATCATCTCCTTCTTGTCCTTGTTTAACCTTGAAGCTTGGCGAAGGACTTGTTGTTTGATAGTTGCTCTTGTTTCTTCATGAAGCTTCTTCATAGCTTGTGCGCGCTTCTCGACGTCCATGTTTGTGCGCTCATGGAGAGGTAGTGGTAGGATGTCGAGCGCGGTGAGGGGCTCGAAACCATAGAAGATCATGAATGGACTCATCTTGGTTGTTGAGTGCCTGGCTCGATTGTAGGCGAACTCGGCGTGTGGAATGCATTCCTCCCAATCCTTCAGGTTTTTCTTGATCAACACACGAAGGAGAGTTCTGAGGCTTCGGTTGACAACTTCGGTTTGGCCATCAGTTTGAGGATGTGATGCGGATGAAAAGAGGAGCTTGACGCCGAGCTTGGCCATGAGGGTCTTCCACAAGTAGCTCATGAATTTGACGTCGCGGTCGGAGACGATTGTCCTTGGCACACCGTGAAGACGGACGATTTCCCTGAAAAACAGATTTGCAACATGTGAAGCATCGTCGGTTTTATGGCACGGTATGAAGTGTGCCATCTTGGAAAAACGATCCACAACAAGAAATATAGAATCATGACCATGCTTAGATCTAGGAAATCCTAACACGAAATCCATGCTAATGCCGGACCAAGGTGTATGAGGAATAGGCAATGGCATATAAAGACCATAGGGATTAGCTTGAGACTTAGCTTGAACACATGTCGTGCATCGTTGAACGTAGCGCTCCACGTCCCGCTTCATCTTGGGCCAAAAGTAGTGATTGTAGAGCATGTCCAATGTCCTGTCGCGACCAAAGTGACCCATAAGGCCTCCACCATGAGATTCTTGGAGAAGCAAAAGTTGAAGCGACGACTTCGGAATGCATAGCTTGTTTTGTTTAAAAAGAAAGCCCTTATGCAAATAGAAGTCATCAACTCCCTTGTCATTGGAGCACTTTGCGAAAATTGGTTCAAAGAATGGGTCGGAAGCATACAAAGATTTTATTTCCTCAAGACCCAACACGTTGATTTCAAGTCTCGTAAGAAGGCTTGTATGTTTGCGAGACAATGCGTCCGCAACTACATTATCTTTGCCCTTCTTATACTTGACAATGTACGGAAAAGACTCCATGAAACCCACTTAGCGTGTCTCTTCCTCAAGTTAGCTTGGCCTTTGAGATATTTCAACGACTCGTGGTCGGAATGTATGATAAATTCCTTGGGCCAAAGGTAGTGTTGCGAAACTTGAAGGACACGAACTAAGGCAAAAAGCTCTTTGTCATAAATCGGATAGTTAAGGCGAGCACCATCAAGTTTTTCGCTATGGTAGGCTATAGGACGTCCATTTTGCATAAGGACTCCTCAAATGCCAATACCACTAGCATCACACTCTATCTCAAAAGTTTTTGTGAAATCCGGTAAAGCAAGAAGAGGTGCTTCGGTGAGCCTCTTTTTAAGTTCATCAAAAGCATATTGTTGTGCTTTGCCCCACACGAAGGTGACATTCTTTTTGGTCAATTCATTAAGGGGACAAGCAATGGTTGAAAAGTCTTTCACAAAGCGACGATAGAAACCGGCCAACCCATGAAAACTTCGGAGTTCACTCACATTTGTTGGTATGGGCCAATCTCTTATGTCCTTTACCTTGGAAACATCAACTTCAATTCCCTTCGAAGAAATGACAAATCCAAGAAAAATCAACTTGTCTTTAGCAAAAGTGCACTTGGGAAGGTTAGCATAAAGCTTTTCATGTCGAAGGATTTGCAAAACTTCCTTGACATGTGTTATATGGTCCTCAAGTGATTTGCTATAAACAAGAATATCATTGAAATAGACAACAACACTTTTTCCAATGAGAGAACGCAAGATGTGATTCATAAGGCGCATGAAGGTGGATGGGGCATTTGATAAACCAAAGGGCATAACCAACCATTCATAGAGACCAAGTTTGGTCTTGAAGGCGGTTTTCCACTCATCACCTTCAGCCATGCGTATTTGATGGTAACCACTACGAAGATCAATTTTCGAAAAAATAGTGGCTCCACACAACTCATCAAGCATGTCATCGAGACATGGTATGGGATGTCGATAACGCACGGTGATAGCATTGATTGGACGGCAGTCCATGCATAACCGTAACGTATCATTCGTCTTTGGAACAAGAATCACGGGTACGACACTTGGACTAGTGCTAACTTGGATCAAACCTTTGGAGACGAGTTGGTTGATTTGATGTTCAATCTCCTTTGTCTCCTCCGGGTTTGTGCGGTAAGCGGCGCGGTTGGGAAGTGGTGCACCGGGGATGAGGTCAATGCGATGTTTAATGCCGCGAAGAGGAGGTAGTCCATGTGGAAGCTCTTCGGGAAACACATCCTTGAATTCCTGCAAAACACTCATCAAAGATGGAGGAACATTGGTTAATTCATTAGTTCCTTGCGCTAGTCCCTTGCAAAGGAGGACATAGTGCAAGATGGATGGGTTGTTCCGAACATCTCTCATCTCACTTTTGGTGGCAAGGAGAACACTCTTCGTTTTTCCACTCGAATTTGGCTTGTGGCTCTCACTCACTATGAGGTGGTTCTCTCTCTCACCGCTCTTCTCACAAGTAGGTGTTGTGCTTTGCGCCCTCGCTAAAGCCTTTGCATTGTCTGCAATTATTTGGCTAGGAGTCATCGGTTGCAAAACACATGTTTTGTTGAGCCATTTGAAGGTGTATATATTGGTGCGACCATCATGTTGAGCAGCCTTGTCAAATTTCCATGGTCGACCAAGAAGCATGTGGCAAACTATCATAGGAACCACATCACACTCCACCGTATCTTTGTAAGGACCAATGGCGAAGGAGACCGATACGGTATGCTTGATCTTCACGGACCCTTGGTCACTTAGCCATTGCACGTGGTAGGGGTGCTTGTGTGGATGGAGGTTGAGGTTGAGCTTCTCACACAACTCAGTGCTAGCAAGGTTGTGACAACTCCCTCCATCAATGATCACCTTGATAGATTTGCCGTTGATGCCGGCTCATGTTTGGAAGATATTGGAGCGTTGGTCTTCATGCTCTTGTGCTTGAGTGGTCAAGATTCTTGTGACGACAAGCGATGGACTTGCGTCATGTTCACACATGAGGAGTTCTTGATCATCTTCCACTCGTTGCCTTGCCATTGCTTCCTTGACACGGGCATCAAACTCATCTTCACTCAAGTACTCTTCATCACCATTGTCATGGATGAACAAGACTTTATTGTTTCCACATTCGGCCGACTTGTGTCCTTTACCTCCACACTTGTAGCATTCACCGTTGAAAGGTGTATCACTTTTTGCTTGCTTGCCATTTGGTGGCAGTTTTCCTTGAGGAAGTGTGGGTTTGAAGGAAGGCTTGGAGGTACTTGAGGAGCTACCACTGACAGTTGTTGGTGTAGGGGTTGAAGCTTGCTTGTAGGTGAAGTACGTCTTGGGCTTGTTGTACTTGATATCCTCTTGCACTTGACGTTCAGCCTTTGTTGCAATGTGCACAAGCTCAACCATGGTGTTGTATGTTTGGAACTCGACGATGCGCTTGATTGGGTGATTCAAGCCAATAAGGAAACGTGCCATTGTTTGCTCCATGCGCTCATCAATGTTGGCGCGAATCAAGTTGAGTTCCATTTCCTTGAAGTATTATTCCACGGTCTTTGTCCCTTGACGAAGAGCTTGAAGGTTGTTGAAGAGGTCACGCGTGTAGTGCGCGTGGACAAACCGGGATCTCATATGAGCCTTCATGTCATGCCAAGTTGTGATTAGCGGCTCTTGTCTTGCATCACGAGCAACTTGAACTTGTTCCCACAAAAGGTTGGCGTAATCATCAAACTCTAGCAAAGCCATGGCGACCATCTTCTCGTTGCTATAGTTGTGCATGCGGAAGATCTTGTCGACTTTGAGTGCCCACGAGAGGTATTCTTCGGGGTCATTGGATCCGGTGAACTTGGGCATTGTGAACTTGAGCTTGCCAAAAGCTTCTTCATCGTTGCGGTCATTGCGACGAGCTTGGTGACCTTGTTGATGATCTTGTAGTTGGGGAGGTGGAACTTGGTTCTCGCGTCCTTGTTGCGGAGCTTGCTCTTGATATTGTTGTTGAGGAGGAGCTTGCTCTTGCTCTTGGCGCGGTTGTTGACGTGGTTGATGCGCTTGGGCCTCATGGTGGCGAAGGTGTGTAGCCTCTTGACGCGGTTGATGAGGAAGAGGAGGCTCGTTCCTTGGTTGGTGATGTTGGTTAGGCACATGGGCCTCACGGCGAAGAACATGGTCATGAGCCTCTTGACGTGGTGGGCGTCGCTCAACTTGTATCACTTGACGCTCCAAGTTTTGTTGATGTGGAGGAGGCGCCTCGTGATGACCATGGTGTCGTTGTTGACGTTCATGACGTTGATGATGATGAGGAGGATCTTGAAGAGCTTGACGTCGATGACGAGCTTGATTCTCCAAGTTGGAGTCATCACTTGTTGTGTCAAGTATGTGTCGCGGTCGATGGTGGTAGACTTGCGGTTGCGCTTGCGGTTCCTCTTGTGGTTGCTCTTGTTGAATCACTAGTGCCCTTGCGTGATGACGGTGTGCTTCTTGCCTTGCTCGTGGCCTTGAAGAGAGGTCACCATCATAGCTTGACGTTGCGGCGTGCCGTGGGGAAGGTACATAGTTCAAAGAAATTCCATCTTCAACCATGGGGGCATCATTGCGTCTTTGAGCACTTTGATGTAGATCTTGTGGAAGAGGTGCATGACGATGCGAAGAACTTGCCGAGCTTGATGCGCGTGAACGTGGTCTTGCCATGCCGTCGATGAGGCGTCGAAGATTGTCATTTGTTTTGGCGACGGAGCGTTGGAGCGCTTCATTTTGGTGGCCAAAGTTGTGATGCATTGTATGCATTTGTCGTTCGAGGCTGTCGAAGCGGTTGTCGATGTTCTTGAACTCGGCTTGCGTCTCGCCAAATTGTTCATCTTGTCGCGTCTCAAGGGCTTGGCAACGTTCACAGAACTCTTGTCAAACGATGAAGTGACTTGCGCGCGTCATGTACGGACCTTGATCTTCTTCTTGGGGAGGTGGTTGGCTTGTCTCACCGTGCCTATCCATCATGCAAAACACACAAGTATTGTATATGGAAGTGGGATATGGTGGTGTTAGCCTTGTACCTCACCTTGGGGATTGCACCAAACTAGAAACCACAACTAAGAGCTATAAGCGTGCAAAGTGGAAATGCAAAGAAAACTCGCACTCTCAAAAGCTTGTTGGTGGTAGGTTAGGGTTGTGGAAAGCCAAAGAACCAACCAAAAGAAAAGGGATAGTCAAAAGTGGTAAAAATCCAACAAAACTCAAGTCAAAGGCGAAGGTCAACAACTCAAAAGGGTGACGGGAACCTACAACTATGTACACACACATGGAGAAAGTTGGGATTGACACGACTATGAAAATGAGCAAACAAAATGTCCTAACAAAGACTAAGCTCGTTGTCGTGCCAATGCAAGGAGAGACCGCGGCTCGTTTGCAAAGATTAAAAGTGAGCAACGGATTTGTGCACTTGCCGTGGGCGCTCTTCTTTCTCTCTTGCTTACAAGCTTTGAGACTCTCTTTTGCAAGGGGAGACTATTTTTCTTTTGCTTTTTCTTTGTATCTTTTTCACTTTTTTTTGATCTCCCTTGATGCTACCTAGTCACACTTGCTATTGCTCTTGCACTCTCACTATCCAAGGACAAATGCACAATGCTCAAGCAAACACAAGATGAGCCACTCTCATGGGATAGGTACACACAAAGGAAGATGGGGTTAACAAGGTGACGCAAGTTATACCTTCTTTGATGATGAACTTGGCGTCAGTGGTGTGGGATGATGTTCGTGGTCCGTGGTGTCGATGAGCGCGGAATTTGATGATGTGGAAGCTTGCTAGTACTTGTTGACACACACACGGGACACGAGCAAACAAAGGAGATTAGCCAATGCGAAAAATGAGGCAAAACTGTCAAAACTTGCGTTACGGCCGGACACTCCGGTCTGTCTGGGCCAGATACTCCGGTCTGGCCGGACACTCCGGTCTGGTTCGGCCGGACACTCCGGTCGTGCCGGACACTCCGGTCGGTACGTGCCGGACACTCCGGCGCGGGTTTCCTGCTCGTGTTCTTGAGCGGAAATCCTCGCCTTCGGGCCTCAAATCCGCGAAAAACTGGCCAAATCAGGCTGGGAAAATGCAGGATAAAGCTGGACCAACTCCTTAGACAAGGTTTGGTCGGATCAAAACCACAAATAACACTCCAAATCAAGAGATTGATCCAAAGGCAAATATGGGCTGTTTTTTGTGGGGATTTTCGAATTTTTGGTGGATAGAAGAAAAATTTGTGGGGGAAATCATGAGCAACGAAGCTCTTGATACCAATATGTTGAGGGCAAACCTCTAGGGTGGCCCGATCTTTCACGATTCCCTTTCAAACCGAGGGTGGAGTGCGGGGAAAGGAGGGGAGGATGAACACGACGAACACACGCATGAAGAACGCGATGAACACACACACGCAAAACCACGATAAACACCAATAGCTCACGCCGACGGTGACCGGTCCGGCGCAATCCCTAGGATCGGCGTCGGGCGGAGGACTCTCTCTCGAACCGGCACGGCGAGATGGGAGACTCGGTGAGATCTTGACGTCTAGGCAAAGGAACACCGATGCCTAGGCCTTGTACAACGCGGAGGCACGATGCAAACTCCAACGAGGTTTGGGGATATTGGTGCTCCTTAGTCAAGGAGCATGAGGCAAGAATTAGATAGATCCACAAAGGGGTTTCCACTAATTCCAATATCAATCCTAGGGTTTACAATGGAGGTGGGGGTCTATATATAGGCCAGCCACAAGTTCAGGGGTAATTCAGGCATTAAAGTAGAGTTTTGGGCGAAGTAGAGGGGTACATGGGCCAGAGGGCCCAGCTAGGCTCGCAGGCCCATCACTTGGGCCGGACAGTCCGGGTCGGCACGGCCGGACAGTCCGAGCAGGGCGGACACTCCGGGTGGTGTCTGGGGAGTGTCCGATTCGACCTTCTGAATGTCCATGCCAGGTCCGGGCTCGAGCAGGCCGGACACTCCGGCTGAGTCGGGCCGGACACTCTGGCTGGATTCGGGCGGACACTCCGGCAGCTTCAGGGCTCGTGGGTTGACGCAGCGGGGGTTCAGACCTGATGATGCACAGAGTAGAGGTATGAAGTAGCACGCCATCCAAGGAGGTATCAAATTGGCACGAGGAGAGGAGTGAGTTCACCTTAGCTTGCAGGAGTTTGGCTCGGGCACGAGTCATGGGTCCACTTGGGGGACTTGTTGGTGTAGATGTAGAAGCGTCCGTAGGACGGGCTGCATCACGACGAGAACACGATATACGAATCTCGGGGGATCCGGGGGATTATATATTACGAAGTTTCACAACAAAAGGAAGGTACTAGGAGAAAACGGGTCGGAGATGGAGACCGAGGTGGCCACACCACCTGGTGGCGCGGCAGGAGTGGGCCCGCGCCACAGGGTGGTGTGAGCCACCCTGGCTCTATTTCTGTCCCTCTTTTGCTTCGTACCTTTCCTTGTTGGATAAAAACTGCAAAAATATAATTTGACAGATCTTTCGCGGAACTTTTCTTACCAGAAGTGTTACCTATTTGAAAACGGACTCTACAGGTCTCTAAATTTGGTATCTAGTAGATTCTTCCGGAGTCACCACTTGAATAACATCAATATCTTTAGCTTCATACACTTATTGCTTGAGTCATGAAACATTTCGCTTTCTCGTTACACCATTATCTCCACTAACCTGGAAATTTCTTTCACACAAAACTTCACATAGTTCTCATTAGCAACATTAGTATAAGTGAAGTGATAAAACCTTTTGAGTCCAATTTCAATTGAAAACCATCAAAACATAAGCTACTGTAGCAACTCCTTCCGAAAATCCAAAAATAATTCAAAAAGGAAATCGATTAAAGAAGCAAATGCAAGAGTGGCAAAATCTGTCAAAACAGACCAGCAGGTAGAGATCATTTTTTCGAAAATCTTCCGTTCCGCAAATCAAAAAGTGCAAAACTAACGAAAGTTAAATAACAACCTGGGGCAGAATCACAAAAAATTACAGCTCAATCCGACATACAGAGATCTCTCATGAATTTTTACGGTGAAGTACAAAAATCTGTTTAGGGAAAGCAACTTCCCCAAATATTACTTCTCTCTTATTAGAGGTTGATCTTGACACAAAAACCAAACAAAAGTATAAGGAGAGGTTATTACTGAAGTAATAACTTCCAAGACTCAAATAAAAACAAAAACAAGCTAAAAACACAAATAAATTGGGTTGTCTCCCAAAAAGCTCTTTCTTTATAGCCATTAAGATGGGCATGATAATTTCAAAGATGCTCACATAAAAATATGAATTGAAGTGAAAGAGAACATCAAGAAGCAAAAATACACATGTTTAGGTCTAACCCACTTCCTATGCAAGGGAATTTTGTAAACAAACAAGTTGTTGAAACCAGAGGCTACTAGCATAGGAAGGCAAAAGAAGTGCAACATAAAAACTTTCAGCATAAAACGAGGAAACTTGATATTATTGAGATGCATAAGAACACTTTTCCCTCTCTCATAATAACTTTCAGTATCATGCATAAATTTAATGATATAGCTATCACAAGCACCATTGTAGCCATGATCACTTATCCTAACAGAAAACATAGGGATACTAGTTCTTATAACACTACTTTGTGAAACAATATTAGAGGTATCCTTACAAAGGATAGTGTGTCCCTCTTCTACATATTTAGTGACAAAGTCTTTCACATTTGCTATTATAGGTTCATCATCCATTTGTTTATCGGGTTCAACAGCTTTATTTTTGCTTTCACTAACAATACTAGCTATCATAGAATGTTCCTTTATCTTATCTGGGAAAGGTATTTTCTCAATGTAAGGTTCAGATAAAACATGATTGGCAGTATAAACTTCAGTATTTCTTGTAGGAACACTCTTAACAATATCTTTATAAGGTTCATGATACTTATTCCACTTCTTTTTAGGCACTTCAATGTAGGAAGCAAAAGCCGTAAAATAAGTTGCAATAGCTTGAGAGTCTAGACCATAAGCATTTTTAGTATTTTGAAAGTCATCAGTTCCCATAAAAGATTCAATGCATTCATAATCATAATTTATACCTGACTCTCTACCTTTGTCATTCTCCCATGCTTCGGCATTATCTTGAATACGGTCCAGAAGATCCCATTTAACTTCTTTTTCCATGCGAGTGAATGATCCAGCACAAGAAGCATCCAATAAATCCTTATCATGAAGAGAAAGCCTTGCATAAAAGTTATTGATACTAATATTGTTGGGGAGCTCATGAATGGGACATTTGAGCATTAGTAAATTCAATCTCCCCCAAGCTTGAGATGTACTCTCTCCATCAAGAGGCCAAAAGTTGTATATTTGATTCCGATCTTTATGAATCTCACTAGGAGGATAAAACTTTGAATAAAAGAGAGGTACTATTTCCTCCCATTCAAGAGCTTGACCATTCTTCAGCAGCTTATACCATTCCTCAGCTCTTCCTTTCAGTGATAATGAGAATAACTTCTTCTTAACTTGATCTGTAGTAATACCTGCACACTTGAACAGCCCGCATAATTCGTGTATAAAGAGCAAATGATCACCGGGATGGATAGTTCCATCCCCAACACAATAGTTATCCATAACACGATCAAGAATTCACGTAGGTATTTTGAAAGTATCATTCTCAGCAGGTGGTGGTTCATCTACTACCTTAGCAGTGGTAGTAGCATTACGAAATAAGAAACTCAGCGAATTATCCATAACGAAACTAAGGCAACTAACAGAAGTAAACAATACTCACAGTAGAAGTTTCCTTTACCAGTTCCACTCTCCAATAGCGCTTCAATCCCCGGCAATGGCGCCAGAAAATAGTCTTGATGACCCACAAGTATAGGTAGTGTATCGCAGTATTTTCGATAAGTAAGACTGTCGAACCCAACGAGGAGCAGAAGGTGCTGGCTAGTGGTATGGATCAGGAATTCTTTGCAAATACTTAGCAAACGGATTATTAGGGGTTTTAGATAATGCAAGTAAATAAAGTACGAGTAAATAAAACACAAATAAGAAGAAATGCAGCAAGTGGCCCAATCCTTTATGCAGCAAAGGACAAGCCGGTTGTATTACTTAAGATGACCAAACGTTCTCGAGGACACATGGGAATTCTGTCAAGTGTTTTCGCTTCATATAGTTGATTAATCTTCTTTAGCTTGCTAAGTGTTGTGTGGGTGAACCTGTGCTAATGTACCAACCTTCCCAGGACTAATACATACTTGTGATTATACCCCTTGCAAACATCCGTAAGTACAAGAAAGTAATTAAGGTAGAAAACTAACCACAACTTTAAGCTCTAAGCCCCTTACGTCCCTTGTGCAATGGTTTCCTAACGGGGGTTCAGGTTTCAGCCACTCCGGCAACCCCTACGATTAGTAGCCAAATACGCAATGCATTCCCCTAGGCCCATATAGGTGAAGTGTCATGTAGTCGACGTTCACATGACACCACTAGAAGAAGTACACCACAACTTAAATATCAAACTATTGAATCTTTCTCAACACAATTCCACTACTAACAACATGACTTCTCCCATGTCCTCAAGAACAAAATGAACTACTCACAAGACATCATATGGATCATGATCAGAGATGGAATAATGATGTATAACAATCCGAACATAAACAATAATTCAATGGTTCCACTCAATAACATCAACTACAAAGAGTAATCAACACGGGGAAAGTTTCCCCTAAGAACTATGCAAGATTCAACCAATTGTTACAGCAATATGGAGATGGTGATGATGGTGTTGGTGGTGATGATGGTGGTGATGATGATGATGATGATGATCCCGATGAAGTCCAGCTTGATGGTGGTGTTAATGGCGACGATCTCCCCTCTCCAAGAAGGAATTCCCCCAGCAGAAATCTGTCTACCGAAGAGATCTTTCTCTCTCGGTGTTTTCCACCCCGCAGAGGCGGCGGAATCTTTCTGTGGTCCCTCCCTAAGTATTAGGGTTTCGAGAGGATTATATACGCCAGAGGGGAGAGCTGGAGGTGGACCAGGGCGGCCACACCACTTGGTGGCGTGGCCTAGGCTGGCCCGCGCTAGGGGGTGGGGTGGGCCCCCTGTGGCCCATCTCCACTCCTCCTTCTGGCTTCCTTCGTCTTCTGGAAAAATAGGATTTTCCGTATATTTTCCTAGGTTTTCTGATCTTTGCGAATTTTGCCTCCAAACAACACCTTTTCCATCAGAATCCTGACTGCAGCGGTCCATGCTCCAATAGTCATCAATTATGCAAAAACAGATGAAATTACATAAGTATCATCTCTTAATATGAAATATATCAATGAATAACAGTAAATTATGATATAGAATAGTGATGCAATATGGACGTGTCAAAGGGCTATAGGCAAAGAAATAGCTAGGTTACTTAAGGCTGGCTTTATCCGAGAAGTTATTCACACCGGTGGGTGGCAAATCCTGTACTCGTCCCCAAAAAGGGAACCAATGAATTAAGAACGCGTGTTGATTACACCGGCTTGAACAAAGCGTGTCCGAATGATCCGTTTGCTTTGCCTCACATTGACCAAGTCATTGACTCGACGGCTGGCTCGGTACTTCTGTGTTTTCTTGATGCTTACTCAGGTTACCACCAAATCTAGATGCGAAAGTCGTACCAACTAGCCACTTTGTTCACCAAACCCTATGACACATATTGCTACGTCACGATGCCCTTTGGGTTGAAAAATGTTGGTGCTACTTACCAGCGGATAATGCAATGTTGCATGCATGACCAAATAGGTTGCAACGTACACACTTACATGGACGACATCACGACAATGTCAAAGAAATCAAATGATCTTATTGCTGACTTGCAGGAAACCTTTGACAATCTCTAGAAATACAACATGATGCTGAACCCCAAGAAGTGCGTCTTCGGGGTACCTTCCGGCAAATTGTTGGGTTTTATCATTTCACGTCGCGAAATCAAGGTGAACCTGGGGAAAATCAAGGCCATCCTCGACATCAAACATCCGACATGCCTGAAGGACATACAAAGGCTCACATGTTGTGTAGCGGCAGTAAGCCGGTTCATCAGCCGACTTGGTGAGAAGGCTATGCTTCTCTACAAGTTGCTCAAGAAGGCGGACAAATTCACATGGCCGGACAAGGCTGACGTAACACTTCAGGAGTTGAAGAGAATACTCTCCTCCCCACCCATACTTGCATCACCGGTTCCAAGGGAGCCTATGTTAGTTTACATGGCGGCAACCGACCGGGTCATCAGCATCGTCATCATGGTGGAGCACAAAGAACCAACGCACTAATATGGAGTTCAGCGACCCATTTACTATGTAAGTGAGGTCTTAACGGAATCCAAACAGCGTTACTCGCACTACCAAAAGATAGATGATACATTGCAAATGTATCTATAATTTTTGATGCTCCATGCTTGGTTTTATCCACTTTCTCGTTGTTTTGTCCACACTTTGGAGTACTTTTCATATGATTTCTTGGACTAACCTATTAACAAGAGCCACAGTGCTAGCTGCCTGTTTTCTACTGTTTTTGGTTCCAGGAAAGTCAGAAAATGAATATTCTCGGAATTGGACGGGACAAAAGCCAAAGTACCTATTTTTCCAGAAGACTCACGGAACCAGAATACGAGACGGAGGAGGGCCAGGGGCTGGCCACACCACCCCTAGGCGCGGGCTAGGCCTGGCCGCGACAGGGCATGGTGTGGTGGCCCCAGGCACCCCCTCGGTCTCCCTCTTCGCCTATAAGAAGCCTTCTGACCTAAAAGCTTCGAGGGGTTCGACGTTTCTCCATGAAAAGTTCCACCGCGCCACTGCCACCGAAGGGGAGATTTGGGGGACAGAAAGTCTCTGTTCTGGCACCTTGCCAGGACGGGGAAGTGCCCCCGGAGCCATCTCCATCGATCTCCACCATCATCTCCATCGACCATCCATGTTTCCTCCATCTATGAGTGAGTAATCCCCCGCTGTAGGCTATGGGGATGGTAGGGATTGGATGAGATCGTTCATGTAATGGCATCAGATTGTTAGGGCATGGTGCCTAGTATCTCTTATTAGTGATTTATGACTTTGTTGCAACTTTGTTGTGCTTAATGCTTGTCACTAGGGCCCGAGTGCCATGATTTAAGATCTGAACTTATTATTGATTCATTATGATAGTATTGTTCTTGGTCTTATCTACAAGTTGTATACACACGTTGTTGTCCGGAACCTATGGCCCTGAAGTGACAGAAATCGGGATAACCGGAAGGGAAAGGCTTTGATGTGAGGATCACATGTGTTCATGGAGTGTTAATGCTTTGCTCCTGTGCTCTATTAAAACGAGCACCTTAATTGCCAGTAGTTCCCTAGAGGCCCCGCTGCAAACGGGCTGGTAGGACAAAAGATGTTGTGCAAGTTCTCATTGCGAGCACGTATGACTATATATGGAACACATGCCTAGGATTGTCTAGTACTTGGATGCTTTATCTTATTTATCTGCAATTGCCCTATGTTCTGATTGCTATGTGAATTGTCTTGTTCATGCAACGCCCGTCCATCCATCCCTATGCCTACCGCACTCGAATCCCACTGTTTACTGCTTTTGTTACTACTGTGTTTGCTTTGCTACTGCTGTTACTTTACTATTCCTACTACAAAACTGTTGCTACTGATAAACTATTGTGAGCAAGATTGTTTCCAGGTGCAGCTGAATTGACAACTCAGTTGTTAAGGCTTATAAATATTCTTTGGCTCCCCTTGTGTCGAATCAATAAATTGGGTTTCACTTCCCTCGAAAATACTGCGATACACCCCCTATACTTGTGGGTCATCAAGACTATTTTCTGGCGCCATTGCCGGGGAGCATAGCTTTATTTATCAAGTTCACTTGGATTCTCTATTGTTCAAGCTAAGTTTACCTTTCTCCTTGTTTGCTTGTTTCTTTATCAAAAATACAAAAAAAATTAGTTCCTACTCTAGTTGTTGTTTTCGTTGGTCTGTTATTGTCTTGCTTTATCATGCTTGTTGTCAATGGTTGGTTTCTTTGAAACTGAAGCTTATTGTCAAGGTGGGTTCACGGAAGATCAAAAATATTATTATAAGGAACACCGCTTGTCACAAAAAGGGAAACACTTATGGGAACAAATTGATAGATTGTATACCATTGCTAGAAACGTGTGCTCTACTTATAATGTTACTTATTGCTATGATGAGTCTTGTTGCAGAAAGAGGTATAAACACCCCCCTTTTCAATGTGAGTATAGTGATAATGATACCATATCTTCCTATGCTAAAGGAATTTATGACTTTTATGATGCGGAACAAATTAAGGAATTTATTGCTTGGAAGGGTGCTTTTGAACTTACTAGTTTGCTTGAAAATATTGATGATTCACCTTATAAGTATGAGGTTTATGGTATACTTAAATTTTTCTTTGATAATTACAAGGATGAAAATGGCTATATTCTTGAATATTTTAATAGATGCTTTCCACAAATGGAAGAGACTAATGCCTTGTAGGATCCTATGGAAGAAGAAATTGATGAACCTGAAATCTCATTAGATGAAAAAGAGGAGGAGAGTGATGAACAAAAGGAGGAAGAATGGATTAGCTACCCATGCCTACCTTCTAATGAGAGTAACTCTTTATCCCTTACATTATTTGATTGTCCCCCTTGCTTACTAAAGGAGAATGAATGTTATGTTCCTGAGGTTTCTCTTGAAAATGTTTATAATAAAGCTCTAGTTCTTGTAGAGCATGAAGAACATGCTTTATGTGATAGTTATATTGTTGAGTTTCTTCATGAGGCTACTGAAAATTATTATGAGAGAGGAAAATATGGTTGTGAAATTTTTCATGGTATTGAAACACCTCTCTATATGCTGAAAGTTTTGAAATTACTCTTGTATTATCTTCCTATGCTTGTCAGTTTGTTCTTTGTGAATTTATTTGCTTACACGATACCTATGCATAGGAAGTGGGTTAGACTTAAATGTGTTTTGAATTTTCTTCTTGATGCTCTCTTTTACTTCAACTCATATTTCTTATGAGAGCATCCTCTCAAACTTTTATGCCTAAAGATGATAATATGTCTATTATTCTTGGGAGACCTTTTCTTAATACTACAGGAGCTATTATTAATTGTAATCAAGGGAAGGTGACCTTAAATGTTAATGACAAGGAACACATTGTCTATTTCCTCAAGAAGATTGAAAGGACTTATGGTTTGAATTCAATTGAACATGTTGAGGGCATTCAAGTTGGAGAAATATATTGTCCCATACCAAGAGAAAAAATTGAAACTATTATGATTGGGACCATTGCTATCAAGGTTGAGGTAACATAATCATTAGTGGAATACAAAGTTTTGTCTCATATGAAATTGTTTTGGTAGCAAGACCTGATCAACCTTGTTAACAAAAGGATTTTATTGAACAAAACAATGTTTTCACTATGATTATTTATGTTTACTTCTATTCTATCCATTCTAGTTTTTGCTTATGCCTAACTTAAAGGCATTAAAGAAAAGTACTTATTGGGAGATAACCCAAAAATTTTAGATGAGTCTTGGAAGTTATTACCTTAGTAATAACCGCTGATTATCCTTTTTATTTTGCTTTTTGTGCCAAGAGTAACCTCTAATAAGAGTGAAGTGATGATTGGGAAAGTTGCTGTCTCGAAACAGATTTATGTGCTTCACCGTAAAAATTCGTGAGAGAGCTCTGTATGTAGGATTGATCTGTAAATTTTTTTTCTTCTGCGCTAGGTTGTTATCTAACTTTCGTTAGTTCAACACTTTTTGATTTGAGCAACAGAAGGTCTTTGAAAAAATTTATCTTTACCTGCTGGTCTGTTTTGACAGATTTCTGCCATTTTCTGCATTTGCTTCTTATTGGTTCCTTCTTGAGTTCTTTTGGGGAATTAAGCTTTTAGAGGGAAGTACTACAGTAGCTAGTGTTCTGATGGAAGTTTATTTGGTGTTAGAACTGAACCTTAAGACTTATTTATCTTAAGTGCACTAATGTTGCTAATGAGATTGTGTGAAGTTTTGTATGAAGGAAAAAATTTAGGTGTATGGAAGGAATGAGTAATGAGAAGAAGGATGGACTAAAGCTCAAGCTTGGGGATGCCACGCATGTCACCCCAAGAAATATCCACGAAGTACAAGCGTCAAAGCTTGGGGATGCCCAAGGCATCCCCTTCTTCATCAATAAAAATCCCAGGTTTCTTCCAAACACTTCATTTTTATTGTTTCATGCACAATTGTGTTGTTCTTGGAGCGTCTTCTTTTTTGTTTTCGTTTTGGTTTTTAGTTTGCGTGGTTTGCTTAGTTTGCTGAATAAATTGGTTGGACCTCCCCTTTCATACATTGGTGTTCAAATGGTTTGGTTTGGAAAAGAGTAGGAAAGCTCATGCTTAAGTGGTAAAGAGAGCTTGTTTTTGACTGTGGCCTATGCTCTATCATGCCATGCTTGATATTGTTTTGGCTTTATGCTTAGTATTCTTTGATGTAGCATGACTTGTTATAAAAAATTGAGATTGCTTAATGTGCCTTGGATGAATCATCCGTTGTTTTAGCATATTAAAGCATAGTGTAGTGGTATTCTCCTTTGATGCTTTATTTGGGTTGACTTGGCGCATGCTCACACCATGTTATGACTATCTCAAGTCACCATAAGCCTTTATGATCCTTTAGTTTTCAACTTGTAGTATCACGTTATGCTTTGATCAATGATGTTTTGTCGCTCTGCATGATTATGGCCATTATTGCTCTCTTAGTTTGTCGCTCCCAGTATTTAGCTAGCCTCCACAACAAAGTATGAGTTCTACTCATGCATCCAACTCCCTAAACCAAGTTATTGCCAAAGAGTCCACCATACCTACCTACTAGCTTATGCTATTCCAAGTATATTCATGCTTTTTTTACCTTTCACTTGTTATGAGAAAACTAGTGATTAAAGCTCTCACGAACTTGATGGCACACTTTACTTTTTGCCCCTAATAAACTTGAACCATTGGGTCCTTCTTTGTTGCGTATATGCTTGCGCTTTATAAGTTGAAATTAGCAGAGCCATGTTTCATGGGGAACGCTTTCAACATTACACTTGTACTTTGTACCCCGTTGATATCATGTTCTTTTGTTTACGGATCCCGGCGGTGTGAAATAAAAGTGGAACTTGTAAGATCATGGAGTTTGTATGTGTGTTAGAGAAACGCCTAGGCCGCTAGCCTAAGCCATGCCTAATCATGGTGGAAACTTGCAGCATCACCATAATGAGCACTCTATGAAGCATCCTCAATAAAAACCTATGCAAATAGCAAATAAAAAGATCACTGAGATGCTCATTGTCTGCTTGCCTTGTCATTTTGATTATGGGAAAGCTCTCGTATCATGTGCAAGGGGTACCCCATTGGCGGTTCTTAATGATACACATATACTTACAATGACAACAGCTTACTGGTGACTGAAGTTGAGTAGCATGAGGATCAGTCTTCGTAAGTAAGGGGCATGAGATTTTGGTTTATAACTTGTCAAGCATATCCTCTTAGTTGTGTCACTTTAACCTTAATCACCTTAAAGATGCTTATGATAGGGGCAATGAGAGCTGAAAGCTATAAGTACCATAATTTTTGGAAGCTCTTTATGAGACTTGAATCCCTACTTCCTTTTACAAAAGGCCTTTCTTCCACCATTATATTGAGTATCCACCTTCTATCTTTATGCACTACTTTGAGAGCATAGTGGCCATTCTTAGTTTTATGTGCATTGTCCCAAGAGTAGTTGATTGATGCATAACTTGTTATTGCTTGTTTTAAACTATTGTATCTAGTCACTCCTATGAACTTTGAAGGTGTCCTATGCATTTATATTTTCTACTCTATTGAGGGACAAGTTGAATACTACTATGCTATGTTTTCTTTATGTGAAACAAACAAACGTCTTGCAAGCATTCTTATTCATGAATCTTTTGTTTGTGCCTTTTCATGTTGCATCATAGTTTCTTTGTCTTATTGCTAGAACTTTGTCTTTCATGATATGATTCAAGTACTATGATCCCAGCTTTGAGTATTTACAAATATTTTGATCAAGTCTTTGATGGTGCATGTCACCTCAAAAATTATTTCTTTTTATCACTTACCTACTCGAGGACGACCAGGAGTTAAGCTTGGGGATGTTCATACATTGCAAATGTATCTATAATTTTTGATGCTCCATGCTTGGTTTTATCCACTTTCTCGTTGTTTTGTCCACACTTTGGAGTACTTTTCATATGATTTCTTGGACTAACCTATTAACAAGAGCCACATTGCTAGCTGCCTGTTTTCTACTATTTTTGGTTCTAGGAAAGTTAGAAAATGAATATTCTCGGAATTGGACGGGACAAAAGCCAAAGTGCCTATTTTTCCAGAAGACTCACGGAGCCAGAATACGAGACGGAGGAGGGCCAGGGGCTGGCCACACCACCCCCAGGCACGGGCTGGGCCTGGCCGCGCCAGGGCATGGTGTGCTGGCCCCAGGCACCCCCTCAGTCTCCCTCTTCACCTATAAGAAGCCTTCTGACCTAAAAGCTTCGGGGGGTTCGACGTTTTTCCATGAAAAGTTCCGCTGCGCCGCCGCCACCGAAGGGGAGATTCGGGGGACAGAAAGTCTCTGTTCCGGCACCCTGTCGGGACGGGGAAGTGCCCCCGGAGCCATCTTCATCGATCTCCACCATCATCTCCATCGACCATCCATGTTTCCTCCATCTATGAGTGAGTAATCCCCCGCTGTAGGCTACGGAGATGGTAGGGATTGGATGAGATCATTCATGTAATGGCATCAGATTGTTAGGGCATGGTGCGTAGTATCTCTTATTAGTGCTTTATGACTTTGTTGCAACTTTGTTGTGCTTAATGCTTGTCACTAGGGCCCGAGTGCCATGATTTCAGATCTGAACTTATTATTGATTTATTATGATAGTATTGTTCTTGGTCTTATCTACAAGTTGTATACACACGTTGTTGTCCGGAACCTATGGCCCCGAAGTGACAGAAATCGGGATAACCGGAAGGTAAAGGCTTTGATGTGAGGATCACATGTGTTCATGGAGTGTTAATGCTTTGCTCCGGTAC
Source organism: Avena eriantha (assembly GCA_910589775.1). Lineage (NCBI taxonomy): Eukaryota > Viridiplantae > Streptophyta > Magnoliopsida > Poales > Poaceae > Avena > Avena eriantha. Next base: position 378,324,659 of record OU342742.1, on the reverse strand, counting down.
TCTATTAAAAGGAGCACCTTAATTGCTAGTAGTTCCCTAGAGGCCCCGCTGCAAACGGGCTGGCAGGACAAAAGATGTTGTGCAAGTTCTCATTGCGAGCACCTATGACTATATATGGAACACATGCCTAGGATTGTCTAGTACTTGGATGCTTTATCTTATTTATCTGCAATTGCCTTCTGATTGCTATGTGAATTGTCTTGTTCATGCAACACCCGTCCATCCATCCCTATGCCTACCGCAGTCGAATCCCACTGCTTACTGCTTTCGTTACTACTGTGTTTGCTTTGCTACTGCTGTTACTTTACTATTCCTACTACAAAACGGCTGCTACTGATAAACTGATGTGAGCAAGATTGTTTCCAGGTGCAGCTGAATTGACAACTCGGTTGTTAAGGCTTATAAATATTCTTTGGATCCCCTTGTGTCGAATCAATAAATTGGGTTTCACTTCCCTCGAAAATATTGCGATACACCCCCCTATACTTGTGGGTAATCAATAGCTTATGGAGTTTTCCTTACTTCACGCAACTTAAGACATTATTTCCAGGAGCACCCTATCACAGTGGTGAGCAAAATTCCACTGTTCGACATCATCAACAACAGCGACGCTACAGGAAGAGTGGCAAAGTGGCGCATTGAACTTGCCGCTTTTGAAATCACCTACAAGAGATGCGACGCTATAAAATCTCAAGCATTGGCGGATTTTATCGCAGATTGGACAGAACTGCTAGAAGACACTCCTGTGCCAGAGCTAGAATATTGGGTCATGCACTTTGACGGATCAAAGCTACTCAACGGCTCGGGGGCTGGAGTATTATTGCAATCACCAACAGGAGAAAAGTTGCAATACGTCCAACAGATTCACTTCAATGCTACCAAAAACATGGCGGAGTATGAGGCCCTCATTCATGGACTTCGCGTGGCTAAAGATATTGGCATCAAGCGCATAGTTTGTTGTGGAGATTCTGACTTGGTTGCCTAGCAAGTAGCTGACACCTGGAACGCGCAGAACCCTAAGATGGCGGCATATCAAGACGAAGTAGACAAAATAGCCAAGTGCTTTGACGGCCACGAAGTCAAGTACGTCAAAAGGGAGGAGAATGAGGCGGCAGATCTGTTGTCAAAGCTTGGATCAGCTCGTCGACCAATTCTGTCAAGCATTTTCCTGGAACATTTACGGACCCCATCCATGAAGGGAGCGAACCCCGACAACCCGGATAGAGTGGATTCATTTGTTAATATAGTAGCAGTGACCTATCCGGCTTGGATGAAACTGGTCATGGACTATCTACAAGACAGAACTTTGCCTGCCGACGAAGTTGAAAGCCGACAAATAGTACGCAGAGTAAAAGGCTATGTCATCATTGACGGCCATCTATACAAAAGAAGTACCACATGAGTTTTCCTTTGATGCGTCTCCCAGCAACAAGGTATTGAAATCCTTAGAGAGATACATCTCGGAGATTACGGGCATCACGCTCCTCCTCGATCATTGGTGGCCAAGGCCTTCCGACAAGGATTCTACTGGCTGACTGCCAACGCGGACACCGGCAAGTTCGTACAAACATGCCTTGGGTGTTAGTTATATGCAAGACAACCGAAAACACTAGAAAAAGGGCGCGCTCCCGAGAGCGCGCACGCGACCTATTCTGCTGCCTGCACGTGGAGGCAGCCGGTGCGTTTCGTGGCTCCACTCACTTTGTCCCTGCACGACACGTGGCGAGTCAGCAACAACTCCTATGGTGAGGCTGGTGGAGCGTGCACGGCTTGTTTTTTCTCCTTTTCTTTTGTGGAATGGAATAGAAAAAATAAATATCTTTCAAACCGAGTGTTAAAATCACGACCCGTTTTCACGCCTGCACTTGTCGCGTCAAGATCTACAAAACTAAATCCCATATTGATAGGTTTCGAAAACTTTTTGTTCGCACTGCCTTGTTGTACTGCATTGCACTGCCTACGGTCACAGTGCACTGCGTGGTGTCTTGGCAGTGCACCACCCATGCACTGCCTTGTTGTACCGCATTGCACTGCCTTCGGTCGTAGTGCACTGCACGGTGTTCTGGCAGTAAACCACATGTGCACTACCTTGTTGTACTATGTTGAAGTGCCTTCGGCTGCAGTACATCGCACGGTGTTCTGGCAATGAACCACCCGTGCACTGCCTTGTTGTACTGCATTGCATTGCCTTCGGCTGCAGTGCACTGCGTGATGTTCTGCCCGTGCACTGCCTTGTTGTACTATGTTGCACTGCCTTTTGGCCGCAGTGCACTGCACAGTGTTCTGGCAGTTGATGAGGACATCCCTACAATTACACCTACCCCAATGACTACTGAAGATGCTACAACTGTTGCAAGAAAGGATCAGTCCAATGAGATTAGAATTGGACCTATTACAAGAGCTCGTGCTAAGCTACTAGAACAACAGGTGAATTTACTCCTAAACGAATCTGGTACTTTGATTGATGAGAACTTTATACTGCCTAAGTCTATGCATTTATGTATGATCAGGTTCGTTGGAGAAATAAGCATGGCGCGAGGAGGAGAAGGGCTACAAGAGAAGCCCAACATGATGATCGCCCAAGGATGCGCGAGGGAGGAGCGGGAGAAGGCGCAAGAGAAGATCATCAAGACAGAGGCAAAAAGATCTGCCACGACGGGAGTGTCCGGCCAGATCCACCCGGACTGTCTGGCCTGGTCGAGAGGCAAATTGGTGTGGACATTCAGTATGTCCGTTCGGACACTACACGGACTCCACCCGGAAACTTCAAAGTTTCCGGCCAGACCGGACTGTCCGGCACACTTCACCCGGAGTGTCCGGCCTGACCGGACTGTCCGGCCGATTTCGACCGGAGTATCCGCCCGCCGACCGAATCTGGTCCGAGTCGGTTTGTATCAGTTCGAGTCGTTTGCGTTTAGTTTCGGTTTCTGGCCGCCCCAGCCGCCCTTATAAGCTATGGGACGACCCCTAGTTAGGTTTTAGACCACGTTAAAATATTTTGGAGTTGTTTCTTTCATAGAACCTCTGGAATTACCCTGTGTTCGAATCTACCAACTATAATTGAGTGTGATCTGTTGTTCCATTGGGAATTAGTAGATTGCGTACTACCGTTCGTGGTCAGGGCTGCGTGCGCAAGAGCGGGGTGTTGTGAATATCCTACAAGGTTCGAGAGCTATTGCATCGGCATCAGGGATCGAGCGGGAGAGTTCATAGCTATAGGCTAGTTATCTATCATCCACCATCATCACCGCCATCCGCTTACTGAGAAGATCGGGCCACCCCATATCATCTTGGTATTAGATTTCCAGTGTTGCCTCGGTAAGCATCCACAAATCCATTCATAGATTAGAGAGTGTTTTTCGTCCTATACAGAAAAAGCCTTACAAAAATATTTGCCATAGACTAGATTGCATTGTTTTCGAGTTTTAGTTGCTGATTGTATCTTCTCGTAGATCCGATCTGCAGGTTTTCCTCGTAGGAGTCTAGTTTCCGTTTGTGTCTAGGTTTAGGGTTTGATCTTGTTTTCCGCTGTTCCCACCGTTACCGTTTCCGCAAGTCTTTATCATTTTCCGAGTCCACATAGCGTACTTTTGTTTGCTTACCATAGACATAGCCTATCTACAACATCTGTTCCTAGGAACGTACCCACGAGACTAGTTGCTTTGCTCCGACAGGCTGCTCATTAGGTTTTTGAAGTGCAGAAATTTTCGACAGGCGAAACCGGACTATCCGGCCGAATCACACCGGACTATCCGGCTCAACCGGAGTCTCCGGCGCATATCAACCGGACTATCCGGCCCAGTTCTGTTATACGTTGCTGTACTCGTTTGCATTGAGTAATATAGTTGAAAAAAAAGAGAAAAGAAAAGAGAATCAGTATAAAAAAAGAGAAGAGCTACAAGCCTGACAAAAAGAGATATCGAAGTGTGCAACATTGGAGGCCTTGTTGTGTATAGCACTAGTAGATTGAGCAATCTTGTGCCTGTTCTATTTGAGCTATTACTAGCATCTCTCTTGTGCATTGCAATATTCCTTTTCATAAGTTGCTTTGCCACGTTTATCTCCACTTTGTGTGTTTCTTGGGTATTTGTACGATCAGCACTAGGACTTGTTTGCGGTGTAGATAGGATAACATACCTATAGCTCCAACTGTACATAACTTGTGTGCCCTTTGATCGTTCTCTATACCTTTGATATTCACTTCATCACATCAAGTGCATCAGTCTTTGATTTCGTTTGGTAGAGCATCTCTATTCACTTTGGAACGGTAAGATCTCCTTTCTTATTAGTTGTGAGTGAGTTGTGAGAGTTTCCACCATACAAATTCTGATTTTTGCACTAACCTACTAATTATGACTACTAGTGATGATGATGTTGTGTTGCAGAAAAAGAAGGATGAGGAGCTCGTCAATTGGCGTGAATATGAGGCTTTGAAATCCCACTTGACACGTGTGTTTACTAACACGACAGATGCCATTGACAAGAATCTCCAAGATATGAATATGAGATTGGATCAGCATGTTGGGACGGTTGATACTATCCAAACGCAAGTGGCTACGCTCAATGTCAATGTCACCGCTTTGCAGCAGTCCATTGAGGGTTTGACAGTTGCCTGACATAGAAGGGAAGATCCTCAACATGATGATGCCTTTGATGATTTCGATGAGGGTAGCGCCGTTGATGCTGCTCCACATGTTGGTAGGGGACATGCTATTCCCCCTATCCATGCACCTGCTCATGGTCGTGGGTTTGCCCATCTTGGGCGTGGTCCACATGTGCCCAACCAAGCTGCTGATGACGGTTTGGGCAAGCCAAAATTCTCAATTCCTAAGTTTGATGGTTCCATTGATCCTGAAGACTACCTCACATGGGAGTTGAAGATTGAAAACTCTGGCGCTTATTTGACTATCCAAAAGATAAGAAGGTCAAACTTGCAGCATCTGAATTTGATGGTTATGCTTTGCGTTGGTGGGATGCTCTTGTGCAACATAGGAGGGAGGACAATGAACTTCCTGTGATGGATTGGCGCGAGATGAAGCAAATCATGAAAGCTCGTTTCATACCAACCAACTACTTCCGATCAGTTTTTGATAAATTGACGCAACTGAAGCAAGGCACCATGACAGTTGATGAGTACTACATGGAGATGGAGATGCTTATGCAGCGTGCTAGAATTCGTGAGTCCATTGAGATGACCATGCAGCAATTCCTAAACAATTTGAAGTTACCGATCAAGAGCATTGTTCGTCATCACAAGTATGAGACCATGAATGAGTTGTTGCATCATGCTAGAGAGGCCGAATCCCAGTTGGCAGAAGAGGCAAAGTCACGTGCTCGTTTTCCGTCCTCCAGCAGATTTTCGGCCAGACCTACTCCTCCTACAGCTACGTCACCAGCTGTTGCTCCCTTTACACCATCGGCCAAGCCAGCAAGTACACCTTTGTTTGGTTCTAATGCTCGGAAACCCGCTGCTCCTGCTGCTAGCTCGGGTTCCAACATGTCTACTGCACGTACTCGTGATGTGGTGTGCCATACTTGTGGAGGAAGAGGTCACTACAAGAAAGATTGTCCAAACAGCAAGGTTATGTTTGTTAATGAACAAGGTGAAGTAGAAAGTGGAGATGAAGCTTCTGATGATGATATTGATGACGGCGAGGTTGGTGTTGATGCATATGCTGAGTGTGCACCCACTATTGTCGTATCTTCCCGTGTACTTAGTGTGCAACCGGTTGAGGAATCCCAGCGTTGCAACTTGTTCCAAACAAAAGCTCTAGTTGGACCAAACAAAGCTTGCAAGGTAATTATTGATGGAGGTAGCTACAGAAATCTTGCAAGTAAGGAACTATGTGCCAAACTGAATTTGACATACTTACCTCATCCCAAGCCATACTACATACAATGGTTGATCAACAATGGTGAGATGAAGGTAAATCATATGGTACGTGTGAATTTTCAAATAGGGACATACAAAGATTCTATTGATTTTGATGTGGTTCCTATGACTGTTTGTCACCTACTATTGGGTCGGCCTTGGCTCTATGATCGCCATGTGCAACACAATGGCCAAGCCAATACATATCACTTGTAATTCAAAGGAAAGAAGATTACTATGCAGCCAATGACACCACAAGAAATTGTGAATGATTCTCGCCAGAAGATAGAGGTGCACTTGAAGGAAGATACTACCACTCGACGAGACTGTGTCACAGCTGTTCCTGATGTAATTGAGCCTAAATTGAATGATATAACGAAAAGTGAGAGAGTGCCTGGGTTATTGATATTAGCCACCAAGGAGGATATGAGAGAGTTTCGTGAGGATCCTACAGCCATGCCACTTGTGCTCATGTATAAGGACGAGGTATTGGTTTCTAACGACATGACCCTATTTCTCTTGGTGTCTCTTCTGTTTTGCAGGACTTTGGGGATGTGTTTCTAGAAGACGTACCCGCAGGTTTGCCTCCATTGCGTGGTATAGAACATCAGGTGGACCTGATTCCTGGCTCCACACTTCCCAACCGTGCACCTTACAGGACTAATCCCGAAGAAACTAAGGAAATTCAGAAGCAAGTACAAGCGTTGTTGGATAAAGGGTACATACGTGTCTCTCTTAGCCCTTGTGTTGTTCCTGTTATTTTAGTTCCTAAGAAAGATGGTACTTGGCGCATGTGTGTTGATTGTAGACCGATTAATAACATCACTATTCGATATCGTCATCCTATTCCACGCTTAGAGGATATGCTAGATGAATTGAGTGGTGCTGTTGTTTTCTCTAAAATTGACTTGCGTAGTGGTTATCATCAAATTAGGATGAAAGAAGGGGATGAATGGAAAATTGCTTTCAAAACTAAATTCGGTTTGTATGAGTGGTTAGTCATGCCGTTTGGTCTTACTAATGCCCCTAGTACTTTCATGTGTTTGATGAATCATGTTTTGAGAGAGTTTATTGGTCGTTTTGTGGTTGTTTACTTTGATGATATACTTATATACAGCCACACCGAATCTGAACATTGCACTCATATTAGACAAGTTTTGCAAGTGTTACGCGATAATAAACTATATGCTAATCTTGAGAAGTGTACATTTGCAAAAGATAAGGTCATATTCCTAGGATTTGTTGTATCTAAGCATGGAGTAGAGGTAGATCAATCTAAAATTGAATCAATTCAGAATTGGCCTACTCCAATGAATGTTAGTCAAGTGCGTAGTTTCCATGGTCTCGCTGGTTTGTATAGGCGCTTTGTGAAAGATTTTAGCACCATTGCTGCACCATTAAATGATTTGACAAAGAAAGGTGTTCCTTTTGTGTGGGGCGTGGCCCAAGACATTGCATTTGATACATTAAAACGTTTGCTTACTTCTGCACCATTACTTGCATTACCTGATTTTTCAAAGCAATTTGAAGTTGAATGTGATGCTAGTGGTATAGGCATAGGTGGCGTTTTGATGCAAGAGGGACGCCCTATAGCTTATTTTTCTGAGAAATTGACTGGTGCTCGTTTGAATTATTCTATCTATGATAAAGAATTGTATGCACTTGTTCGAGTACTTGAGGTTTGGCAACATTATTTATGACCAAAGGAATTCATCATACATTCTGGTCATGAAGCATTGAAATACTTGAAAGCTCAATCAAACTTGCATAGAAGATTAGCTAAATGGGTTTAGTTCATTGAGTCTTTTCCTTACATCATTAACTATAAGAAGGGAAAAGAGAACGTTGTTGTTGATGCTCTATCTAGGAAGAACATGCTATTAATCAATCTTGATGTTAAAATTCCTGGATTAGAAGTTATTTGTGAACTTTATGCAACTGACCATGATTTTGCTGAACCATATCGTTTGTGTGCTCTTAGAAACGCATGTGATAAGTATCATATACATGATGGATATTTGTTTCGAGCTAACAAACTATGTATTCCAGAATCGTCGTTGCGTTTGTTCTTAGTGCAGGAGTCACATGCTGGTGGTTTGATGGGTCACTTTGGGTGTGAGAAGACGTTGCTCATGCTTGCTGATCACTTTTATTGGCCCAAGATGAGGCGTGATGTGTACATATTTGTGAGCCGATGTATTACATGCCACAAGTCGAAATCTAAGCTAAAGCCTCACGGTTTGTATACACCTCTCTCTACACCGACTACTCCATGGGAAGACATTAGTATGGATTTTGTGCTAGGTCTACCTAAAACACAGAGAGTTTATGATTCTATATTTGTGGTAGTGGATAGGTTCTCTAAAATGGCTCATTTTATTGCCTGCCACAAAAGCGACGATGCGTCGCATGTTGCTAACCTGTTTTTCAGGGACATCGTGAGATTACATGGAGTACCAAAGACGATTGTTTCTGACCGTGACGTGAAGTTCATGAGCTACTTTTGGAAGACCTTATGGGGGAATCTAGGAACGAAGTTGTTGTTCAGTACTACATGTCATCCCCAAACAGATGGTCAAATGGAGGTGGTGAACCGAACATTGTCACAGCTGCTAAGGACCATGATTAAAAAGAATCTGTGGGAGTGGGAAGAGTGTTTGCCACATGTTGAGTTTGCTTACAATAGGGTTGTGCATTCAACTACTCAGCTTTGTCCTTTTGAGGTGGTGTATGGTTTCAAGCCTTTGACGCCACTTGATATGTTGCCTCTGCCATTACATGAGAGAGTTGATATGGAGGCATCAAAATGTGCTGATTATGTGAAGATAATACATGAGAAGACTCGAGAGGCTATTGAGAAGAAAGGCAAGAACATTGCCGCTGCAAGGAATCAAGCAAGGAAAGAAGTGTTGTTCGAGCCTGGAGATATGGTTTGGGTGCATCTACGCAAGGATAGGTTCCCACTACTTCGAAAGTCAAAGTTGAAGCCACGTGGTGCAGGTCCTTACAAGGTGTTAGCCAAGATTAATGATATCGCCTACTCGGTTGATATACCTATTGAGGAGTTTGGTGGAGTTAGCAATAGCTTCAACGTTGCTGATTTGTCACCATATGTTGGAGAAGACCTTGGAGCGTCGAGGTCGACGCCTTTTCAAGGGGGGGAGATGATGAGGACATCCCTACAATTACACCTACCCCAATGACTACTGAAGATGCTACAACTGTTGCAAGAAAGGATCAGTCCAATGAGATTAGAATTGGACCTATTACAAGAGCTCGTGCTAAGCTACTAGAACAACAGGTGAATTTACTCCTAAACGAATCTGGTACTTTGATTGATGAGAACTTTATACTGCCTAAGTCTATGCATTTATGTATGATCAGGTTCGTTGGAGAAATAAGCATGGCGCGAGGAGGAGGGGCCACAAGAGAAGCCCAACATGATGATCGCCCAAGGATGCGCGAGGGAGGAGCGGGAGGAAGGCGCAAGAGAAGATCATCAAGACGGAGGCAAAAAGATCTGCCACGACCGGAGTGTCCGGCCAGATCCACCCGGACTGTCTGGCCTGGTCGAGAGGCAAACTGGCGTGGACATTCAGTATGTCCGTTCGGACACTACACGGACTCCACCCGGAAACTTCAAATTTCCGGCCAGACCGGACTGTCCGGCACACTTCACCCGGAGTGTCTGGCCTGACCAGACTGTCCGGCCGATTTCGACCGGAGTGTCCGCCCGCCGACCGAATCTGGTCCGAGTCGGTTTGTATCAGTTGGAGTCGTTTGCGTTTAGTTTCGGTTTCTGGCCGCCCCAACCGCCCTTATAAGCTATGGGACGACCCCTAGTTTGGTTTTAGACCACGTTAAAATATTTTGGAGTTGTTTCTTTCATAGAACCTCTGGAATTACCCTGTGTTCGAATCTACCAACTATAATTGAGTGTGATCTGTTGTTCCATTGGGAATTAGTAGATTGCGTACTACCGTTCGTGGTCACGGCTGCGTGCGCAAGAGCGTGGTGTTGTGAATATCCTACAAGGTTCGAGAGCTGTTGCATCGGCATCAGGGATCGAGTGGCAGAGTTCATAGCTACAGGCTAGTTATCTATCATCCACCATCATCACCGCCATCCGCTTATTGAGAAGATCGGGCCACCCCATATCAGCAGTGCACCTCCCGTGGACTGCCTTGTTGTACTGTGTTGCACTGCCTTTGGTCGCAGTGCACTACGCGGTGTCTTGGCAGTGCACCGCTTGTGCACTGCCTTATTTTAATGTGTTACACTGCCTTTTGCAGCAGTGCACTGCGCGGTGTTCTGGCGGTGCACCACCCGTGCACTGCCTTGTTGTACTATGTTGCACTTCTTGCGGTCGTGGTGCATTGCGAGGTGTCTTGGCAGTGCACCACCCGCGCACTGCCTTGTTGTAGTGCGTTGCACTACCTTCAGTCGTATTTTTATTTTTTTGCACGGTTCAGTTGTACATAAAAAAAATTTAAAGCAGATAGTAGCTGAGCAAATACGTGTGTACATGTACGATTAATTCCTAATCGATTCCCACGTACTGGATCATGCTCGCCAACACGGATACATGGTCCTGCACGTGGTTGCGCGCGTGCAGACACGTGTCGCTCATGGAGAAGCCCCGTGCGCTGCTTGCTCCACATCTCGCGCACTCTGTGGAGGGCGCCCTTTTGCTAGTCGCTCTCAGGAAATCATGGAAAAGAAGATGGCTCCAGATGTGTTGGGGAAGAACCACTTTCTTCCACCGAGTCTGTGCACTTTGAACTCTCGGAAGAACATTGAGCTCCATCCAAGTACATCAAGACAAAGCAGGTCTGGCCTTGAAGTGGAACTTTTGGCTGCGAGAGCAGGGAGTGACAAACTGCGCTGTACCATAGAGGAATTTCAGAGAGCGAAAGAAGCTGCCGAGGTAGAGAGGCTGTAGTACGCTAAAGACATGAGAGAAATGCATAAGAAACAAGAAGAGATACAGGATAAACAAAACCATACAAACAACTTACTTCAGCAAGTATTGTCTTAGATGACTCAGCAGAAGCAGCAACAACAACAACAGCTTCAACTTTCGAAAGGTAAGTGAACTTGTGGTTGACACTTGTGACTTCTTGGGCTAGGAAAGTTAACTGGTGTGGATACTTGTGAGTCTTTTGGATAGGAAAACTTGTGAGGCTTTTGGCTCATAAACTTCTATGGAAAGTTTTTGGCTGTGGAATCTTGTGAGGCTTTTGGCTCAGAAACTGATGTGAAAATTTATGTGGAAACTTGTCCTGAAATTCATTGTCAAATTCTGTTATTTGATGTATGTGGTGTGAAATTGGTCACAAACGATTAGGGCTAGTAGAAAGTTATGTGCACAAATGGCCCCCTGATCTCACGGTGATTCCAGCACGCATCCGCGAGGAAAACAAAATCGTGTCAGTTGTTCTTGACGAAACATTTCTGTCACAGGTAAATGCCAACATGGTCGCTTTTCATTGGACAACTATCTAGACGAAACAGAAACATCACGACCAACAATGAATGACATAGGTAGATTACTCGGGTTCTTATGATTTTTTACCCTGGTTGCATAAAGGCTCACATCCCATGAAGATTCAAGATGATGGCCCAAAAGAAGCAACCGATAAAAGCCTTAGTTGTATTAGGAAAGGAAATATGAAACGACATTATGTTGGTGTTGTAATCATACATATGTAACCTATCTATATACAACTTTGAGACCCGGCATATTATATATAGTACTGGAGAAGCCTATGATGAGGTACCGAAAAACCCCCAAGCGATCTGTAATAGTTTTATTCATCAAGTAATCAGGCGACTTTGACTCCCTTGTTTGTCTGACATTTGACGAAATCCCCAGCATTCTCTTTTCTGCAAAAGCCTAAGTCCATCACCATGGGCATTGCCGAGGTTACCCTTCGTCAGTTGGCGCCATCTGTGGGAAACCTAAACAATGGAGTCATGGATTCGGCGGACCCCTTTTCATTAAGCAACAATCCAACAGAAGCGGCACCACACCCGCCCACCCCTGTTTTGGTACCCGCCGATTTTAACGGCGGATCCGATCTCATCATCGAAAGTTTCCACTTTCAAGTAGAGGATCCCGAAGAACCACACCTCTCGGCTACGATCTCATTGGGACCGTTGGTCGAAAAAACTATGCCTACGGTGATAACTGCGTTACCCGCCAGATCATCCGCGGAAGCCGTGCTGGAGGTGGAGAAAGCCAACGAAAACAATCAAAACTTATCAGATCTAGGGGGACCTTGATGGCCTCTACGACGATGTCTCCCTTGGGTCAAACCACCAGTCAACCACCACGAGGATCAAGCTCAGAAAACACGGAATCCAAAGAAAGTAGAGAAAGTATCGACTTTGGAATCAGAAAGGCCAAGATCTACCTAGAACAGAAACCACTAGACTTCATTAGTCCCCTAGACAGTGTCTCCTTTGGATCTAACGATGACATCACTAGGCCATACATAACACGTCACCAAGTGTGTGTAATCATCGGGGGCCCTTCGACATAGCACGACTCTAACGGTAACCCTATTCTTAACCCCGATGATATTCTATCAGATGACAATGCAGGAAATCACATCAACGAAGGGAACCATGGAAACGAAGGAGACTCGACGGACAACCACATAATCCAAGGAGGAGGGGAACCACGTGGAGGCGAGAGGCGAACTCTTCGATTACCAGCTACAACATGGCAAAAAGCAAGGGAAGCAATTTCAGGCATAGTCCCAATGACAGTCGATGCCACACATGATGATTTACTAGCATATCAATACTTTCTTCATCACAAGAAGAGAGACTTGCTAAGGATGCAAAGGCAACTCAATGAAAAAAGGCTAGCCGACGAATCCAACCTAAGAAGGGCACAATTAAGTTCTAACAGAGGATCAGGAAGCGTAACTGGGGAGCACCACCAAGAAGGGGAACATCTCGACTGTAGAACATCCCCGAAGCCGAAAGAAATGAACTGATTCGAGACCTCGATCTATCATTTATGTCAGTAGATCAAGCAGGAAACATCAAAGCAAAAATGGCCCAGGCAGCAATCATGGCCGCACAAACGTATCTAATCACAACTCAACCCACACCCGATGATCCCCGTGCGGCTCTTCATTGCTCGGCCTTAATGAACCTCAGCATGGTAGGAGCATCTCTTGCACAAGCAGAACAGGGAATCACGCACCAACCCGACAGATCCCCACGCCATTGCAACAGCCCTCGGCAGGTGGGGCACACCCGAAGGTCGTGGTCACCACATCGGGTGCACTTCTCAGGGTCTGAACTACGAAACAGCACAAGAAACGATAACATGCAGCACAGGAATGACGGATCAAGGGATGAGAGTTGTAGCCGAACATACCATAACAACGATAGTGAAGATGACCACGAGTTATGTGGAGCCAGCTGTTTTACCCAACGGATTCGTAAAACTTTAGTACCCAAGGACTTTAAACTCCCACGTGACCGCCAAAACTACGATGGACTACAGGAACCCGAAGCACGGCTAGCAGATTACTTGGCCACCGTCAAGTTACAGGGCGGCTCCACAGCCACCGTGATGCAAAGCTTGCAATTGCACTTAACCGGCTCTACACGGTCATGGCTCAGATAACTACCCAAAGATTCAATCAGTAGCTGGAATGATCTTGAAGATAAGTTCATCCTACACTTTCACTCCACATTTAAATGACCCGCATCTCTAGAGCAATTACGGGTGTGCAAACGTAAACATGGAGAATCAATAAGAGCCTTCATTCAACGATGGAACATTATCAAGAACTCAGCTAAAGCCATATCCGACGAAAGGGCCATTGACGCATTCAATGACGGCCTTCGCTGCCGAGAGTTCATAGAAGAACTAGGACGGGTCAAACCCAAAACAATCTTATAGCTAATGGACATAACAAACCATTGGGCTGATGGAGAGGACGCGCTGCATAACAAACGAACATGTTCACCCAAAGAATACAGGGATAAACGCAGCAATGAAAAAAGACGAAGGAACAACGACGGACACACGGGACCAAGTTATGTCGCGGCTAGTTTCTCGGGAGAGGGCAACCACAGGAACGACGATTACAACAGCGGGCACCGCAATAGCAGGGACAATGTCGGAGGAGGCCAATCAATATAGCGATATCAGCCAAGAGCTCGGGACCCACCTATGTCCACAATGCAAATGCTGCAAGGACCCTGTAATATGCACTTTTATGTCGACTCAGCGGGCAAAAGACAATCCAACCATCTCATGAAAGACTGTCGAATGTTTTTGAAGATGCAAGAGCTATGCAATGCAAAGGCAAACTGAAGAAGCAAACCGAGGATACACCACTACGCCTGGCACGTTATCCATTGGCACACCACCACCGCCGGCACACTAGCCAGCAGGATAATCGCAAAACACAACAAATCAAGGTAGTGAATACCCTAGGTCAAAGGGAACAATGTCAATGATTCAGAAAGGGCGCGCATCCAACAGGATCTATAAGCTAATTACAAGACAAGTCAACATGGCCGAGATGGCTCCACTAGCCACACCCGAGTATCTTCACTGTTCAGAATAGGAAATCACATTAAGTAGAGCTGATCATCCACTTTGAGTACCATGACCGGGTCATTTGGCCTTGATAGTTGAAGCGCAAGTAGGAGGATTCGACATGAGCAAAGTTTTCATGGATGTAGGAAGCAACATAAATTTGATCTACGCTAAAACACTAAGAGCAATGAACTATGCTTTGGTAAATCTAGCACCAACAGAAACATCCTTCCATTGCATAGTACCAGGTAAGGATGGCAATGGGTAGGGTATGGGTAGGGTAGAGAAATACCATACCCATACCCGTATAGTCAATGGGTACAAAATCTTACCCATACCTGTACCCGCAGGTATAAAAATTTACCCATACCCATCGGGTACCCATACCCATTGGGTACCCGGTGGGTAGATCCAATAGTACACAAGTTATTCACAATTTTACGTTCATCAATAACATATGTTTGAAAAAAGACAATTATCTCTACTTAATAATAGGTAGATGAGTACATGAAAGTGTAGAAGTTTAGAATTCGCAATCGCATACTTGTCCATAGGCTTCTTGGCCTCATAGGTTGACACTCTGCAGGTAAGTTTGACATGTCAGTTTAAATGGGCAGGGTATGGATATACCCATGGGTACAAGTTTGTACCCGTGCCCGTACCCGTAACTTAACGGGTAGGGTATGGGTATTACCCATGGGTATAAAAGTGTGTCCATACCATAGCCATGTTGGTACGGTACCCGCGGGTACCCGTACCCATGGGAAAAATTGCGATCCTTAGTACCAGGTAAAGCCAAAATTCCCTTAGGTAAAATATTTCTTGACATTGTTTTTGGATCCAAAGAAAATTTTAGGCGAGAAAAGCTCGAGTTCAAAGTCATGGATTGCCCATCACAATATCATGCGATCCTGGGACACCCATCTTTTGCACAATTCATGGCATTCCCGCATCATGCATATCTAGTTATGAAAATGCCAGCGCCGAAGGGAATCATAATAGAAAAGGGAGGCTTCACACGATCCGACAATTGTGATTGGGATTTCAACAATTTTTTTGAATCTTTCGGGATGGCAACTGAGTTTGAGCAGCTAAAAATGTCAGCAACCGCGGAACCTTTGGCAATAGCGTGTGTCAATCCCGATCAGGCTTTTGACACCGCGAAAGGTACAAAGGAAGTACAGATCCACCCTACCGACCTAAAGAATATGACATTTATGGCCTCCAATCTTGGTCCCGCATAGGAAAGCGCGCTCATCGAGTTCCTCCATGAGAACTAGGAGATCTTTGCATGGCTACCTTCTGACATGCCAGGAATTCCCAGGGAACTCACTGAGCATGCATAAAATTTGGATCCAAAAGCGAAGCCAGTAAAACAGTCGCTTCGCAGAGCCAAAACTTAAGGCCATTGGAAAGGAGCTCCATCACCTTACTGATGCCAAATTCATCAAAGAATTAAAGAAAGCAGAGTGGGTTGCAAAGCCAGTATGCATCCCAAAGAAAAATAGAAAAGAGTTACGCATGTGCATTGACTTCACTACGCTGAACAAACATTGTCCAAAGGATCACTTCCCACTTCCACAAATCGATCAAATATTCGATAACCGCGGGGTGCGAACATATTTCCTTCATGGATGCGTATTCAGGATACCACCAAATTCAGATGAAGGAGGAAGAACAGGATAAAACAACATTTATCACGCCCTATGGCATATTTTGCTATACAATAATGCCCTTTGGCCTCAAAAACACTGGGGCAACATATCAGCGGATGATGCAAAATTGCCTAGGAAATCAAATCAGCACAAACGTGCAAGTATATATTGACGATGTTATAGTTACAACAAAGCAAGGGTCTTCACTTATCAAAGATCTCCAAGAAACATTTAAGAACCTCGACAAATTTTGCATCAAACTTAACCCGACGAAGTGCTCCTTTGGAGTCCCAGTAGGGCAACTCCTCGGATATCTTGTATCAGCAAGAGGAATCGAAGCCAATCCCGAGAAAATACAGACGATTCTAACAATGAAAAAACCAACGAACCTTCGGGGCGTACAATAGCTGGCTAGGCAAGGCGCAGCACTCAGTCGCTTTATTGCTCGTTTAGGAGAAAAAACACTACAATACTACGCCCTCATGAGGAAGTTAGATAAATTCGAGTGGACAGAAGAAACTCAATGCGCCTTTGAAGATCTCAAAAGGACACTTTCAACATCTCCCGTCGTCGTGTCTCTTTGCGAGAAAGAGCCATTACTTCTTTACATTGCCGCCACAAATTAGCTGATCAGCATGGTTCTAGTCGTGGAATTACCCGAAGAAGGGAAAACCCATGGTGTTCAGAGGCCAGTTTATTTCTTGAGCGAGGTCCTCTCACCATCGAAACAAAGGTACCCACATTATCATAAACTAGCATATGGAGTGTTTATGACAGCATGGAAGTTACACCATTATTTTTTGGAACACCCGATCATAGTGGTCAACGAAGCACCTCTGTCCAATATCCTCAATAATCCAGAGGCAACTGGACGTGTCTAACTATGGGGAATTAAGCTTTCCCCTCGATATATCACGTACGAGAAGCATAAAGCAATTAAATCACGAGTGCTACCTGATTTTATCACTGAATGGACTGAACTACAATGCGCGGGCCCACCTGACCTTTCGATTGCATGGACAATGTACTTTGATGGATCGAAAATAATGGAAGGAGCAGGGGCATGAGTCATACTAATATCACCACAAGGCGATAAAATGTGATATATACTTCAGATGAGCTTCGCAAACGCGTCTAATAACGAAGCTGAGTATGAGGCCTTGTTGCATGGTATGCATATGGCCAAAGTGTGCGGTGCAACGCGCCTCAAAATATTTGGTGATTCTAATCTTGTAGCACAATACACAATGAACAAATGTGATGATATCAGCGATAACATGATTGACTACCATGATCTGTATAGCATTATGGAGGCCCAATTTGATGGATGCGAAGTATCACACATATGAAGACCAAGCAATGAAGAAGCTGACAATCTAGCAAACAGCGGGTCCTTATGCATACCAGTGCCACCCAGGGTTTTTTGGTAGGAAATAACTGAGCATTCTATCAAGGCCAAAAGAGTTTCTGAGGTCATAGCGCCCAAGCAGGAAAAAAGATTAAGCCGCGAAAGGACTCGGGGGGCCCACCAGCTAGCGTGAGTACAGAGGAAGTCATTGAAGAAGAACCATAAGTTGATGAGGTCATGATAATAGAGCCTACATGGATGCAGCCATACATAGCATATATGACTCAGGGAGAGCTACTCGAATATGTGAGAGAAGCTCGGCGAATCACTCGAAGATCAAAAGCCTTCAGAATCATAAAGGAGAGTTATACAAAAGAAGTATTTTAGGTGTGCTACAGCGATGTGTCACACCCGACGAAGGAAAAAATTATACTCAAGGATAAACATGAAGGACTATGTGGCCATCACGCTAGTAGTCGAGAAATTGATGCTAAAGTGTTCAGCGCTGGATTCTATTGGTTCACAGTATTACAAGATGCAAAGAATATAATCAGAACATGCGAGGCATGTCAGCAATTTGCAACAAAGCCTGGTGCACCTGTCGTTGAGTTAAACCACATACCTCTTACTTGGTCTTTCGCTTAGTGGGAACTCGACATGGTGGGTAAGCTTCACAAACCATCTCCAGGAGGACATGTCTTTCTGCTAGTAGCATTCAACAAATTTACTAAATGGATTGAAGCAATGCCTATCACCAGTCAGGACGGAACTTCAACTGTGAATTTTATCAAGTCCATAGTGTTCTAGTTCGGCGTACAAAATAGCATCATCACTGATAATGGAACTAATTTTACTTCCAAGGAGTTTAAGGAATACTGAGGAGATGGGTATCAAAGTAAGCTACGCCTCAGTAGCCCACCCGCAAACCAATGGGCAAGTGGAAAAAGGCAATGGCCTAGTAACTATTGGCCTCAAGAAGAGATTACTAGCACCACTCAATAGGGCAAAAGGAGCATGGGTTGATGAGTTATGATCTGTTTTGTGGAGTTTGCGTACTACTCCAAATAATTTGACACAAGAAACACCTTTCTTTCTGGTCCACGATGCTGAGGCCGTCCTTCTAGTCGAAGTATCACACAAATCTCCAGGAGTAGCTACATATGATGAAGAGGTATCAAGGTAAGCACTTGAAGACGACGTTGATGCACTTGATGAAGCCCAAGACACCTCACTACAAAGAGCTAATATATATCAGCAAAACTTGCACAACTACCACAGTCGATGGCTGTGTCCTAGGTCCTTCGTTGTAGGGGGCCTAGTTCTTCGCCTCAAACAAGATAGCCACCGTAAATTGGAGTCGCCTTGGGAAGGACCTTACATTGTTACAGAAGTTATTCCTAGAGGATCATATCGGCTACAAGACAATAAGACAAGAGTCAAATACTCCAATCCGTGGAACGTCGCACAACTACGACGCTTTTACGCTTAAGAATTTATTTTCTCTCGCAATATTGATTATAATAAGGCCTATGGCCCGGATTCTTAGCCAGAATATTTAGGCCAACGGCCAGGCGGCAATCCGCCAAATAATGTATCATCGGCTTTGGCATGTAAATAAAAGATAAGTTCTTCATATTCCGAGTCTTTATTTGTACCTTTTTTTGCCAACAAAACAGGGGATCTCTATTTGTATATAAAAAATCTAATAAAACTAACAACAATTATGAGCCTATGTCCAGATACAGGCATCCGCACATAGCCTCGGGGCTACTCCCATCAGGAGCGCTGGCACGCACCTGATATGAATCAAATTATCCATACAAAATAAATACAATCATCACCTAAACCTATGAGTTTTACTTTGGTGTATCCTCAAAAGGTGTTGAGGGAAAACCTCTAGGGTGGCCCGATCTTTCACGAATCCTATTCAAATCGAGGATGGAGTGTGGGGAAAGGAGAGGCTGATGAACATGATGAACTCACACATGAAGAACACGATGAACGCACTCACGCAAACCACGATACACACCAATAGCTCACACCGGTGGTGACCGGTCCGGCGCAATCCCTAGGATCGCATCGGGCGGAGGACTCTCTCTCGAACCGGCACGGCAAGTAGGGAGACTCGGGGAGATCTTGACATCTCGGCAAAGGTACTCCGATGCCTATTCCTTGTACAACACGGAGGCACGATGCAAACTCCAATGAGGTTTTTGATATTTGGTGCTCCTTTGTCAAGGAGCATGAGGCAAGAACTAGATAGACCCACAAGGGGTTTCCACTAATTCCAAATATCATGCCTAGGGTTTACAATAGAGGTGGGGGACTATATATAGGTCGGCCACAAAGTCAGGGGTACTTTAGGGATAATAGATAAGTTCTGGACAGACTAAGGGGTACATGGGCCGAAGGCCCAGAGGCCTTTTACATACCTGGCGATGCTCGGTCCGGAGACTCTAGTGTGGTGGACCGGAGACTCCGGTCTGGGTCGGAGATTCCGATTGATCTCTGGTCCAACTCCGGAGTGGCCATCTGGTTGTCAATGAGCTTGATTCGGGGTCAGACCGAAGGTGGGCCGGAGTCTCCGGTGTCTTCAGGCCAGAGACTTTGGTGGACCGAAGACTCCGGTGTGCGCAGACCGGAGACTCTGGTCTAAGCAGCTCCATCGGCTTATTCTTCACGCCCTGCTCCTTGTTCTCCATCCTTGGGTGCTTATTGTTGTGTTACATATTCGTACCTGATGATGCATAGAGTAGTTGCATGAAGTAGCACACCATCCAAGGATGTATCAAATTGGCACGAGGAGAGGAGCGAGCTCACCTTATCTTGTAGAAGTTTGGCTCGACACGAGTCATGGGTCCACTTGGTGGACTTGTTGGTGTAGATGTAGGATCATTCGTAGGACGGGCTGCATCAGCTCCCCCCCCCTTGGGAAAGAGTTGTCCTCGACTCTTCATGGGTATCATCTTGAACATCTCCATGGTAGGGTGAAAGGTCCTTGACATTGAATGTGTTTCTTGCAAGGTACTTGGAGGTTGGAATATCGATGATGTAGGCGTTGTTGTTGATTCTCTTGAGGACCTTGAAGGGGCCATCTCCTCTTGGTTTGAGCTTGGAATCTCGTTCCTTGGGAAAGCGGTCCTTTCTCAAGTGTATCCACACAAGGTCACCTTCTTTAAAGATCATCTCATTCTTGTCCTTGTTTAACCTAGAAGCTTGGCGAAGGACTTGGTGCTCAATAGTAGCTCTAGTTTCTTCATGAAGCTTCTTCATAGCTTGCGCGCACTTCTCGATGTCCATGTTGGAGCTCTCATGGAGAGGTAGTGGTAGGATGTCGAGTGCAGTGAGGGGCTCGAAACCATAGACGATCATGAAGGGACTCATCTTGGTTGTTGAGTGCTTGGCACAGTTGTAGGCGAACTCGGCGTGTGGAATGTATTCCTCCCAATCCTTGGGGTATTTCTTTATCAACACACGAAGGAGAGTCCCGAGGCTTCGGTTGACAACTTCGGTTTGGCCATCGGTTTGGGGATGCGATGCGGATGAAAAGAGTAGCTTGACGTCGAGCTTGGCCATGAGGGTCTTCCATAAGTAGCTCATGAATTTGACGTCGCGGTCGGAGACGATTGTTCATGGCACACCGTGAAGACGGACGATTTCCCTGAAAAATAGATTTGCAACATGTGAAGCATCGTCGGTCTTATGGCACGGTATGAAGTGTGCCATTTTGGAAAAGCGATCCACGACAACAAATATAGAATCATGACCATGCTTAGACCTAGGCAATCCTAACACAAAATCATTGCTAATGTTGGACCAAGGTGAATAAGGAATAGACAATGGCATATAAAGACCATATGGGTTAGCTTGCGACTTAGATTGAACACATGACGTGCATCGTTGAACGTAGCGCTCCACGTCGTGCTTCATCTTGGGCCAAAAGTAGTGAGTGGAGAGCATGTCCAATGTCTTGTCACGGCCAAAGTGACCCATGAGGCTTCCACCATGATATTCTTGGAGAAGCAAAAGTTGGAGAGACGACTTCGGAATGAAAAGCTTGTTTTGTTTAAATAGAAAGCCCTTATGCAAATAGAAATCATCAACTCCTTTGTCAATGGAGCACTTTGCGAAAATTGGTTCAAAGAACGGGTCTGAAGCATACAAAGTTTTTATTTCGTCAAGACCCAACATGTTGCTTTCAAGTCGATTAAGAAGGTTTGTGTGCTTGCAAGACAAAGCGTTTGCAACTACATTATCTTTGCCCTTCTTATACTTGACAATGTACGGGAAAGACTCCATAAACTCAACCCACTTAGCGTGTCTCTTTCTCAAGTTGGCTTGGCCTTTGAGATATTTCAACGACTCATGGTCAGAATTTATGATAAATTCTTTGGGCCATAGGTAGTGTTGCCAAACTTGAAGAACACGAACTAAGGCAAAAAGTTCTTTGTCATAAATCAGATAATTAAGGCGAGCACCATCAAGTTTCTCGCTATGGTAGGCTATAGGAGGTCCGTTTTGCATAAGGACTCCTCCAATGCTAATACCACTAGCATCACACTCTATCTCAAAAGTTTTAGTGAAATCCGATAACGCAAGGAGAGGTGCTTCAGTTAGCCTCTTTTTAAGTTCATCAAAAGCTTTTTGTTGAGCTTTGCCCCACACGAAGGTGACATTCTTTTTCGTCAACTCGTTGAGAGCACAAGCAATGGTTGAAAAGTCTTTTACAAAGCGACGATAGAAACCGGCCAACCCATGAAAACTTCAGAGTTCACTCACATTTGTTGGGATGGGCCAATCTCGTATGTCCTTTACCTTGGACACATCAACTTCAATGCCCTTCGAAGAAACAACAAATCCAAGAAAAATCAACTTGTCTTTAGCAAAAGTGCACTTGGGAAGATTAGCATATAGCTTTTCATGTCGAAGGATTTGCAAAACTTCTTTGACATGTGTTACATGGTCCTCAAGTGATTTGCTAGAAACAAGTATATCATCAAAATAGACAATGACACTCTTACCAATGAAAGAACGCAAAATATGATTCATGAGGCGCATGAAAGTGGATGGGGCATTAGATAAGACAAAGGGCATAACCAACCATTCATAGAGACCAAGTTTGGTCTTGAAGGCGGCTTTCCATTCATCACCTTCAGCCATGCGTATTTGATGGTAACCACTACCAATATCAATTTTCGAAAAAATAGTGGCTCCACATAACTCATCAAGCATGTCATCATGACGTGGTATGGGATGTTGATAACGCACGGTGATATCATTGATTGGACGGCAGTCCATGCATAACCATAACGTATCATCCGTTTTTGGAACAAGAATCACGGGTACGGAACTTGGACTAGTGCTAACTTGGATCAAACATTTAGAGACAAGTTGGTTGATTTGACATTCAATCTCCTTTGTCTCCTCCGGGTTCGTGCGGTAAGCGGCGTGGTTTGGAAGGCGTGCGCCGGGGATGAGGTCAATGCGATGCTCAATTCCGCGAAGAGGAGGTAGTCCATGTGGGAGTTCTTCGGGGAACACATCCTTGAATTCCTGCAGAACAATCATCAAAGATGGAGGAACATTGGTTAATTCATTAGTTCCTTACGCTAGTCCCTTGCAAATGAGGACATAGTGCAAGATGGATGGGTTTTTCCGCACATCTCTCATCTCACTTTTGGTGGCAAGGAGAACACTCTTAGTTTTTTCACTCGAGTTTGGCTTGTGGCTCTCACTCACTATGAGGTGGTTCTCTTGCTCGCCGCTCTTCTCACAAGTAGGTGTTGTGGTTTGCGCCCTCGCTAAAGCCTTTGCATTGTCTGCAATTATTTGGCTAGGAGTCATTGGTTGCAAAACACATGTTTTGTTTAGCCATTTTAAGGTGTACACATTGGTGCGACCATCATGTAGAGCAGCCTTGTCGAATTGCCATATTCGACCAAGTAGCATGTGGAAAACTGTCATAGGAACCACATCACACTCCACTGTGTCTTTGTAAGGACCAATGGCGAAGGTGACTGATACGATATGATTGATCTTCACGGACCCTTGGTCACTTAGCCATTGCACGTGGGAGGGGTGCTTGTGCGGATGGAGGGTGAGGTTGAGCTTCTCACACAACTCCATGCTAGCAAGGTTGTGGGAACTCCCTCCATCGATGATTACTTTTATAGATTTTCCATTGATGTCGGCTCGTGTTTGGAAGATATTTGAGTGTTGGTCTTCATGCTCTTGTGCTTGAGTGGTCAAGATCCTTGTGACGACAAGCGATGGACTTGCGCCATGTTCACACATGAGGAGTTCTTGGTCATCTTTCACTCGTTTCCTTGCCATTGCTTCCTTGACTTAGGAATCAAATTCATCTTCACTCAAGTACTCTTCATCGCCATTGTCATGAATGAACAAAACTTTCTTGTTTCCACACTCGGCCGACTTGTGTCCTTTTCCTCCACACTTGTAGCATTCACCATTGAAAGGTGTATCACTCTTTGCTTATTTGCCACTTGGGGCAGTTTTCCTTGAGGAAGTGTAGGCTTGAAGGAAGGCTTGGAGGTACTTGAGTAGCTTCCATTGAAGGTTGTTGGTGAAGCGGTTGAATCTTGCTTGTAGGTGAAATACATCTTGGGCTTGTTGTACTTGATGTCCTCTTACACTTGATGTTCGGCCTTTGTGGCGATGTGCACAAGCTCAACCATGTTGTTGTATGTTTGGAACTCCATGATGCGCTTGATTGGGTGATTCAAGCCAATAAGGAAATGTGCCATAGTTTGCTTTGTGTGCTCTTCAATGTTGGTGCGGATCAAGTTGAGCTCCATTTCCTTGAAGTACTCTTCCGTGGTCTTTGTCCCTTGATGAAGCAATTGAAGGTTGTTGAAGAGGTCACGCGTGTAGTGCGCCGGGACAAAACGGGATCTCATGTGAGCCTTCATGCCATGCCAAGTTGTAATTGGTGGCTCTTTCCTTGCGTCACGAGCAACTTGAACTTTTTCCCACCAAAGGTTGGCGTAATCATCAAACTAAAGCGAAGCCATGGCAACCATCTTCTCGTTGCTATAATTGTGCAGGCGGAAGATCTTGTCGACTTTGAGTGCCCATGAGAGGTATTCTTCAAGGTCATTGGATTCGGTAAACTTGGGCATTGTGAACTTGAGCTTGCCGAAAGTTTCTTCATCATTGCGGTCATTGCGACGAGCTTGGTGACCTTATTGATGATCTTGTGTTTGGGGAGGTTGAACTTGATTGTCACGACCTTGTTGAGGTGCTTGCTCTTGCTCTTGGCGCGGTTGGTGATGAAGAGGAGGCTCGTTCCTCGATTGGTGATGTGGATTAGGCACACGGGCCTCACGCCGAATATCATGGTCTTAAGCCTCTTGATGTGGTGGGCGTCGCTCAACTTGTACCACTTGGCGCTCCATGTTTTGTTGTGGTGGAGGAGGCGCCTCGTGATGACCATGGTGTCGGTGCAGACGTTCATGACGGTGACAACGAGGAGGGGGGTCTTGGATAGCTTCACGTCACTGACGAGCTTGATTATCCACATTGGAGGCATCACTTGTTGTGTCAAGTATGTGTCACGGGCGATGGTGGTGGACTTGCGGTTGTACTCGCGGTTCTTGTGGTTGTGCTTGTTGGATCACTAGTGCCCTTGCGTGATGACGGTGTGCTTCTTGCCTTGCTTGTGTCCTTGAAGAGAAATCACCATCAATAGCTTCACGTTGCGGCGTGTCGTGGGGAAGGTACATAGTTCGAAGAGGATCCATATTCAACCATGGGGGCGTCATTGCATCTTGGAGCACTTGGTTGAAGATCTTGTTTAAGAGGTGCATGATGACACGAAGAACTTGAAGAGCTTGATGCACGTGAACGCAGTCTTGCCATTCCGTCGATGAGGCATTGGAGATTGTCATTTGTTTCGGCGACGGAGCGTTGTAGCGCTTCATTTTGGTGGCCAAAGTCGTTCGAGGCCATCAAAGCGGTTGTCGATGTTCTTTAATTCGGCTTGCGTCTCACCAAATTGTTCATCTTGTCGCGTCTCAAGGGTTTGGCAACGTTCACGGAATTCTTGTCGGACGATGAAGTGACTTGTGCGCGTCATGTATGGTCCATGTTCTTCTTGGGGAGGTGGTTGGCTCGACTCACCGTGCCTATCCATCATGCAAAACACAAAGGGTTGTGTATGGAGAGCAATATGTGGTGGGGGTAACCTTCAACCTCACCTTGGGGATAGCACCAAACTAGAAACCACAAGTGAGAGCTATAAGCGTGCAAAGCGGAATTACAAAGAAACTCACACTAAAGAAATAACTAACTCTCAAAAGCTTGTTGGTGGTAGGTTAGGATTGTGGAATGCCAAAGAACCAACCAAAATAATAGGGATAGTCAAAAGTGGGTAAAATCCGATAAAACTCAAGTCAAAAGCGAAGGTCAACAACTCAAAAGGGTAATGGAAACCTACGACTATATACACACACGTGGAGACTGTTGGGATTGACACGACAATGAAAATGAGCAAACAAAATGTTCTAACAAAGACTACGCTCGTTGTCGTGCAAATGCAAGGAGAGACCGTGGCTCGTTTGCAAAGAAGAAAAATGAGCAACGGATTTGTGCACTTGCCTTGGGCGCTCTTCTTTCTCTCTTGCTTACAAGCTTTGAGACTCTATTTTTCAATGGGAGACTATTTTTCTCTTTCTTTGCTTTGTATCTTTTTCTTTCTCTTTTTTTTGCTCTCCCTTGATGCTACCTAGTCACACTTGCTATTGCTTTTGCACTCTCGCTATCCAAGGCCAAATGCACAATGCTCAAGAAAAGACAAGATGAGCCACTCTCGTGGGATAGGTACACACAAAGGAAGATAGGGGTTAACGAGATGACACAAGTTATACCTTCGTTGGTGATGATGAACTTGCCGCCGGTGGTGCGGGATGATGTTCATGGGCCGTGGTGTCTATGAGCGCGGAAGTTGTTGATGCGAAATCTTTTTGTTAGTTGACAACACGCACACGGTCACAAACAAACAAGAGGAAATTAGCCAATGTAAGATAAGAGGCAAAATTGTCAAAATCAGGCATCAGGGACGGAGACTCTAGGGTCTCGGGCCGGAAACTCTGGTCCAGGCTAGAGACTCTGGTGTGGACAGGCCAGAGACTCTGGTCTGCAGGCCAGAAACTCCGGTCTAGAGTGAGATCGTGAACTGCTCGAGTTCTTGAGCGGAAATCCACGCCTTGGGTCCTCAAATCTGCGAACAATTGGCCAAATTGGGCTGGGAAAACATAGGATAGAGCTGGACCAACACCTTAGACAAGATTTGTTCAGATCAAAACAACAATTAACACTCCAAATCAAGAGATCGGTCCAAAGGCAATTTTGGACTATTTTTGGGGATTTTCGAATTTTTGGTGGATAGAATAAAAATTTGTGGGGGAATTTGTGAGAAACGAAGCTCTTGATACCAATATGTTGAGGGAAAACCTCTAGGGTGGCCCGATCTTTCATGAATCCCGTTCAAATCAAGGATGGAGTGCGGGGAAAGGAGAGGTGGATGAACACGACGAACTCACACATGAAGAACACGATGAACGCACTCACACAAACCACAATACACACCAATAGCTCACGCCGGCGGTGACCGGTCCAGCGCAATCCCTAGGATCGGCATCGGTCGGAGGACTCTCTCTCGAACCGGCACGGCGAGTAGGGAGACTCGGTGAGATCTTGACGTCTAGGCAAAGGGACTCTGATGCCAAGGCCTTGTACAACGCGGAGGCACGATGCAAACTCCAACAATGTTTGTGATCTTTGGTGCTCCTTTGTCCAGGAGCATGAGGCAAGAACTAGATAGATCCACAAGGGGTTTCCACTAATTCCAAATATCATGCCTAGGGTTTACAATAGAGGTGGGGGACTATATATAGGCCGGCCACAAAGTCAGGGGTACTTTAGGTATAATAGATAAGTTTTGGATGGACTAAGGGGTACATGGGCCGAAGGCCCAAAGGCCTTTTACATGCATGGCGAAGCTCGGTCCGGAGACTCCGGTGTGGTGGACCGGAGACTCCGGTCTGGGCCGGAGATTCTGGTCAGTCTCGGGTCCATCTCCGGAGTGGCCATCTGGCTGTCCTTGAGCTCGATTCGGAGGTAAGACCGGAGGTGGGCCAAAGTCTCCGGGGTCTTCAGGCCAAAGACTTTGGTGGACCGGAGACTCCGGTGTGCGCAGACCAGAGACTCTGGTCTGAGCAGCTCTAGTGGCTTCTGCTTCACGCCCTGCTCCTTGTTCTCCATCCTTGGGTGCTTGGTGCTGTGTTGGAGCTTCGTACCTGATGATGCATAGAGTAATTGCATGAAGTATCACACCATCCAAGGATGTATCAAATTGGCACGAGGAGAGGAGCGAGTTCACCTTAGCTTGTAGAAGTTTGGCTCGGGCACGAGTCATGGGTCCACTTGGGGGACTTGTTGGTGTAGATGTAGGAGCATCCGTAGGACGGGCTGCATCAAAAAGTTACTCCCATCAAGAGATTCTATAAATTATTAAAACAAAAAGTCTGATAAAATTCAGAAATTCCAACAGCCAAACAAGGAAGTTAATCGACGGATCACACTCTACGCAACAAAACTCCGAATGTTGTGTCCAAGACATGAAGGTAAGACCCCGGGATTCGTCCAGTGTGGCCTGGTAATCGCACAAGAATGCGCTCTGCTAGTAAAATATCCATATCAAGGATACGACGGAAAATCCCAACGGACGCGTTACGTACCCGATAAAATACATCTGGAATTCAGTATTCGATAAGACCTTAGCGGCTCGAACTGAATTACGCCAGTTATAATTCCGAGTTTAGGGCTGGGGACTTGAATTTGATGTACGTCAACATTGTTTTTGCCTAGGAGCAATTAACTGATTCCCGATCCGTCGGATGCATCTGGCTTATTGTACCAAATCCCTATAAAATTGAAAACAATAGAAACAATGCAAAGAAAGAAATACTGAAAATATCTTTGAGACTCAACCAGAATCTATGGTTCAGGTAGAGTCTCGGGGCTACTAACATAGGTACGATTACTCGGATGCTTATGATTCGTTACCCTGGTTGCATAAAGTCTCACGACCGATGAAGATTTAAGATGATGGCCCAAAGAAGCAACCTATAAAGGCCTTAGTTGTATTAGGAAAGGAAATATGAACCGACGTTATGTTGGTGTTGTAATCATACATATGTAACCTATCTGTATACGACTTTGAGACCCGGCCTATTATATAAAGGACAGGAGAAGCCTATGAGGAGGTACCAAAAAACCCCAAGCGATCTGTAATAGTGTTGCTCATCAAGTAATCAGGCGACTTCGATTCCCTTGTTTGCCTGACATCGGACGAAATCCCTAGCGTTCTCTTATCCGCAAAACCCTAAGTCCATCACCATGGGCATTGCTGAGGTTACCCCTCATCAATGACGTTATGACACATAATTCATCGTCGGTAGGTGATATGTGTCCCATTTTGATTTGTCAGTGTGTCGTTCTGTGGCTTGCCCACATGGCCTCGTCTGATTGCAAGCTTGGTCGTGCCAACCTTCCACTTGTCAGCACGGCGTCAAAAGGTGGTGACGAACAAATTTTGTCACGGCCCGTGTGACGTCATAAACGGGATGGATGGCGTCATGAACGGGTTGGATGACATCACGGATATGGAGACAACGGAATCATGTCGTGATATAAAAAAACATCAGGAAGTCGATGATGTCATAGACGGCGAACATGACGTCAACAAACATCACTCACGACCACCAGCGGTGTTGTCTGCCATGTGGCCTCGATTGTGACGAAATAAAAACGTCATGAATGATCGGGCCTAGGCTGGGCCGGTCCAATTGGCCATAAAGAAATTATAGGAATGTCGCGATCGGGTACAGCATTTTTAGACAGAAAAAACATCACGAATTCAATTATGACGTGAGGTCCATGACCTATTTTTTGTCGCAGAATTCGTCGCGGATGGCCACCTCATGAACCGCCCAGATTCTTGTAGTGAGGCCACAAGCTTGAGGAATCTTCACAACTCAATTGGAGGCCTCAAGAACTCACCACAAGTCTACACAACCATCTATGGTTCCAAGAACCCTAGAGTAACAAGCCCAACAGCTTGAACTCACCGAATCTCCGAGGAGAACTCAAACCTATGCACCAAATGCAAGAGGCAAGTCCTTCACTCTCGAATTCCACCAAAGCTACAAAAGCTATTGGGGAAATAAGAGAGGAAGAACACAAGAGGAGAACACAAAACTCTCCAAGCTCTATGTCCCAAGGATTCCTTCACAAAGAAGGGATTTGGTTTGGTGGGGTTGTAGATCTAGATCTCCTCTCTCAAATCCCTCAAAAAGATGCAAGAATCATAGGAGGGGAGAGGGCAAGATCTTTAAGGTCAACAATGGAGGAGAGAGAGTTAAAAACAAACCAAAAGAACTTATGCCCATGAAGCAG
The DNA here is from genome assembly GCA_910589775.1 of Avena eriantha. Classification (NCBI taxonomy): domain Eukaryota; kingdom Viridiplantae; phylum Streptophyta; class Magnoliopsida; order Poales; family Poaceae; genus Avena; species Avena eriantha. The sequence goes on along the minus strand of OU342742.1, from coordinate 378,294,735 downwards.
AAGAGGAGCCCCTTTTAAAGGCCTCTCAGATCTTCTCGTTACGCACAGATCTGTGCACAGCCGGTAGTACCAGTGGGGAGCTGGAACTACCGCTGGCACCCAGCCAATGGTCACAAAACTGTGATGCAAAAGAAAGAAAAATAAGCCTGGTCGATACTACCGCTGGTCCACCGGAACTTCCGGCAGGGACGGTACTACCGCCTTTACTTCTGACCAAAGATCCGCCAAAGAGTACACACCAAATAGAGAGTTTACTGAATTGAAACCAGGATGATTAGAAAGAGATCTAGAAAATCACGCAGCACTACCGGCGGCAATTACGCCCGAGCGGTACTTTTGGTGCCTGGCCGATACTTCCACCGCAGATGGTACTACCTCCTCTACTTCCAATCGAAGTTCTGGCAAATAGAATCACAACATGCATAGAGAATACTGAACTAAAATCAGGATGAACGGAAATATCCCCGGTACTACCGGTAGAAAATATTCCCTAGTGGTACTATCGGTGGCTCGCCAAAACTTCTGCCCAAGGAAACTTTAGAAGCAAAACTGTAATAACTTTCACACCCGAACTCCAAACGAGATGAAACCAATTTTGTCAAAATATTGGGTATCACCAAGGGAGAAAATATCATGAATATATATGTGAGATATCTCCCAAGGTGTGGAGCCGGAAAACCCGCAAGATCAAAAATGCAATAAGATGTGGAAGGGAAATTCATTTTTGATGAACTAGAGCTTGTTATGAAGATAACCACAAGCTCTAGATCCTCACATGGAAAAGATACAAATAACAACCAAGAAAGATGATGATGTGTATGCAAAGGTTTGATCTTTCTCTGGAACATACGATCGAGCTACTCACTCGAGAGCCCCTTTTGACAATACGGCTATTTATCCTAAACCCGGTCTCCCAACACTACAACAGACCGGTAATTGACAATACGGCTATTTATCATAAACCTGGTCTCCCAACACTACAACAGACTGGTAAAATAGAAAGCCTATTGTTGGGGATATACTTACCGGGTATACCCACTGTGACTCGCTAACTAGGGTGGACAACTTTGGGTTACAGCTTTGCTTCATGGGCGGCCCAGTCAGGGAGAAAAGACGGAGGTCCATCCGGCTACAGGAAGGCCCAGAAGATTTACCGACTTAGGCATGTATAGTTACTTGTAGTCCAAGATGTACTTTGTAACCGACTCTATATCGTAGCCAGATAGGTCTCTCCTATAACCCTAGGCCGGATATCTATATAAGTCGTCCTAGGGACCAGCCTTTAGGGCACCCCACAATCTACAACCTCAACTCGCACAAGCAAACCTCTCTTGTAATTTGTACTTCTGGCTTTGCCATATTACTGGATTGCTAGTAGGAGTAGGATCCGTCCAAAGCCGGAGGATTCAAACCTAGGTAAAGCTTGTGTGCTCACCGTCCCGGAACACCGTCGCATCACACCCCCTTTCTCCATACTCCTCAAGGACATCCTCTTGGCGTACATGTCTTCAATCTGATGATAGTTGGTGCCCACCTAGGGCAGGTGAGTTTCGGATCTGCATTTCGGGCAGAATCTGCATGAATCGGAATCGGCGAGACAATCATCGTCGGTCGGGTCCTCTACGCCAGCGACGTCCCTCTTGTCCTTCTCGACAAGACTTGGATTCTGGCTAGGGAACCTGTGACCACCTACACCATCATGTCTTTTGGTGAGATTGATGTTTACCTCGGTTTCGCTGAACCTGCCCAACCCACCCTAGCGGTGATGATGGAGGCGGAAGAAATTTCTAGATCCACTTTGTATGCGGAAGAAATAGAGTTTCGGGTCTCAGAAAACCCTAATCCCACCCAGCTCACACCTAAAGCGGAGATAGTGGAGAAGATCGGATATGAAGAGGATCTCACCAAGGAAGTTGAATTTGAAGTAGATCTCCCCAGGGAGGTTGAATCTCAGGAGACTCTCCTCAAGGAGCTTGAATCTCAGGAAGATCAAAGCAGCAACAACTCTAGATCCGGCTCTATCGATGTTGGAGGAGGAAAATCACTCCTGAGGCACATGTTGAGGCGGATGATGTTGCTGGGAAACGCCAACATGGAATAGATCCTTGAGACCATCAAATGTTTCGAGGAAGCCAACGAAGAGAGACGCAACTACCTCAGGACACACATATCACACTTCGTCGGATATGTTGGATCCGGATCCGGCTCTGCTAATGTTGGAGACAACAATGACTCGATGCTAGAGGCAATCGGAACGAACACCAACTTACCGGCATCTTTGGATGATTCCATGATGTCAGCAGAATTCCAAAAGTTCTCTGCGGAAATTGAATAGGAGATCAACTCCAAGGCTGTGGAAGAAGGAGAAGCTATGGATCAAAGCCCCTACAACAGTATGGATGAAGGATCCGGAGAAAACTCTCCTGAACCGCATAATGATATGGATCTCAAAGAAAATCCCGATGTCCAAATGTCCGAGAGTATTGATAGAAGCTTGACTCTAGGAATCGGACCTAAAGCCATCTTTGCTACTAGTCTACCAAGAAGACTCTGGCTAAAGATCTTCCAGGTGAGGAGGTGATAGCCTAAGAATATGAAGAGGACTCAGATGGAGCTTTGATCCCTGATGAGCCAAAAGGCACTCCGTTGGATGGACACATGGTTACCCTGGGTGCCCATAAGATCCTCGGAGAGGCCCTCACCACACCTATTCTGACAGCCGCAGAACTTACACCTGCGGAGTTAGAGGATAGGGCCCAAGCCCTAGAAGCGCATCGCCAGGTACTCCTTGATGAAGCCTCTCACATCCTCGAGGAGAAGCAGCGCCTTGCGGCTGCTGGACAACCTAGTTCCCTACAGCATCAGAAGACCTGGAACAGCCCTGAGTTGGCTAACAAAAATCCAGAAGTTAACAAAACCTCGAAGTAGATATAGCCGTAGGGAAACCTCGGATCGACAGCAAGGGAAATCAGGTGTATGGCATGCCGGTAGAAAATGTTGTTGTGGACCGAGATCTCTTGGCAAATAATCCAAGTCTAGACCAGGTCCGACTAAGTGTTGAACTACTCACCAAGGGCCTGGAGAAATAGAAGGTCACCACATCCGGCAGAGGAAAGCTGATCTCCAAATCCGACCAATGCTGCACAGACATGGCTCGACAGCAAGATGTAAGGCCCGGATGGGAGCCGGATCGATGCTACCACTCCGACCCTCGGGAAGACAACTATTCAAGAACTGGATCTTCAGGACATTAGCACAAACCCGCACGAAGCTAGAGCAAAATCGCCTCAGCTGCAGAGCAAGACATCATTGTAGCAATGGTCCAACAGCAACCTCCTCGGTGACAGTTGAACAATTGCAGGGAAGATGAAGAAGAACAATGTCGGGAGCAGGACTGGCAAAGAATGCACCCTCCTAGGCCCACAAATGGTCTGGATGAGCCACGTCAAAATGACGGCAAGGACGGACGAAGGAACGATGAACACTGTGCTAGATCAAGCTGGCACGACGGCCGTCATCATGAAGCCCCTACGGGGGTACTAATCCACCACCACCACTGTCTCTGCCAAGCAACCACCATAATGGCTCCAATGGAGGCCAGGGGGAGCCGCGGCGGAGGAGGTGGCAGGAGAAGCGGAAGTATAGCTCATGGGCACCATAGCCACAACGAACAACCAAGACGGTGCTCTCTGTCACCAAGTGATGCTAGGCACCGGATCAACTCAAACATAGAGGCGCGGCCCTATGAGTCGGACAATATCTATGTGGGTCCAAAATTCTTTGGTTCGCGCATACGACAAACAAAATTTCTCGAAGGATTCGTTGTCTCAAGGCACATTCAACCCTACTACGGTGTGTCTTGGCCAAACACCTGGCCCTAGGACTTCTTCCAGGCTTGCTGCATCGCCAAAGGAGGAAACAGCTTGGTGGCAACCCGGTATCTCCCTCTTATGTTGAGGAAGACGACTCGATCATGGCTCAATGAACTTTCGGAAAACAGCATCCACAACTAGTATGACATGCAAAGTTCTTTCTTTGAGAACATCAAGGGAACATATAGGAGGCCCTGCACGGTCGAAGATATCCAGCGGTGCACCTAGAAACCCGGAGAAACTTGTTGGGACTACCTCAGACGATGGATTGACACGAAGAACTCCTGCGACGGAATTAACAACCAAACCGAGATCAAATCATTCATCGCGGGACTCCCAATCGGATTACTGCGTCATCACATAAAGTGTGACAAAGTAACTGATTTGGGAGAGATGATACAGACAGCAAGCAAATACGCTAACACCAACGATGACTTGGAGGGACTGCTAAATGTACTAGTTGTACCACAGTCGGCAAATCAGCCAAAGCAGCAGGCCCCAAAATGCAAGAACACCTCAGAAGAAAAACCCAGTCCCGATGTCACGACAGTCAATGCAACTTTTGGGTCTGGAGCACGAGGAGTCCACGGAGGTGGCCAGGGACGAGGCCGTGGAACTTCCAGAGTCCAAAGTAGAGGAGACCAGCAACCTGGCAAAACCTACTCTTGGGCCGACATTGCCAACAATCTGTGTGTGCATCACTCGGATGGCAACGGGGGCTCGTCCCGCACCAATGTTGAGTGCCGTTTCAAACGACAACATCAAGAAAGACGAATCCACTGGCTACAGGGCCAAGCGATAAAAAGGAAAGAAAAATTCTGACAAAGACAAGGAGTCCAAGGAAGATTCCGACATGGAGGAGGTAGAAGCCTCAAATCCCAAGTCGAATGGAAAGAAGACCTTCCTAACCAAGAAAGACACATATGTCTGCTTCCTTGGATCCCATCCATCTAAGGTCAAAAAGGCGGTAATGCATGAGCTCAACGCAGCAGTTCTGACTATCCCTCAGTATCTGTACTAGTCGGAAGTTACAATTACCTTTGACTAAAGCAATCATCCGCCTAAACCACACAGGTGAGGAAAGTACACTCTGGTCGCCAATCCACTTATTGAGAGCTATGGGTTCTCCAAGACCCTCATGGACGGTGGCAGTAGCATCAAAATCATCTACATCAAAACACTGTGCGAATGAGGATATTGGAAACACAGTTGAATCATAGCTCTGTGACTTTTCATGGAGTTGTCCCCGGAAGACAAGCAAACTATCTGGGATAAATCACTTTTGATGTTACCTTTGGAACTCCAAAAAACTATGGACGGAAGAACTTTCCTTCGAAGTGGTCATGTTCAAGAGCGCATACCATGCTATCTTTGGACGTTCGGCTTACTAGGCTTTTATGGCTCGCCCTTGTTATATTTACAACATGATGAAAATTCTAGGTCCCAATGGTGTCATCACGATCTAGGGAGACCCGAAGAAGGCACGAGAGTGCGAGGATGGAAATGCCGCCTTTGCTGAAGCCATACTTCATGCTGAGGAGTACCAGCAGATCAAGAAGAACATCGACCTGTCTGAGATGCCCGTGATGAAGAAGGAGGTGACACAGCCGACTCGGGAGTTCAAGGCATCGGAAGAGACCAATACAACACCATTCACGGATGATGACCCCTCCAAGGTGACTCAGATAGGCGTAGGTTTAGGCCACGCATAGGAAAGCGTGCTTGTTGAGTTCCTCAAAACCAATGAAGATATCTTTGCATGGCAGCCATCTGACATGACCGGAGTATCGAGGGAACTTGCCAAGCACAGCCTAAATGTATACCCCAACGCTAAAACCATCAAACAGTCCTTACGATGTTTCGGCGATGGAAAGCGCAAAGCAATAGCTAAGGAACTAGCCCGGCTCGAGTTAGCCGGATTCATAGAAGAGGTCATCCATACTGATTGGTAGGACAATCCTGTAATGGTCCCTAAAAAGGACACCACTGATTTAAGGATGTGTGTTGATTATACTGCCTTGAACAAGGCTTGCCCCCAAAGATCCGTTCGCTCTGCCTAGAATCGATCAAGTTATCGACTCGACAACAGGCTCAGAACTCATGTGCTTTCTCGACGCATATTCCAGATATCACCAAATTCGGATGAAAGAGTCAGACAAAATAAAGACTTCATTCATCACCCCTTTCAGAACCTTCTGCTATGTAACGATACCTTTTGGGCTCAAAAATGCAGGAGCTACGTACCAGTGCACTATGCAGCGTTGCCTCCATGATCAAATACGACGCAATGTACATGCATATGTGGATAACATAGTTGTGATGTCCAAAAAGAAGGAAACATTAATTTTCGACTTGGAGAAAACATTCCACAATCTACAAAAATATAACATAATGCTTAATCCGAAGAAGTGTTTCTTTGGAATACCGGCCAGAAAATTGTTAGGTTTCATTGTGTCTCAAAGAGGCATAGAGGTGAACCGATATAAAATAAAGGCTATACTCAACATTTCTAGGTCGACTCGCGTGAAGGACATACAACGGCTAATTGGCTGCATTGATGCGGTCAGTCGGTTCATAAGCTGGCTCGGTGAAAGAGCCGCACCTTTATACAAGCTCTTGAAAAATTCCAAGAAGTTCGTCTGTACTGATGAAGCTGAAGCTGCACTTCAGGATCTAAAAGTTGTACTCTCATCTGCCCATATCCTTGCAGCACCGGAACCACAGGAACCGATGTTGCTTTACTTAGTTGCGACAAATAGAGTCGTTAGTGTCATCATGGTGGTGGAATGGCCGGAAGAAAAACAGGAACACCTGGTGCAGCGTTCGACTTATTATCTAAGCGAGGTCTTGACTGAATCGAAGCAAAGGTATCCTCGTTACCAAAAGTTAGCCTATGGTGTGTTCTTTGCATCCAAAAAGCTACGACATTATTTTCAAGAGCACAAGATTACCGTGGTGAGCACACTTCCTGTGAGAGACATAATCAACAACAGTGATGCTACAGGATGCGTCGCTAAGTGGGGCATTGAGCTAGCAGCTTTTGACATTGAGTATAAACCTCGCACAACAATCAAATCCCAGATTCTTGTTAACTTTGTCACTAATTGGATAGAGACAGTGGAAAACATAGGTCTCCCAAAGATGGAAGTTTGGACCTTACACTTTGACGGGTCTAAAGCGCTCGGGGGCTCGGGGGCTGGCATGGTGCTCAAGTCACCCCAAGGTGATAAACAGTTCTATGTGTTGCAGATTCACTTCACAGTGACAAATAACATTGCAGAATATGAAGCCCTGCTGAATAGAATTTGAATTGCAAAAGATATTGGCATTCGTCGACTCATGTGTTATGGAGACTCAGATTTAGTTGCTCAACAAGTATCTGATATCTGCAATGCAAACAAGCACATGGCAACATATAGGCCTATCATGGAGGAACTATCTAAATCATTCGAAGGGTTTGAAGTTCAACACATTCCCCGAACAGAAAACGAGGAAGCAGATGCTCTAACAAGAATAGGCTCTGCGCGGAAAAAGGTCCCAGATGGTGCTTTCCTGGAGCACTTAAGAGTTACCTCTATCACAAGAGTTGATGAGGAGTATCCGACCAAATCCGACTCACCTCTCATAGCAATTCTGGTTGTAATTCTCAGCTGGACACAACCCTACCTTGATTTCTTGGTAGACAGAAAATTACCCGAATACGAAGTTCTGAGCCGACAGATCGTCCGAAGAGCAAAATATTACAAAGTGGTGGGAGGTGAGCTCTATAAGCAGAGTGTTTGGGGTTTTCAGTGTTGTGTTTCTCCGGAAGAAGGAGTGGAAATCCTAAGGGAAATCCACGAAGGAAAATGCGGACATCACGCCACAGCCAAATCTTTAGTGGCAAAGGCCTTTAGACATGGATTTTTTGGCTTACAGCTAAGGCAGATGCCGAACAGTTGGCCAAGACGTGCAAAGGTTGCCAAAAGTATGCAAACAAGCCCATGTTCTAGATGATTAGCTGCAAACAATTCCGACTACACGGCCCTTTGTGGTTGGGGGCTTGACATGGTAGGTCCATTTAAATGGGCTAAAAATCAATACACCCACCTTCTTGTGATGGTGGATAAATTCACAAAATGGATTGAGGCAAAACCCGTCACAAGTTGTGATGGAGCAATAGCCAAAAAGTTCATCGAGGACATTATAATCCGATTCGGATATCCACATAGTATTATTACAGATAACGGGAGTAACTTTTCCATGGGAGAACTCGTCAAATTTTGCAATGAACAAGGAATCCGACTTGATATCACATCAGTCACACATCCACAAGCCAATGTACAAGTCGAACGGGCAAATGGTTTAATTCTTCAAGGCCTACGACCAAGATTCTAAGCACCACTTCATCATGTTGCGGGGGCTTGGGCGGATGAATTACCGTATGTAGTATAGAGTTTAAGAACTACTCCCAACAGGTCAACCAGATGTACACCCTTCTTCTTGGTCCACGGTGTAGAGGCAGTTCTTCCAAGTGATCTTATTCATACCTCTCCCCGAGTTGCTGCGTATGTCGAAGAGGATGCCGAAGTCGCTCGACAATATGACCTCGATATGCTCGAGGAAGTTTGTGTCATTGCTGAGCAGAGATCTACATCCTATCAGCAGAAGTTACGCAAGAATCATAGTGAGAGAGTCAGAAACCGGTCTTTTAGAAAGGGCGATCTGGTTCTCCGGCTAGTGTAAAAATGAGAGATCAAACTTGCCCCTATATGGGAAGGTTCCTTTATGGTTAGTCAAGTATTGCATAATGGCTCTTATTACCTAACTGACATGAGGCCAAAAAAGAAAGACCTGCTACTAAGAAGAGAAAGAGAGCTGGAGGCAGTACAAATCTATATGAGACAGACCGTCCATGGAATATTTCTCAGCTACATCCTTTTTATTCTTAAATTTCTTTCTTTATAATCATATCCATGTACATGTTCAAAGTGAAATAAAGTACTGGTCTCCTCAATGTTTTTCCGAGATGTTTTTTATATGCCATGTTATTTCCGAATGATCATGTCATAGTCGAAAATCCCAGAATACTTGAAAGTACTTTATGCTCATGTTTGTTCTAGTTAGATTTCCGATTCTAAAAATGCTACTTTCGGGTATAAGTCTAAATTTTCTAGTTTATACTTTGGTTTTTATCTGATTGCTTGATGCGGGTATTTTCCGAGGAATGAACTGTTGGTACTGGAAGCCGGCTTTGATTCCGGGTTTAAACTGGTTTAGCAATTGAGCTCCATTGCTCGGCAAAGTATCTGTGCTGAAGGTTTGCCAGCTCATGAAAGGGATGAGGCGAAATCTAGATAAACAAAAAGTATAGACAAAACAGTGCTTATGTAATTTTCAAGCACAAAAAAATAAAGCCAAAAGTGCTAAAGAAGTAAAGCATGAGTTCTTACAAACTATCATAGCAAAATAATATTCTACTTATTACAATCAGATTATTTTTCAGAATAACACATTGTTTTTCTGGTACACTCTACGATGCAGGTGGAGATGAAGGATTTGTCGGCTCTCTATAAACACCGCCTGTATCACCTTAATATCTTTTCGAGACAAGTATGTCAGACTTAGTCTACTCGTCGTCTTTGGAAACTTCAGCAACTTCTTCCCTGGGGGAGGTGGCACTTCCACGGTCGTGAAGAATAGATCATCATAGCTGGTCAGCTCGGCCACGTGACAGGCGTATCCGACACAAGCATCCCAGATCTCTTTGATTTTCTGTGGCTTGCAGTCTTCATCAATAGTTGAGTAACCCTTGGTAACTTGCCATAGTTGCATGCTTCCATGGTGGCTCATTACCATTGCTAGGGCATTCTGTGATGTTGTGCATGCATATGACATGTTCCAATCCTTGACAAGATTGGGCATATCCTTCGCCTTATCTCGTACCTCAAAGGCAGACATTGAGTTCAGGCCGGAGAGCTAGATGGAGTCACCGACTTCCTCTAAGGACTGGTGGAAGTTGTGGATCAAGTTCCCAATGGCAACGAACCGGCTGGTACGAAACTCGGATGAAGAGGCATCAAGAATGTTGAGAGGACCTACAAATAATAAAACAAAGGTCAATGATATATCCGAGTAATCAAAGTCAAAAAAACAACAATTCAGTGACAGTGAACTTACCAAAGATAGTGTCATCTACTTTGGTCTTCTCCTCTCAAAGAATTCGGAGTTCATTCTGAAGAGCTTCGGTGGTATCCTTCTCCCTGTCCAGCTCATCCTTCAAGTTTGGGATAGTCTGGTCTTGTTTGGCTATTTGAGGTCACGCTCTTCGTTAGCCATATTGCTAGATTCAAGAATGATATTGATGTTGTGCTCATGGTCTACCTTGAGTTTGTCCAACTCAGCACGCAAGTCAGGATTTTCAGCTTCCAAGACCTTAAAATCTTCGTCTTGCTCAATCAGCTTGCAAGACTGTTTCACAAGTTCTGGAGCGGCAAGAAATAAAGTCGAATGAATATTCAGCTACAACTCAAAAAACAGACTATGAAAATGAGGCCTTACCATCAGCTTCATCTTTTGCAACTTTAAGTTGCGTATTTTCAAGTTGGAGAGCTCTGATCTCTCTCCGCTTGTGACAAATATTCTTCAATAATTCCTGGTTATAATCATTAACTTTCTGTAAGTCAGAATGGTACCCAGAGTTAGAAGTCTACTAAGACCCGGGCTAATATCTTAACTAAGTTAAATATCAACATGAGCCTTGGGGGGCTATCCTAGTTCATTCTTTGGCATCCTATAAAAGCATAAATCCGGATTCCTATCCAACTTCATGCTTGGGGGCTAGAGGATAGGATATGAAATACAATAAAAAGAGTCGGATTGTGACTTACATAATGTTCATGAGTCAATTTATTGAGGCTTATGTTCACCTCAGAAGGAACCTTCTCGGCGAGAGTCAAAGGAATCATTGGTGGTGGCGGAGCCACACCAGCCTTCAACTTCTTATCACGAAGAAAAACTTGGCCAAGAAGCTCGACGAGTTTGATGTCCTCGGCTTCTTGCGCCTCCTCCTTGGCTGTGATATTCCGGGTCTCCGGGCAACGGAGAGCCAGCTTCTGGATCTCTTTTGTGCTTTTTCAAGTAATGCCAAGATTGGCAATACTCGGATTCTACAGAAGGTTTTCCGTGAAGCTCTCAGCTGAGGGATCATTACCCTTTGCGGGTTCACCCTTATCAAGTCTCGAGTCACTCATGGTGACGTCGGTCTACGAGCCAAGGTTCGTTGAATCTAAAGAATGAGCCGAAACATCTTCAACATGCGGAGAGGAAGTACCCTCCAGTGCTGATGATGGCTTTGGGGTAGGAGTTGGAGGCGGGGCAATAGGTGAGGCCAGAGTCAACTTTTGTTGGCGCAAAGTCTTCCCCAGATTTCCTTTCACCTTGCCCTTGGCAATTGTTTTAGCCCTGGATGGTAACAAAAGTAAGATCGTTGCAATTCAGAAATCATACAAGTTAATACTCAAAACCTTGTGAAGAAGTTTACCTATTTACAACGGGCACTTTCTGAGTGCCCGCGAAAACAGTCAGAGTTTTATGCTTCCGGGTAAGCGCCTCCGGCAACAATTTAAGATCTTCATCCTCCTGAGGAACTAGATCCTCAGGCGGATATACCTCGAGAGGATCAAGCTCTAAGTCAGGGAAGTCAGCAAGCTGAAAGACATATTATCTCAGTATTGCAAATAACAAAGCATAGATGAGAAAATCATTGAGTTTGAAAGAATTAGCCGGAAAACTTATTGGTGTCAAAGGTTTGTCAGTAGCATACATATCCAAAGAAATCTCTGGAATCTTCTTCTACACCTGCTCCTTGATCAACCATTTGATCCGAGTCTCATACTCCTTGTCCAGGATTGAGAGCGGGCTAATCCTCAGTCTATCTTTCTTGCTCTTGGTGACCGTATGCATGAGCCGGTCACCATGGTGCTAGAGGGGTTGAATCTGACGTGCTAGCCAACAGTGGACTAGGTCGGATCCCTTCAAGCCTTTGTGCTTCATCAAATATTCAATCTGCCTCTTGGCGCAGATCAAATCTTCGGTGAGAGCTGGAGCATCTGCATCCCAAGACTCTTGGGGGTGGCAGCACCATCGACAAAAGCCGACAAAGCTTCTTTCTTGCCGGAAGCCGGCTTGTCCTTGTGATAAAAGAACGTGGACACCCACCTCTTCACTGACTCACTAGTTATAACCTTGGGGTAGACTCGGTCTCTCCTATTTAGGCTTAGTGTTCCGGTAATGCAAGGATTACCGACAATGATGGAATTTCTTCGGGTGCCAAAGTAGTACCGGAACAAAATAAGACTCGATTTTATTCTGAGATAACCCTCACACAGGGGATCATAAGCACTAAGCTCCAGAATGTGTTGGGGGAAGTTATGGATTTGAACTCCATAGTGATCTATAACCTCTGAGAAGAACTCTTAGGGGGGAACTAAAGCCTCGATCCATATGGGTGCCAAAGTAGACCCTCTCGCCGGCGTGAGGTGCGGGGACGATCTTGTCGTAACCGCTCTGCCATTAGCCGGCGCAGAGGAGGCCTTCCTTCTCGACACCATGCAATTTCTCGTCATCGAGAACACACGAGATCCAGACCCTGCAGAAATTCTCTTTCTCCACCGCCGCAGTTGTCGTCGACGTCGTCGTTGTCATGCCGGATGAAGATACGTAAGCCATTTGGTCAGGAGTGGTGACCATAGGTGGGCGGCACTATGGGATTTGGGGAAGGAAAAGGAGGTAAGGGTGTTGTGTTGCTTGGAGGAAGAAGAAGGCAGAGGCGCTGGTGAGAAGAAAATGAGGAGATCTAGACCCCTTATGAACCTCACCTACGTCAAGATTCGTGTGAACAAACAGTAACTCGTGCCACGCATCATGGAAGGAGCTAGGGAACTTCCTCAAGAAGATTATGCCTCCTCTCTCTTCGTGCGTGCATTAAACGCGCATCGGTTCCGTGCTAAGCGAACCCACCAATGGTCACACTGATAGGAATGTATGTCAGTGACAAGACTTGACCTTGGCTGATGTCAGGTTACGTCAAGGACCAGTTTCTGGATTAATTTGAAATCAGGCTAGGGAAACCGTAATGAAATACTCACATGTCTAACTCCATTTGAGACCTAGATCCTAATTTTATTTTGGAGTTTTAGAAACCCTTCAAGACTCTGCAGCCGAAGAAAGATCAAGCTAGATGATGAAATCCAACTTTGGATCTTGGAGGCTTCTAGGGGCTACTGTTGGGGATATACTTTCCGGGTATACCCATTGTGACTCGCTGACCAAGGTGGCCCACTTCAGATTAGAGCTTTGCTTCACGGGTGGCCCAGTCAGGGAGAGAAGACAGAGGTCCATCCGGCAACGGGAAGGCCCAGAAGACTTACCAACTTAGGCATGTATAGTTACTTGTAGTCGAAGATGTACTTTGTAACCGACTCTATATCGTAGCCGGATAGGTCTCTCCTGTAACTCTAGGCCAGATATGTATATAAGCTGTCCTAGGGACCTGCCTTTAGGGAACCCCACAATCTACGACCTCAACTCACACAGGCGAACCTCTCTTGTAATATGTACTTCCAGATCTGTCGTATTACTGGATTACTAGCAGGAGTAGGATCCGTCCAAAGCCGGCAGATTCGAACCTGGGTACAGCTTGTGTGCTCATCATCTCGGAACACAGTCGCATCACATCCCCTTTCTCCATATGCCTCGAGGACCCTCTCTTGGCGTACATATCTTCAATCCGACAACACGTATCAAGACCATACCTTTGCCTTGAGCATTCCATTTGAGCCTTATGTAGACCATCTTGTCCTTCTCGAGATGGATCGCCTTTCTTGATTGCTCTTTGCTTTATGAAGACTTGTGAATTCCTCCCCCATACTCCATGGAGACACCTCTTCTTTGAACTTGTCTTCATCACTCCATGATCAGCGAGGATGGCAAGCTTCAAGAATGAGATCTTATAGAGATGGCACACCTTGAGCTTGCCCTTCATTTCTTGATGATGTCTTGAAGATAGTCATGATGAAATCCATCTTCTTCATCAAGACACTCTTGATCTTCTTCTTCTTGTACATGATTCCAATAGGCACAAAGCTCTTGGACATTGCTTCTTGTTTTTCAACCTTGAAACCAACACATGGTCCAAGCGATGCCAATGGACAAACCTACAATTGAAACTCAATTTACACATTAGTCCATAGAGATTGTCATTAATTACCAAAACCACACATGGGGGCATACATGCCCTTTCATTCTCCCCCATTTTGGTAATTGATGACAATCCTTTTGAGAGGGTTTAAATATGGAATTTAATGAACAAAATGGTTTCCCCCACATCAAATACTACACAAGTATGTGATGTTGGTACAACCACAATATATGGAGCAAACTCCCCCATGATCTATGCATGTGTGATGAACTTGAATTTCATTGCATAGATTGCCAACCATTATCGGTGGTTGAGTTTCCTCTATATATTCAACATGCAAAGCAACAACAAATATGCAAAAGCTTGAGCAAAAAATACTTAATAATACACTCAAAGAAAAGGCCAACTTCCCTTAAACCCTCCAAAACTTCTCCCCCATTGGCATCAATAGCCAAAATGGGTGAAAAGTTTTAGACGACCAATATAGTAAGAATTCCTCCAAAGGTGTGCATATGCACATATCCAATGATGAATACTTGGGAGGAAGTAACAATATATTAAGGACCCAAAGATTGCAAAAAGAAAGGAAAGAGAAAGGAACTTCAACAAATGAAGCGAACAATCAAAAGGTCCAAAAGAACCAATTGAATACAACAAATGATACCAAATGAAACAACAAGATATTATGATACTAGCAAGCGAGTGTTTAAATGAAATATGGAATCTCCTCAAGCTTTGTGCACAAGTTAGAAACATTTAATTTGAATACATCATGCACAAATATGGAGTCATCAATCCTCCACAAACATTTAAAACACAAAGATGAGAAAGAAGGCAAATGAGCATTCTTAAATGAATTAGAGGAGCTCCCCAAAGATTATGCACCAATTATAATAATTGTAATTGGAAACAAAGTGCACAATCATGGAATCCTCACTCCTACAAACTCATTTAACAATGCAGGGAGAGAGATAAACATCTATAACAGTTCTATAGAGACACGCTATAACATTTGTCTAACCAGATCTAGACGATAGATCGACAATTCGAACCAACAGATATAGAAAACATAAAGTAAACATATCTCATCCATCTTCTCGCTTACCAAACGAGAAGATGAAAGAATATCCAACCGGTTGAAAATTTTATTAATCATTCCATGATAATTTCACTAATTACTAGTCAAGTTTAGTCAAGTTAGACATGCTTCTTTAGTTTGAGTTATCTATGGTCGATACACTATGCTCCAAGTAGTCCACAACCGTCAATACAACTTTTTGAAAATATTTACCATGCAGGGGTACACAAATAGCAACACACGCACGCTCAACCTCGGGGGAAACAATATGAAAGCAAAGAGATATCACGATAGAGCAATCACAGAATAAAAAGGTTGTTTTAGGGGAAACCCCAAGCTACCTGCTACAAAGTCGGCCGGGGTCTGGAACGGACCCAGAGGTTTGCATCAATGGGTGAAAAACTAGGAACCCAAAACTATTAATGGGCTTGTCCAGATAGTATAAACATTCCACATTCCAAAACAGTATAGTAGTAAATGTTCCTCGAGCAACAATAGTAAAGAAAGCAGTAAAGCATGGCATAAGTACATGATAGTAATAAATCCCCAAACCAATTGTGGCCCCCAAAACAAGCTGTGAATTAAGATCATACCTAGGGAATCCTAGGAAGTCTCCGACATGTGGATAGTCCGATAGCAAAGGAGCATGCATCAAGTACTCCGGTCCTACAGGACACAAATGAGCAGATAAACGACAAGTCTCAAGTATTGTCCACCGATGCCTATTTTTTTAGTTATTCCACTACTATGGAGTTTAGTTAGATTACCTCGTTATCCACCTCAGACTCCACATAAACCCTACGCATGCATTTCTATGACTCGTATGGCTCAATCAACTCATATAGTAGTGTCTGATGGGATAGAGGGAACACAATTTATAGTGGAGCTAAAAAGTAAAGGTTGTGCAATACTTAGGATTACAACTCAATATCGAAACAAGACTCATAATGCAAGATAGAGGCATAGGTCCTATATCAATGTAAATGTAGGTAGAGGAATGCTTATCTGGTATCTATGTGGGGTAATAGCAAGGGTCCGGATAGTACTCAGCAGTCTCCTATAACTTCCTTGCTCAGCGTCTATTCGGATAACAACCAAACACAAAAGGGTCCAACAAATAAAGTGTACAACCATATGAAGCATATGCAACAAGAAGTACCTGGTATGCCATGACGAAATGATGCACAATTGCATGGGATAACATGCCTTGGCATTGGTGAAGCATTAACAACAATAAATAATCGTTTTCCTATTTTATTTATCTTGTTTTACTTGCATAAATAGTTCTAGTTATTCAAGTTCTCCATGGTGCATGATGCAATTGTAAACATGGAATGCATAGTTAGAAAGGGCTCGCCACGCTGATCGAGTTAGACATATTATTTATCAAATTCTGATTTACAAAGTTAAGGTTATGAATTTATTAGGAAAATCCATGTTTATGGCATTAAAACAATTATGAAATTTTAGTTGTCCGAAAATTATTTTGGAGGTCATATTACAAATCAAATCATTGCACTTTTTCATCAATAAACATAAGTCATTTGTATTATTTGGAATCAACAATAAAAAGATGGATTTAATGTTCATTAAGGCATTTAACTAAACACTTAAAATATTTGTATTTTCCAACTACAACAATTAAATAGAGGGCGAATTCCTGTAAAGAATTCAAAAATAAGAAACTTTGGTATTTTAAATTTCTTCAAATTCATTACCAAATATTTTTAAATCTCTCGTCAAAGCTTCAATTGAGTTTGACTTTCCAAATCTGGTTTAAATTTTAAATTTGAATTTATTTTGACCAGCTGAGCAAGGTCCAGAGACATCTACATGCTTCTGAAAGCAAACCAAGGACGGCAGGTTGGTACTTCAAAAAGCTTAAGGGGTGTTGCATAAATGGTTGTTCTGGACCACAGGTTCAGGGTTTATTCTGCAGGTGGTTTAGAGAAGTTTTCGGTGTTATTTTCTGAATCTCGTCGACTACTGTTCTTCGTCTTTTGTTATTCTGTCAGTTAAAACAACCGAGAACGAAAAAGTAAAATAGAGAGCACGAGGCTCGATCCGGTGACACGGCGGTCACGGCGCAGGCACGGGGCCACTGTTGTGGGTTCGGGGGTTTGCTAGGATAGGGTCAGGTGTAGGTTAAGCTAAGGTTACTCTCTCTGAGAACCACAGATAGGCTGCGGGGACAGCAGCATGGTGGTTGGTCAGACACAAACGGCGGTGGCATTCCAGGGAGGGGTTCGGCTTGAGATAAGGTGCATTCGAAGTGGCACAAGGCAGCGGTGCTCAACCTGCAGGCCAAACATAGGGGGTGAACTTCAATGACTGCAACAAGCACAGGTGGTGTCCACAGCAACACACGCGTAGGCTGTTCAACCTAAGTATATGGTGATCCAGGAAGCAAATGTGTACGTGGTCATGTTAGGGAGGACGGTGTGGGCTCACCATGTCCGACCGTGGGTCATATCCTTGCTAAAGTGATGGCAATCTCGTGTGGGGATCACGCTCTACAGGCTATGGTTCGGCTCAGGTTTTATCTTCTTCTCGTGCTCTGACATCTCCTCCTCTTTGTCTATGTGTACAGGGCAAGGTGGATGGCTCCAACGGACTTCCCCAACTCCCTCGTGTCACGCCGCCAACACTCCAACACTGGATTTTAGGAGGATGTCAAGCTTGGCTCGAGCATGGCCATGGTGGGTAGGTTAGGCTAGCAATGTGGGAGGGGGAAAGAGAGGGTCTGGGTAGGTGGATCTGAGCCAGAGAGAGTGCTCTGGGGCAAGGGATAAAAGAGAGGAGGGGTGCTCTCCACCTCATTTACTTTTGCTAGCTCGGGTTAAGGTTTCCTCTCATCTCTCTCTTGCTAGGTAGGGTTAACTAGGATGTGGGAGGGGGTTGTGGTTAGTTGACCACCTTCTTGTGTGCAAGGCAATGGGAAAGGGAGACATGGAGGCATGGCCACCAAGGGTTCCATGGTCACATGGGGCTCGGATCAGAGCTAGATTTAGTGTTAGGTGGGGTGATGCTTAGCTAGGTGGGGTGGTTAGGTGATTAGGGGTGGCATAATCCACCTTGTGCCGAGCTAGGGTAGAGAGTAGGGGTAGATTAGTTAGATGGGTAGGTGGCATTGCCACTAGGGCAATAGGAGGAGCTCTCGGGTTAGATTAGGAATTAGATGATAGTTCGTTTATTTAGGTGGTTTAGATAGAGTGGCAAGGTAGATAATTAGTGTAGATTATTTTAGGTTTTATTCTTTCTATTTTGTCAACTTGCATGATTCAAAAACCATTCAAATATTAAAACAAGGATTCAAAATAATAGAAGGGGAAGATGCTAGCTTGCTTGCATGTGCCATGCATGCACATTAAATGCATGATCTAGTTTTTGAAATCAAACTAGATCTCTTATTTGGACCATGTCATTCAAACAAGCAACCAAAATTTGAATTAAGCTTACACAAATGTTTATGGGAACCTTCTCACTTCATATGGTTCATTTAGAAATGATGGGCTTTCTTGAATGGACGATGGCCAAGTTAGTGTGTATTTTCCCCTATTTTCTTCAGATAGCCTCCCCAAATTCAAAGAAACCCATAATTCAAATAAACTCTACAAAGGAAGAAGGAGAGAAATAATTATACTTACATGGCATGAAAAGGTGGCCATGCATGCTTCCATACAGCATATTGTGAGAAGAAATAGAATCATGTGTGGGAGCATGTAGAGATGATTTAATCCATTGAAAATGGATCAATGCAATAGAAGATGAGAAATACACATATATCACCATATGGAGGCATAGTATTTATCAAACCATGCCTCGAGCACATGGACATGTATATTTCTATATGGAACCATCCAAGTAGCATATGAGCCTGATAAAATGCCAAATTTAAATATAAGGATCTCACATGGTATTTAAATAGAGTATTGCCCACAAGATCATGTAGACAAGGTATATTAGCATAAAGGTGGCAAAAACTCCACACGTGGTATATAGGCTAGCAATAGTGCAAGTAAATCAAATGGAAACCTCATATACATGCATGATATAATTGTTGAGCAAGAAATCATCACAAGGATCCATAGCAAGATAGTAAGTAGAATGAATTAAAGAGACACGCCCTCAAGTAAACTTGGGCATTAAATCATTAATCAAGTGGTAAATACATTATTATCAAGAATCAAGTATATTTAATAAGAGACAAATGAAGGGGTTCCGTGGAAGAAAACAAATAATTTTCCTATGCAAAACGCACCTAGTCAGGATCTATCTAGGAATGGTACAGTAGCAGAGAGAAGACAATGGTAGCATACACTTGTAGACCGTAAGCGTATAACTCTCATGCAGGAACGTGGATGATATAGTATTAGTCGTCCGACCTCAAGGTCGCGAAGCTCCTCGCAAGTCACCCCTTGTCTAGGTCCTTGTACAAGGTCCGGTGCCACAAGTGGTAGCACCCCCGAGGTATCACACATGCATGGTGCAAGACGACGACTCCCAGATCTCTGATCCCTGCTGAGATTTCGGAACTAGATCTCCTAGAATTACTATAGCACAACGGCCTGCCACAGTGTTGTTGTCTCTTGTGTGTATAGTCCTTCAAGGGACCATGCCACCACAAAAGGCAACGAGAGAAAGAGTGTTTTTTATCTAAGGCAAAAGAGAGGGGGAAACCAGTTGGGCCAAGGAGAGGCGGTCGGGTGGGCCTCACCGTGCGCTAGCCCAGCGCCCGCGTAGTAGTTGTGGCTCGGCCGGGTAGGCTTCAGCCTGGTGGCCCACCAAATCCCGCAGCTACGCGCCTGCCTACGCCTGGCTTGGGTTGGCTCGCTAGCGTCCGGGTGAGCTGCAGCCGGGGGCTGCTAGCGGCTCCAGATCCCGTGCACGCGGACCTGCTGGCTGGAGAACACATGCTTGGGCCGGCCCACATCCGCCTATGCCAGCGCTAGCACCATCCTTCTAGGGAAGTTGTCCCACAAATATTAATTTTAATATTTACTTACAATTAACATATATAAATTCATGTTATAGATCTCTATTTATCCGAAAGACCTTTCGGTCTTTTCCTTCTTCCGAACAACTTCGGATCCTCTTCGAAATGATCCCGGTTCTCTCACGGAACACTTTCGGTTTCTTCCTTCTCTTTCTTTTGTGATTCCATTAATTCTAGAACGATCTCCATGCGTCGTAATGCCCTTAAGTGTGTTACCCTACGGTTCGAAAATGGCACAACAATGATCAAGACGATCTCGGGTCAATGATCAATAGAGGGACTAGGATGCCCATAATGACCCCCATGCATTCCACGAAAAAACGTCGTGTCGAACCATAAACGTCGAATCCAATTCCCTAGTTACTTCGATACCTGACTTGCCTGAGATCTGATCATTGGTATCATGATACCTCGTTCAATCTCCTTTCCAACAAGTACTGCTTTACTCATTCTCATAAAATTCCATCTCCATGATCTAGTCATATGTTGCGCAGCTTACAGATGCAATTCACCGAGTGGGCCTAGTGTATCTTCCCGCCACATAGGAGAACAAATCCCGATCTCAATACATACGTCTCAACCTGCTCCTTTAGAATACCTAACATACATCTTTATGGTTACCCAGTTACGGTCATGATGGTTGATGCAGTCAAAGCAACCTCGGGTGATAGTGATTAAATATGATCTCACGGTCTAAGGATTATGACACTTAGTTTCTCACAATTGCAACTTTGAACTTTGTGACATGATCGTGTTGATCCAATCATCGGTGGGTAATGTCCCTCACATAATTTTCGGATGACATGACTTCATTGTCAGTTGGTATAAATGCACCATGATTAGGAAACCTTGATCATCAGCTGCCCAATGAACTAGTTAATTAGATGCTACTAGGGGTTCCTGGTTTGTTTATATATCACACTTATATCAATGTTTCCGCTTGATACAGTTATAGCATGACATAAAACTATTATGAACTAATAAGATATGATAATAAACCCCTTTTATTATTTGCCTCTAGGGCATATCTCCTTCAACAAATACAAGAGACAAGTATAAATGATAAGAACCAAATACAAGATTTTAGTATGATGCTCTAATGCAATGTGATATGATGATATGAGCATGATATTTTGTGATGCAACAATTATTAAGTAGGGTATAGCATATATAGATTAAACATGTAGCATTACAAGGGGTAGACACTTGGGATGCTACATATGTCTTGGCAACCGAATTAGGAGTAGGGCTTCTATTGACATCATTGCTTGATGCTTCATCGTCATCTACGTGTGTTGCCTCCATAGTTTTCTTATTGGATTTTTTTGGCACCTCCAACACATCACGGTTCTTCCATTTCTCTTCATTCTCAAGCTCCTTGAAATAATGATCCCATAAAAGTGACTTCCCTTGAATCAACTTGCCCTTATTTATCCTCTTTGGTTCACCTTTGAACAAATTTTAGGCAATGTTGAGCTACATTAAGAACAAGAGAGAACAAATATGATATGGGGTGGCCCGATCTTCTCAGTAAGCGGATGGCGATGATGATGGTGGATGATAGATAACTAGCCTGTAGCTATGAACTCTCCCGCTCGATCCCTGATGCTAATGCAACAGCTCTCGAACCTTGTAGGATATTCACAACACCACGCTCTTGCGCACGCAGCCATGACCACGAACGGTAGTATGCAATCTACTAATTCCCAATGTAACAACAGATCACACTCAATTATAGTTGGTAGATTCGAACACAGGGTAATTCCAGAGGTTCTATGAAAGAAACAACTCCAAAATATTTTAACGTGGTCTGAAACCTAACTAGGGGTCGTCCCAGGGCTTATAAGGGCAGCTGGGGCGGCCAGAAACCAAAACTAAACGCAAACGACTCTAACTGATACAAACCGACTCGGACCAGATTCGGTCGGCGGGCGGACACTCCGGTCGAAATCGGCCGGACACTCCGGTCAGGCCGGACACTCCGGGTGGAGCGTGCCGGACAGTCCGGTCTGGCCGAAAACTTTGAAGTTTCCGGGTGGAGTCCGTGTAGTGTCCGAACTGACATACTGAATGTCCACGCCAGTTTGCCTCTCGACCAGGCCGGACAGTCCGGGTGGATCTGGCCGAACACTCCGGTCGTGGCAGATCTTTTTGCCTCTGTCTTGATGATCTTCTCTTGCGCCTTCCTCCCGCTCCTCCCTCGCGCATCCTTGGGCGATCATCATGTTGGGCTTCTCTTGTAGCCCTTCTCCTCCTCGCGCCATGCTTGTTTCTCCAACGAACCTGATCATACATAAATGCATAGACTTAGGCAGTATAAAGTTCTCATCAATCAAAGTACCAGATTCGTTTAGGAGTAAATTCACCTATTGTTCTAGTAGCTTAGCACGAGCTCTTGTAATAGGTCCAATTCTAATCTCATTGGACTGATCCTTTCTTGCAACAGTTGTAGCATCTTCAGTAGTCATTGGGGTAGGTGTAATTGTAGGGATGTCCTCATCATCTCCCCCCCCCCTTGAAAAGGCGTCAACCTCGACGCTCCAAGGTCTTCTCCAACATATGGTGAAAAATCAGCAACGTTGAAGCTATTGCTAACTCCACCAAACTCCTCAATAGGTATATCAACCGAGTAGGCGTTATCATTAATCTTGCCTAACACCTTGTAAGGACCAGCACCACGTGGCTTCAATTTGGACTTTCGAAGTAGTGGAAACCTATCCTTGCGTAGATGCACCCAAACCATATCTCCAGGCTCGAACAACACTTCTTTCCTTGCTTGATTCCTTGCAGCAGCCATGTTCTTGCCTTTCTTCTCAATAGCCTCTCAAGTCTTCTCATGTATTTTCTTCACATAATCAGCACGTTTTGATGCCTCCATATCAACTCTCTCATGTAATGGCAGAGGCAACATATCAAGTGGCGTCAATGGCTTGAAACCATACACCACCTCAAAAGGACAAAGCTGAGTAGTTGAATGCACAGCCCTGTTGTAAGCAAACTCAACATGTGGCAAACACTCTTCCCACTCCCGCAGATTCTTTTTGATCATGGTCCTTAGCAGCTGTGACAATGTTCGGTTCACCACCTCCGTTTGACCATCTGTTTGGGGATGACATGTAGTACTGAACAGCAGCTTCGTTCCTAGCTTCCCCCATAAGGTCTTCCAAAAGTAGCTTATGAACTTCACATCACGGGTCAGAAACAATCGTCTTTGGTACTCCATGTAATCTCACGATGTCCCTGAAAAACAGGTTAGCAACATGCGACGTATCGTCGCTTTTGTGGCAGGCAATAAAATGAGCCATCTTAGAGAACCTATCCACTACCACAAATATAGAATCATGACCTCTCTGTGTTTTAGGTAGACCTAGCACAAAATCCATACTAATGTCTTCCCATGGAGTAGTCGGTGCAGAGAGAGGTGTATACAAACCGTGAGGCTTCAGCTTAGATTTCGACTTGTGGCATGTAATACATCGGCTCACAAATCTGTACACATCACGCCTCATCTTGGGCCAATAAAAATGATCAGCAAGCATGAGCAACGTCTTCTCACGCCCAAAGTGACCCATAAAACCACCAGCATGTGATTCCTGCACTAAGAACAAACACAACGACGATTCTGGAGTACATAGTTTGTTAGCTTGAAACAAATATCCATCATGTATATGATACTTATCCCATGCGTTTCCTTTATCTAGCAACGCTTGTACTTGCTTCTGAATTTCCTTAGTTTCTTCGGGATTAGTCCTGTAAGGTGCACGGTTGGGAAGTGTGGTGCCAGGAATCAGGTCCACTTGATGTTCTATACCACGCAATGGAGACAAACCTGTGGGTACGTCTTCTGGAAACACATCCCCAAAGTCCTACAAAACAGAAGAGACACCAAGAGAAATAGGGGTCATGTCGTTAGAAACCAATACCTCGCCCCTATACATGAGCACAAGTGGCATGGCTGTAGGATCCTCATGAAACTCTCTCATATCTTCCTTAGTGGCTAATATCAATAAACCAGGCACTCTCTCACTTTTTGTTATATCACTCAATTCAGGCTCAATTACATCAGGAACAGCTGTCATGCAATCTCGCCGAGTGGTAGTATCTTCCTTCAAGTTCACCTCTATCTTCTGGCGAGAATCATTCACAATTTCTTGTGGTGTCATTGGCTGCATAGTAATCTTCTTTCCTTTGAATTCCAAGTGATATGTATTGGCTCGGCCATTGTGTTGCACATGGCGATCATAGAGCCAAGGCCGACCCAACAGTAGGTGACACACAGTCATAGGAACCACATCAAAATCAATAGAATCTTTGTATGGCCCTATTTGAAAATTCACACGTACCATATGATTTACCTTCATCTCACCATTGTTGCTCAACCATTGTATGTAGTATGGCTTGGGATGAGGTAAGTATGTCAAATTCAGTTTGGCACATAGCTCCTTACTTGCAAGATTTCTGCAGCTACCTCCATCAATAATTACCTTGCAAGCTTTGTTTAGTCCAACTAGAGCTTTTGTTTGGAACAAGTTGCAACGCTGGGATTCCTCAACCGGTTGCACACTAAGTACACGTGAAGATACGACAATAGTGGGTGCACGCTCAGCATATGCATCAGCACCAACCTCGTCGTCATCAATATCATCATCAGAAGCTTCATCTCCACTTTCTACTTCACCTTGTTCATTAACAAACATAACCTTGATGTTTGGATGGTCTTTCTTGTAGTGACCTCTTCCTCCACAAGTATGGCACACCACATCACGAGTACGCGCAGTAGACATGTTGGAACCCGAGCTAGCAGCAGGAGCAGCGGGTTTCCGAGCATTAGAAACAAACGAAGGTGTACTTGCTGGTTTGACCGATGATGTAAACGGAACAGCAGCTGGTGACGCAGTTGTAGGAGGAGTAGGTCTGGCCGAAAATCTGCTGGAGGATGGAAAACGAGCATGTGACTTTGCCTCTTCTGCCAACTGGGATTCGGCCTCTCTAGCATGATGCAACAACTCATTTATGGTCTCATACTTGTGATGACGAACAATGCTCTTGATTGGTAACTTCAAATTGTTTAGGAATCGATGCATGGTCATCTCAATGGACTCACGAATTCTAGCACGCTGCATAAGCATCTCCATCTCCATGTAGTACTCATCAACTGTCATGGTGCCTTGCTTCAGTTGCGTCAATTTATCGAAAACTGATCGCAAGTAGTTGGTTGGTATGAAACGAGCTTTCATGATTTGCTTCATCTCGCGCCAATCCATCACAGGAAGTTCATTGTCCTTCCTTCTATGTTGCACAAGTGCATCCCACCAACGTAAAGCATAACCATCAAATTCCGATGCTGCAAGCTTGACCTTCTTATCTTCTGGATAGTCAAATAAGCGCCAGAGTTTCTCAATCTTCAACTCCCATGTGAGGTAGTCTTCAGGATCAATGGAACCATCAAACTTAGGAATTGAAAATTTTGGCTTGCCCAAACCATCATCAGCAACTTGGTTGGGCACACATTGACCACGCCCAAGATGGGCAAACCCACGACCACGAACAGGTGCATGGACAGGGGGAATAGCACGTCCCCTGCCAACATGTGGAGCAGCATCAACAGCGCTACCCTCATCCAAATCATCAAAGGCATCATCATGTTGAGGATCTTCCCTTCTATGTAAGGCGGCTGTCAAACCCTCAATGGACTGCTGCAAAGCGGTGACATTGACATTGAGCGTAGACACTTGCGTTTGGATAGTATCAACCGTCCCAACATGCTGATCCAATCTCATATTCATATCTTGGAGATTCTTGTCAATGGCATCTGTCGTGTTAGTAAACACACGTGTCAAGTGGGATTTCAAAGCCTCATATTCACACCAATTGACGAGCTCATCATCCATCTTTTTCTGCAACACAACATCATCATCACTAGTAGACATGATTAGTAGGTTAGTGCAAAAATCAGAATTTGTATGGTGGAAACTCTCACAACTCACTCACAACTAATAAGAAAGGAGATCTTACCGTTCCAAAGTGAATAGAGATGCTCTACCAAATGAAATCAAAGACTGATGCACTTGATGTGATGAAGTGAATATCAAAGGTATAGAGAACGATCGCAGGGCACACAGGTTATTTAAGGTGGAGCTATAGGTATGGTATCGTATCTACACCGCAAATAAGTCCTAGTGCTGATCGTACAAATACCCAAGAAACACACACCGTGGAGATAAACGTGGCAAAGCAACTTATGAAAAGGAATATTGCAATGCACAAGAGAGACGCTAGTAATAGCTCAAATAGAACAGGCACAAGATTGCTCAATCTACTAGTGCTATACACAACAAGGCCTCCAATATTGCACACTTCGATATCTCTTTTTGTCAGGCTTGTAGCTCTCTTCTCTTTTTTTTATTGATTCTCTTTTCTTTTCTCTTTTTTTCAACTATATTACTCAATGCAAACGAGTACAGCAACGTATAACAGAACTGGGCCGGATAGTCTGGTTGATATGCGTCGGAGACTCCGGTTGAGCCGGATAGTCCGGTGTGATTCGGCCGGATAGTCCGGTTTCGCCTGTCGAAAATTTCTGCACTTCAAAAACCTAATGAGCAGCCTGTCGGAGCAAAGCAACTAGTCTCGTGGGTACGTTCCTAGGCACAGATGTTGTAGATAGGCTGTGTCTATGGTAAGCAAACAAAAGTACGCTATGTGGACTCGGAAAACGATAAAGACTTGCGGAAACGGTAACGGTGGGAACAGCGGAAAACAAGATCAAACCCTAAACCTAGACACAAACAGAAACTAGACTCCTACGAGGAAAACCTGCAGATCGGATCTACGAGAAGATACAATTAGCAACTAAAACTCGAAAACGATGCAATCTAGTCTATGGCAAATCTTTTTGTAAGGCTTTTTCTGTATAGGACGAAAAACACTCTCTAATCTATGGATGGATTTGTGGATGCTTACCGAGGCAACACTGGAAATCTGATACCAAGATGATATGGGGTGGCCCGATCTTCTCAGTAAGCGGATGGCGATGATGATGGTGGATGATAGATAACTAGCCTGTAACTATGAACTCTCCCGCTCGATCCCTGATGCCAATGCAACAGCTCTCGAACCTTGTAGGATATTCACAATACCACGCTCTTGCGCACGCAGCCGTGACCACGAACGGTAGTATGCAATCTACTAATTCCCAATGGAACAACAGATCACACTCAATTATAGTTGGTAGATTCGAACACAGGGTAATTCTAGAGGTTCTATGAAAGAAACAAGTCCAAAATATTTTAACGTGGTCTGAAACCTAACTAGGGGTCGTCCCAGGGCTTATAAGGGCAGCTGGGGCGGCCAGAAACCGAAACTAAACACAAACGACTCTAACTGATACAAACCGACTCGGACCAGATTTGGTCGGCGGGCGGACACTCCGGTCGAAATCGGCCAGACAGTCCGGTCAGGCCGGACACTCCGGGTGGAGTGTGCTGGACAGTCCGTTCTGGCCGGAAACTTTGAAGTTTCCGGGTGGAGTCCGTATAGTGTCCGAACTGACATACTGAATGTCCACGCCAGTTTGCCTCTCGACCAGGCCGGACAGTCCGGGTGGATCTGGCCGGACACTCCGGTTGTGGCAGATCTTTTTGCCTCCGTCTTGATGATCTTCTCTTGCGCCTTCCTCCCGCTCCTCCCTCGCGCATCCTTGGGCGATCATCATGTTGGGCTTCTCTTGTAGCCCTTCTCCTCCTCGCGCCATGCTTGTTTCTCCAACGAACCTGATCATACATAAATGCATAGACTTAGGCAGTATAAAGTTCTCATCAATCAAAGTACCAGATTCGTTTAGGAGTAAATTCACCTATTGTTCTAGTAGCTTAGCACGAGCTCTTGTAATAGGTCCAACTCTAATCTCATTGGACTGATCCTTTCTTGCAACAGTTGTATCATCTTCAGTAGTCATTGGGGTAGGTGTAATTGTAGGGATGTCCTCATCAAAATAAGTCATGGATAACAACAAGTTGAATAAAGTACACACAAGAATACAACTTACTCTATCTCTATCATTTGTTCCACTTGGGTTCATTCTATCAACCACCGCTAATACCCCTGACCACTTTTGACAATCCGTTGATATTGTAGACCAACGGGGACAAAGAGATCTATTGGTGCACTCAATTCCACTCTTATGGTATTTATGAAAGAACTCCTTAATCCTATGCCAGTAGGTGTCTCTAGTAGTTTGGTTTGTGCCAAAGGCCAGATCCATGCCCACATTGCACCATGTTTTGCATAGTAGAACATCTTCAAAAGTGTACTTGGCCGCCCTACCTTTCGGTGCACCCATCAAACCCTTACCATCCTCGTCTATTTCAAAATCAACCTCATCTTACTGAGATGCATATGGTTGGGACAAATATTCTTGTGAATATGACGATCAAATGTTCATAGTTGACATGACCGTTTCATCATCGACACTACATTGCACGGGAGTGAATACAAATCAAACTCTATTCATCCACCTCAGAAGAAGAAGGTAACAATAAGAAAGAGAAGAATTTGAACCTTGTCGTCATTTGCTCGAGCACGTTCGGCGCAGTAGCCGGCGCATCGAATCCGTAGCCTTGGTACCTAGGGTAGCGGCAGTGGAGGCGGCGGTGGCTGGAATTGAGCGGCTGATTGTGCAGACGGAGGTTGGACACGCCGACTAGCACCGGTCTTAATGGTCTTGCCCTTCTTTTCGCCTCCCGCCGAAGCATCCGTCGGCAACTTGGGGACGACATTCCTTGTCTTCGCGGCGGGTGGCCGGCGCCCGCGTTCAACGGCTGTGGCGCCACGAAGAGGCCGCGGACGAGCCCAGCGCTAGGGTTTGTTCCGGCACCGACGGGAGGGGGTGCAGTGGCGGAACTGTACTTCCAACAGCGGTGGCTTTGAAGGAGTAGGGAGGGGTTTGAGGAGTGCGGGATTAGCCACCGGCGGCAGCGCTCAGATTTTCAGAACGGCAGTTCCAACTTCGCGTTTGCGGTCAGATTCAGCTTCGCGCTTGCGGTCAAGTTTTGCAGCGCGCTGAAGCTAGCACACGAAATATATTGCACCGCTTTTTCACTGCGTCGCTAATTTACAGCACTTGTTTTTCTCACACGCTAATTTACAGTATCTGTTTTGCTCTCTCTCGTGCGCTAAATTGATTCCCGCGTTTTTGGACGCCTGTTGTAGATGCTCGAAGGCAAAAGTATCCAGCGAAGAGCAAACGTCCAGACAAAAGAACAGGAACATATCAGTCATACTCCTTTTGATTAATGTGTCACAAACGTTGACTCAAATGAAAAGCATCTTCAGGGATCATCGGACACCAAAACATTTCAGGTGTAAAAGTTCCATCTATCTGTAGTCGAGTCACACTCAAATTGATACTTGAATACACACAAGCAACAAATTTGGTACTGTAAAAGATAGACAGAATCTGTTAGCTAGCCCGTATGACGCGGAAAAATGGCAACCTCAGCGAACAACAAACAAGAATTAGAGCCACGCAGGACTACTTGCAATGACAAGTCGCATAAGCGTTTCCAGAAAGCGCAGTTCAAGAAAATGAAGTAAATCCCCAATTACTTCCATCTTCATTTTTTTCCTAATTTTCAAGAGAGTACATATGTTACTGTCCTAGTATCCTTTCAAAAAACAAAGAACAAACCGTCGCAAAAAATTTCGATCTTTTTTCTTGACCAGGAAATTAGATTCTAGGTACTGTTTCTGTTCTATTCATCATGCCCTTAAACCTGGAATAATAGTTTTGAAGCAGCCCCAAAAGGAGAAACCATGAACGCAAAAGGAAAACTACCCACTACCCAACAGATTGGTTGACCCGGATTGGCAATGAGCCAATAGTCACAACATCGACCAAGTGACTATTATCATCAGCCTTCCTTGTCTTGGAACTGATTGTAAGCGAACCAACTTTCGTAACAATTGTTTCTTCATCAGGTGTCTCCAAAGCGACAACTGCTGAGCTGGCGGTAACTCCATTTATATGCTTTCCAGGCACTCTTGATGATCCCTGTACAGCACCATCAGGACTCACTCTGGGAGATTCAACCTTCTTCCAGTACTGTTGTTTTCCATCCAAACTTGTCTTCAAGGTTGAAGTTTGTGCCAGGCTAGTTGAAGTCTTCGGGACTTTTTCATTACCCTGCTTACTGTTACAGTGGCTTTCCTGAT
The DNA here is from genome assembly GCA_910589775.1 of Avena eriantha. Classification (NCBI taxonomy): domain Eukaryota; kingdom Viridiplantae; phylum Streptophyta; class Magnoliopsida; order Poales; family Poaceae; genus Avena; species Avena eriantha. The sequence continues at coordinate 378,264,397 of OU342742.1, read as the reverse complement.
GTCCATTCTCTTTCCCAGCCTCGCTACCGACTTGTTTTTCAGCAGCATCTACACCCAGATCCTGGTGTTTGGTCCCATTACAATCATGTGGTTTATCAGACACATTCTGTATCTCCGACGTTCTGTCTATCAGAACGCTTCCCAGTTTTGGCTGCAGAGCATCAGACGCATCCCTCCTACGCTGTGATACAGGCACAAAATCTGGAGCATTGTGGCTCAGCTTGGACCATCGGTGCTGCTTAATTCTAGCTTCATCTTCCTCATATCTCATAAAATCATCAAACAGACACTCCTTCACTTTGATATCCTTCAAGATCTTGAGCAAAGATATTCCAGGAATGTACGGTATCTGCAATTGAAATAAAGAGCATGACCATGAAAAGAATACACACTAATTGTACAGTTGAAACCTCCCAGAAGAACAAAAAACTGCTAGGTGACAATACTTTAACAAAACTATGTCAAAACTATTGCAGACTCTTATATTCCATGGACCAAAACTAGTTTCATTTTTGCATACTTTGGAAGATAGATGCTGCAGCTCAATAAAATTTCTACTGAATACTTACTTCCTGTGTATCTCTGCTGTGTGTGACAGGCTTATTCTCATTATTCTGAAGTAAGATATGCTGCAAGGTATAGTTAGGTACATCTTTGATGATGTGCCATCTTACAGGAAAGCAACCAGTCCATTTATCCTGGCACCAGAAGTCCATGTCCTTATGAAAATCAACCGGACCAACCATCTCAGCCATGCCACAGAAGTGCCCACTACCGTTCACCTGATAAACCACGCCTCAGATTTAATAATAATCAAACTTTAAGCACAAAATAATATTATCAGAAAAATGAGAGGTGTAAGAGCTAGAACTACTCACAGAGAAGAACAGAAAAACTGGACACTTTGTATTATTCCTCCTAGCTATTTTGTCAGCATCTCTGTATGCAAAGTCCAGCTTGCTGTTTCCACTGGAGGAACTTGACCATACACCATACTTGATTGATTTGTGGACATCAGCCTCACCAATTGACTTGATAACGAAGAATTTTGCATAGGGATAGTCCACTCGGAGATCATTGCCATTATATTGGTCAGGTCTTATAAGGATTGTCCCATCTGAATTGCCAACGGCAAGCTTTGATGTGTAGGATTTCGCAGATATGGCTGGTGATCTTTGACCGCTGTGCTTCTCTGCATTACTAATGCCATGTGCATTCAGTTGGCCATTTGACTTAGAAGTCGGCTGAAATTTCTCAGCTGCAGCCCACTTCTGAGGATCAGATCCAACACATGCAAAATGGTTATTTCCAGATAATTTCGCCGTTGGTGAATGCTTTACAGCAGGCATTGGCCTGTCGAGCATATCTTTAGATGCCTAATAATTACAATAATATTAGTCAGCTAGAGATAGAAAGACACATTTGTTGCACAGGAAATAAAGAATCAACTGTGATATTAATAGTAAGAAGCTATTACAGAGGCTGTTTGAAGGACTGTGTAGCGCAATTAGAAGATTTACTTCCACTAAAGAATACAGAAGCTACTATGCTCAGATAAACAAACTAACCTGCTGTAGTACACACAGAAGATATTACTCCCCCGTCTCTAAATAGATGTCGGAGATTTGTGTAAATTCGCATGTACTCCTTCCGTTTCAAATTATAAATGTTTTAGCTTTTTCTGAAAAATGTATCTAGACACATTTTAGTGTGTAGCTTCGGAGCAAAATGAGTGGAACCTAGACACTAAAAGGCATCTAGATACATCTGTTTCAGAAGAAAGGCTTAAACATCCTATATTTTGAAACGGAGGGAGTACCTATACACTAAAACATATAGTGTCTAGATACATGCGAATTTAGACAAATCTCCGACATCTATTTCGAGACGGAGTATTTGAAATGCATCTTTATGCTGCAGTTACTGCTCACCACATTGTATTGTATATTTACGTTTATAATTAACCATCTGACATTTGCACCCGCCCTGTCATCCAAGAGAAGGGGGCAAGGGGTGGCAAATTGGCAATGAAGACTAAAAAATTATACGATTTTGAAAAGAACTCTCATATTTGATGTTACTTCACAATAAGCAACTTTACATGGTCACCAAGCTAACATCCCCCAAGAAAGACCAAAAGATAAATTAAGACTAATATAATGAAAATTCTACTGGTGCCCAAAATCCTCCATTTTCTAAACATATCTCAGACGTTGAGAAAAAATAATTATCTATTCACAATACAGCATCAAAAGCTACTGGTGCCCAAAAAGCTTCAGGGGTACAGCATGCTTATATTCTGATTTTTTCCTTTTATTGGAACATGTTCTAAATTTTTCAATACTGAAGGGTTTATACAGCACATATGGAGAGAAAATGTTGGATCCTAAAGTAGCTTCAACTCAATAAACAATTTAGAGAATACTAGTACTAAAATGCTAAACAGAAAACCTCCAAAAGGAGAGCAATAGTACGGAAATCACACAAGAACCTGCACACCTACCTGTGAAGTATGAGGAGGTTTAGCAGACGCCATAGACCCATTTGCCAGCTCTTGCTTCACCAGAAGTGGATTATGCAACTGAACCATTGGCACCACTGTATGGTTCTGAAAGTGCTTTGACGAGACAATTGTAGATTGTACAGGTGGATTCACGACAACATCGTTTTTCGGGGCAACAGGTGCAACTGAAGGTAATAAATGATTTGTGGAAGTTGCAGCATAAACTGGCATGCTTGGAATAAACGCAACACTGGATGGGTGAAGAGGTGTTGCTGTGTTTCCTATGACACTATCTTGTACATAAGGAAGAACGGCTGGAATGTAATAGGATGAGGGAATTAATTGGCATGTAGGCTCAGCATCAGCAACATATTCTTGTGGCATAAAAGAGCCATCAACTATGAAAGAAGGATCTAGAGGGTAAGGGCTGTAGGAAGGATGAATTGATCCATTGTCAGGTGTAGCATAGTAAACACATTGTGTGCCTTCAGTATGAAAACCCTGTGAGAGAAATGTGTTAAAATGCACTAACCTTAAAAAGAAACAACTAGCGAAGAAAGTTCATGACATTCCATTCCACTAACCGGATAATAAACCTCTTGACCATCATATCCTAATGAGTTCTGATTGTTATACCAATCCATAGGCGATCCAACCTCTGCATTTAATAGAAGCATATATTACAATCTAATGACACAGGAAGAAAGAGGACAGATCAACAGCCAACTGCAAGTTCAGAATTTACCTGCATAACCATATGTATAGGGATTTCTATTAGCAGGGGCATAAACGTTTTGTCCATACATTAGTTCAGGGGCCATTCCCATTTCCATAAAATTCACAATTTGGAAGAGAACGCCGTCCCTTGTTCTACTGTAGTACTTAAACTTGGCTGCAATGAGTAACAATGAGAATGTTTCACAAAAAATAACAGTGTGCTTCACACAGATAAATGAAGGAGGCGAAAACATAGCAACACAGACTCCACATATTGCAGTACACAATCTTTCTGTGTAGTTGTTTTACTAGTTAAAAGGGCACGCAAAATTAAGTATACAAATATGCATTGCAGTAAGATATATATAAACATCTGAAGTCGAAGGCAATTGGTGTGATAAAAATAATTAGAAGAAAGAAGTAATGTCATAGTACCAGTAACGATAGGATCATTTAATCAGACCTTCTCCAAGTTGTTTATGGTGCAATGTCAAATTCAACGACCTCCTTCCAGCATTAAATTTAATCTTGTATTATTCAAGATTTTCCAGGTTAGCCACAAACAATACGTTACTATCCTATCCAAGGTTTTAGACTATCCAAGAATTCACTGAAAATATTCAAGGTGCGGTTAGTCATGTTCTCGTCTTAGTCGAACTAAAACATTAGACCATTAGACCGGTATGGCCCAAATTGCACCACTCTATAACGCTAGGTTCAATCCTAAAACTAAGAAAACGTGCCAGAATTCTACCAGGGCCAGGATCACTTGGTTGTAACCTGACAACACTAGAATTTTATAACAATAGAGAATTCATTGCGTACAGAAGAATCAGTGCAATTGACAGTTATTCAACGAAAGCATCAAACCCGATAGTTTGTCCGCCTAATTTTACCACGCATAGAAAAACAACAGCCCAATTCAACCTAGATTATTTAACTTAGCCGCTGAAATTACCAATTAGACAGCCCAATAATAAATCGAACCAATAACGGCTTCAAGAATATATCATAATCAATATGTTCTTCCCCTAAGAAAACCTTGAAAACAATCAACGAAACTTAACAACAGATCTCCAATCCACACGCCACGGCCCCAAGGAGATCCTAGATCCAAGAACCATCGGCAAACAAAACAATAATCAGATATTCCACACCAGAAGCCGCCAAACCTAATACTCCGGCCCGCCCCCAGGAAAACAGATTCAATCCAACACGATCCCAAAACGCCACTAGGGTGGAACCGGCATCGATACGGCCAACGAGAGGCATGCCAACACGAATCGGATGGTTGGGGCCAGAAGGGGGACAGGAGACTCACCGGTCACGCCGTGATGATATACAGCCTTGACACAGGTCGCCGCCGGCGGAAACCCTAAACCTAGGACAGGGTGGGAGAGAGGCGGCGACGACGCAGGCGAGGCGAGGGGGAGGCAAAGCGGGAAATGCGAGAGCCAAGTTGGAAAGTTTTTTATTTCTCTCCCTCTCCTCTCCGTTTCTATACTTTTTCAGGTTTTCACCGTTGTGCCTTGGGTACATGGCGGTTCGGAACAGCGTGCCTGGTGCCTATGCCTTGGGGTATATAGCGATTCGGAATAGCACGACTGGTGCCTATGACACGTTTGGTAGTTCGCACGGTAAACGTGACACGTCGAGTCTCTTGCCGTGTTAAGTAGAAACCGCCTAGAGAGACGCCGTCTCAAATCACACCTCGATGTCCACCAATCGAGGCAAAGCGGGAAATGCGAGAGCCAAGTTGGAAAGTTTTTTATTTCTCTCCCTCTCGTCTCTGTTTCTATACTTTTTTAGGCTTTCCTTTGCTGTTTTACGCTTGTGCCTTGGGGTATATGGCGGTTCGGAACAGCACGCATGGTGCCTATGACATGCCTGGTAGTCCGCACGGTTAACGTGACACGTCGGGCCCCTTGCCGTGTCAAGTAGGAACCGCCTCGGGACACGCCGCCTCAAATCACACCTCGATGACAGCAGGTCCACCAATCGGTGGGCCCTACTTTGCCATGTAGTTCTCGGCCCGGACAACACGCACGTGAACCCTGTGGTCTCGAAAAGCCGTTTGGTAGCATGTCCCCAAATTTCATCTCGGTCGGACGGTGGCACGAAGAGTAGGACTAGAGCATCTCCACTCACGAGGTTCCCAGCAAGCCAAATTTTGGCCATTTTTTCATTGGGATGGACCAATTCCCTTCACTCATGCTCCTAGAAAGTCAATTTCGTTCGGATTTAGGCCTTTTTTTGTCCGGAGATCCTAGGCCGAACCCGGCAAGTTGGGAATGGCTTGGAAACGCCAGATGAAGAAAATCCCGCCCTCTGGCCCACGCGTCTGTCAAATAGAAGAAGAAAAGTGGTCCACTCGTCCTCTCTTTACCCCACCAACACCATGTTCTTCTCTCTCCTCCGCACTGCTCACCGACCGTGCACGCCGCTCTGCTCGCCTTGGCTCGCCGCAAGCACGCCCTGGCTCGCCGCCCTGCGCGCACTCGCCGGCCACGCTCCGCGCTGGCTCGCCGGCCTGCTCGCCTCACGCCCTAGCTAGCCACGACCGATGCATCCCCAGCCAGCCTCCGCCATGCGGCCCCGCCTCGTGCACTTCCGATCCCAACCGCACGCGCGGGACGCTGAGAAAACAGAGGGAGGACTAGGTGGGAGCGCAGATGATGGCGGACAAAGGGGGGACGCGCCCGTAGCGGCGGTGCTGCCGGCGGACCCGTTCGAGCAGCTTGTCGGCCGCACTCCGCCTTACTCGCCGACCGCGCATGTCACTACCCTGCTTGGCTTGGCTCGCCGTGACTCCCAAATATTAATGAACTCGTCCAAATATTAATGAAAACGCCTATATTCATCCATATTTTGCCGAGTTTGTTTAAAATTCGTCCAAAACCGAAAACTCGGTCTGGGAACGCGAGTGGGAAATTGGACGTTCTCAGGCCGAAAGTTACATCTGTCTGGCGCTAAATAGTGCCGAAATTTGGCATAGGAACGCCGAACGAGTGGAGGTGCTCTAAGGGCATCTCCACCGGGCCAATCCAAACGCATGACTCCGTTTCTGTCTGTTTAGGTCGGCCCGCGGCCGCTCTGGGGTGGCGGTCTGGACTGTCCGAGGGACCACGCCCAGCGGCACGACCCAAATGTCTGCGCCTGGTCATAGGCTATGTTTTTTAAAATTCAAACCAACACGATTCGCGCGTAAAATAAACTGGCAAAGTTTATACAAAACATATTACATTTAAAAACATATAAAAGGGGGAAAACTGGCCCTAGCCCTAGCTACTAACAATCTGTCGGCCGTCGCCGCTGCCCCGTCCATCTATGGATCGAGGTCGATGTACTCCGGTGGCGTCCAAAGGTGTGGTGGTGGCAGACCCAGAGCTGGTGCCGGCACGGGTGCGGGAGGTGTCGGGTGGTAGATGACCTGGCATGGCCATGCCGGCAACACGTACGTTTCCGCCGGCGCGGGTGGGACCACTCCGACATGGGCAGAACAGCCCACCCCCGCAGTTGATGCGGTAGGGGCGGTGGTGGTGGACGGTCTCCTGGTAGCCGCCCCACATGGCCTCCTTCTCCCTCGCGCTGGCCACGATGGCCTGCTCGAGGATGGCGTCCTCATCATAGCCTCGCACTAGGACCGCCTGGTACTCCGGAGCAGGTGTGCGGGGGCGGATGCGAAGGACGACCCCCCCTCCTCCTCCTCCTTCTTGACGACGATGTCGTCATCGTCGCTGCCGAGGTCGGCATCGGAGTGGTTGACAACGCCATCGAAGGCAGCCTCCATGGCGGGGAGGTTGCGGGGGACCAATGGGTCGAACTTGTCGCGGTATGTCCTGAGGCACACATGGAGTGTCATTGCATGTATTCTTTTCCAAACCACAATGATCCACATGACCACACACATTCATGTGGGTATGGTGATGCAACCTCTCTCACACTGATGCTCCATTCCTTGTGGTAGTTGCATTCCAGCATGTTCTAGGGCTTTCTACCCATTGCTTGACACATGGAGTGTCATTGCATGTGTTATTTTCCAACCACAATGATACACATGACCACACACACTCAAGTGGGTGTGGTGATGCAACCTATCTCACACTGGTGCTCCATTGCTTGTGGCAGTTGCATTCCAGCATGTTCTAGGGCTTTCTGCCCATGGTTTGACAATGGAGTGTCATTGCATGTGTTCTTCTCCAAACCACAATGATCCACATGACCACACACACTCAAGTGGGTGTGGTGATGCAACCTATGTCACACTGGTGCTCCATTGCATTTGGCAGTTGCATTCCAGCATGTTCTAGGGCTTTATGACCACGGTTTGACATAATGGAGTGTCATTGCATGTGCTATTTTCTAAACCACAATGATCCACGTGACCACAAACACTCAAGTGGGTGTGGTGATACAACCTTGGTCACACTAGTGCTCCATTCCATATGGCAGTTGCATTCCAGCATGTTCTACGACTTTTTTACCATGGTTTGACACATGGACTGTCAATGCAAGTGTTCTTTTCCAAAACACAATGATCCACAAGACCCCACACACTCAAGTGGGTGCGGTGATGCAACCTCTATCACATTGGTGCTCCATTGCATGTGGCAGTTGCGTTCCGGCATGTTCTAGGGCTTTTTGTCCATAGTTTGACATAATGGAGTGTCATTGCATGTGTTATTTACGAAACCACAATGATCCGCATGACCACACACACTCAAGTGGGTCTGGTGATGCAACCTCTATCACACAGGTGCTCCATTGCGTGTGGCAGATGCATTCTAGCATGTTCTAGGGAATTCTGACAATGGTTTGATACAATGGAGTGTCATTGCATTTGTTTTTACCAAACCACAATGATCCACATGACCACACACACTCAAGTTGGTGTGGTGATGCAACCTGTGTCACACTAGTGCCTCATTGCATGTTCCATTTGCGCTCCAACATGTTCTAGGGCTTTCTAGACACGGTTTGACACAATGGAGTGTCTTTGCATGTGTTGTTTACAAAACCACAATGATCCACATGACCACACACACTCAAGTGGGTGTGGTGATGCAACCTCTATCACATTGGTGCTCCATTGCATGTGGCATTTGCATTCCAGTATGTTATAGGGCTTTCTAACCATGGTTTAACACATGGAGTGTCATTGCATGTGTTCTTTTCCAAACCACAATGATCCACATGACCACACACACTCAAGTGGGTGTGGTTATGCAACCTCTCTCACACTAGTGATCCATTGCTTGTGGCGGTTGCATTCCAGCATGTTCTAGGGCTTTCTGCCCATGGTTTGACACATGGAGTGTCATTGCATGTGTTCTTTTCCAAACCACAATGATCCACATGACCACACACACTCAAGTGGGTGTGGTGATGAACCTCTCTCACACTGGTGCTCGATTGCTTGTGGCAGTTGCATTCCAGCATGTTCTAGGCCTTTCTGCCCATGGTTTGACACATGGAGTGTCATGGCATGTGTTCTTCTCCAAACCACAATGATCCACATGACCACACACACTCAAGTGGGTGTGGTGATTGAACCTATGTCACACTGGTGCTCCATTGCATTTGGTAGTTGCATTCCAGCGTGTTCTAGGGCTTTATGACCACAGTTTGACATAATGGAGTGTCTTTGCATGTGCTATTTTGCAAACCACAATGATCCACATGACAACAAACACTCAAGTGGGTTTGGTGATGCAACCTCGGTCACACTGGTGCTCCATTGCATGTGGTAGTTGCATTCTAGCATGTTCTGTGACTTTTTTACCATGGTTTGACACATGGAGTGTCATTGCATGTGCTATTTTCCAAACCACAATGCTCCACATGACCACACACACTCGAGTGAGTGTGGTGATGCAACCTCTCTCACACTGGTGCTCCATTGCTTGTGTCAGTTGCATTCCAGCATGTTCTAGGGCTTTCTGCCCATGGTTTGACACATGGAGTGTGTTGAGGGAAAACCTCGAGGGTGGCCCGATCTTTCACGAATCCCATTCTAATCGAGGATGGAGTGCGGGGGAAGGCAAGGCAGATGAACTCGACGAACGCACGCACGAAGAACACGATGAACACACTCATGCAAAACCACGATAGACAGCAATAGCTCACGCCGGCGATGACCGGTCTAGCGTTATCCCTAGGATCAGCGTCGGGCGGAGGACTCTCTCTCAAACCGGCATGGTGAGTAGGGAGACTCGGTGAGATCTTGACATCTAGGAAAAGGGACTCCGATGCCTAGGCCTTGTACAACGCGGAGGCATGATGCAAACTCCAATGAGGTTTGGGATATTTGGTGCTCCTTTGTCAAAGGAGCATGAGGTAAGAACTAGATAGACCCACAAGGGTTTTCCACTAATTCCAAATATCATTCCTAGGGTTCACAATAGAGGTGGGGGACTATATATATAGGCCAGCCACAAAGTCAGGGGTACTTTATTGATAATAGATAAGTTCTGGACGGATTAAGGGGTACATGGGCCGAAGGCCCAAAGGCCTTTTTACATTCCTGGCGACGCTCGGTCCGGAGACTCCGGTGTGGTGGACCGGAGACTCCGGTCTAGGCCGGAGATTCCAGTCGGTCTTCGGTCCATCTTCGAAGTGGCCATCTAGCTATCCTTGGGCTCGACTCGGGGGTCAGACCGGAGGTGGGCCGGAGTCTCCGGGGTCTTGAGGCCAGAGACTTTGGTGGACCAGAGACTTTGGTGTGCGCAGACCGTAGACTCCGGTCTGAGAAGCTCCAGTGGCTTCTGCTCCTTGTGCTCCATCCTTGGGTGCTGTGTTGGAGCTTTGTACCTGATGATGCATAGATTAGTTGCATGAAGTAGCACACCATCCAAGGATGTATCAAAATGGTAGGAGGAGAGGAGCGAGTTCACCTTAGCTTGTAGGAGTTTGGCTCGGGCACGAGTCATGGGTCCACTTGGGGAACTTGTTGGTGTAGATGTAGGAGCGTCCGTAGGACGGGCTGCATCAGCTCCCCCCTTGGGAAGAGTCATCCTCGACTCTTCATGGGTATCATCTTGGACATCTCCATGGTAGGGTGAGAGGTCCTTGACATTGAATGTATTGCTTGCAAGGTACTTGGAGGTCGGTATGTCGATGATGTATGCGTTGTTGTTGATTCTTTTGAGGACCTTGAAGGGACCATCTCCTCTGGGTTTGAGCTTGGAATCACGTTCTTTGGGGAAACAGTCCTTGCTCAAGTGTATCCATACAAGATCACCTTCTTCAAAGATCATCTCCTTCTTGTCCTTGTTTAACCTTGAAGCTTGGCGAAGAACTTGTTGTTCGATAGTAGCTCTAGTTTCTTCATGGAGCTTCTTCATAGCTTGTGCGCGCTTCTCAATGTCCATGTTGGTGCGCTCATGGAGAGGTAGTGGTAGGATGTCGAGCACGGTGAGGGGATCGAAACCATAGACGATCATGAAGGGACTCATCTTGGTTGTTGAGTGCTTGGCATGGTTGTAGGAAAACTCGGCGTGTGCAATACATTCCTCCCAATCCTTGAGATTTTTCTTGATCAACACTCGAAGGAGGGTCCTGAGGCTTTGGTTGACAACTTCGGTTGGGCCATCGGTTTGGGGATGCGATGCAGATGAAAAGAGTAGCTTGACGCCGAGCTTGGCCATGAGGGGCTTCCATAAGTAGCTCATGAATTTTATGTTGTGGTCGGAGACGATTGTTCTTGGCACACCATGAAGATGGACGATTTCCCTGAAAAATAGATTTGCAACATGTGAAGCATCGTCGGTCTTATGGCACAAAATGAAGTGTGCCATTTTGGAAAAACGATCCTCGACAACAAATATAGAATCATGACCATGCTTAGATCTAGGCAATCCTAACACAAAATCCATGCTAATGTCGGACCAAGGTGAATGAGCAATGGACAATGGCATATAAAGACCATAAGGGTTAGCTTGCGACTTAGCTTGAACACATGTCGTGCATCGTTGAATGTAGCGCTCCACGCCGCGCTTCATCTTGGGCCAAAAGTAGTGAGTGGAGAGCATGTACAATGTCTTTTCACGGCCAAAGTGACCCATGAGGCCTCCACCATGAGATTCTTGGAGAAGCAAGAGTTGGAGGGATGACTTCGAAATGCAAAGCTTGTTTTGTTTAAAGATAAAGCCCTTATGCAAATAGAAATCATCAACTCCTTTTTCAATGGAGCACTTTGCGAAAATTGGTTCAAACAACGAGTCAAAAGCATACAAAGTTTTTATTTCGTCAAGATCCAACACGTTGATTTCAAGTCTCGTAAGAAGGCTTGTGTGCTTGCGAGAAAAAGCGTCCGCAACTACATTATCTTTGCCCTTCTTATACTTGACAATGTATGGAAAAGACTCCATAAACTCAACCCACTTAGCGTGTCTCTTGCTCAAGTTAGCTTGGCCTTTGAGATATTTCAACGACTTGTGGTCATAATGTATGATAAATTCTTTAGGCCATAGGTAGTGTTGCCAAACTTGAAGAACATGAACTAAGGCAAAAAGCTCTTTGTCATAAATTGGATAATTAAGGCGAGCACCATCAAGTTTCTCGCTATGGTAGGCTATAGGACGTCCGTTTTGCATAATGACTCCTCCAATGCCAATGCCAATACCACTAGCATCACACTCTATCTAAAAAGTTTTTGTGAAATCCGGTAACGCAAGGAGAGGTGCTTCAGTGAGCCTCTTTTTAAGCTCATCAAAAGCTTTTTGTTGAGCTTTGCCCCACACGAAGGTGACATTCCTTTTTGTCAACTTGTTGAGAGGACAAGCAATGGTTGAAAAGTCTTTCACAAAGCGACAATAGAAACCGGCCAACCCATGAAAACTTTGGAGTTCACTCACATTTGTTGGGATGGGCCAATCTCGTATGTCCTTTACCTTGGACACATCAACTTCAATGCCCTTCGAAGAAACGACAAATCCAAGAAAAATCAACCTGTCTTTAGCATAAGTGCACTTGGGAAGATTAGCATAAAGCTTTTCATGTCAAAGGATTTGCAAGACTTCCTTGACATGTTTAATATGGTCCTCAAGTGACTTGCTATAAACAAGTATATCATCGAAATAGACAACAACACTTTTTCCAATGAGAGAACGCAAGATATGATTCATAAGGCGCATGAAGGTGGATGGGGCATTAGATAAACCAAAGGTAATAACCAACCATTCATAGAGATCAAGTTTGGTCTTGAAGGCGGTTTTCCACTCATCACCTTCAGCCATGCGTATTTGATGGTAACCACTACGAAGATCAATTTTCAGAAAATAGTGGCTCCACACAACTCATCAAGCATGTCATTGAGACGTGGTATGGGATGTCGATAACACACGATGATATCATTGATTGGACGGCAGTCCATGCATAACCGTAACGTATCATCCGTTTTTGGAACAAGAATCACGGGTACGGCACTTGGACTCGTGCTAACTTGGATCAAACCTTTGGAGACGAGTTGGTTGATTTGACGTTCAATCTCCTTTGTCTCCTCCGGGTTCATGTGGTAAGCGGCACGGTTTGGAAGGGGTGTGCTAGGGATGAGGTCAATGCGATGCTCAATTCCTTGAAGAGGAGGTAGTGCATATGGAAGTTCTTCGGTAAACACATCCTTGAATTCCTGCAAAACAATCATCAAAGATGGAGGAAACATTGGTTAATTCATTAGTGCCTTGCGCTAGTCCCTTGTAGATGAGGACATAGTGCAAGATGGATGGGTTGTTCCGCACATCTCTCATCTCACGTTTGGTGGCAAGGAGAACACTCTTAGTTTTTCCACTCGGGTTTGGCTTGTGCCTCTCACTCACTATGAGGTGGTTCTCTCACTCACCGCTCTTCTCACAAGTAGCTGTTGTGGTTTGAGCCCTTGCTAAAGCCTTTGCATTGTCCGCAATTATTTGGCTAGGAGTCATTGGTTGCAAAACACATGTTTTGTTGAGCCATTTGAAGGTGTACACATTGGTGCGACCATCATGTAGAACAGCCTTGTCGAATTTCCATGGTCGACCAAGGATCATGTGGAAAACTGTCATAGGAACCACATCGCACTCCACCGTGTCTTTGTCAGGACCAATGGCGAAGGAGACCAATACAATATGCTTGATCTTCATGGACTCTTGGTCATTTAGCCATTGCACGTGGTAGGGGTGCTTGTGCGGATGGAGGGTGAGGTTGATCTTCTCACACAACTTGGTGCTAGCAAGGTTGTGGCAACTCCCTCCATAGATGATCACTTTGATCGATTTCCCATTGATGCTGGCTCGTGTTTGGAAGATATTTGAGCGTTGGTCTTCATGCTCTTGTGCTTGAGTGGTCAAGATCCTTGTGACAATAAGCGATGGACTTGCGTCATGTTCACACATGAGGAGTTCTTGGTCATCTTCCACTCGTTGCCTTGCCATTGCTTCCTCGACTCGGGCATTAAATTCATCTTCACTCAAGTACTCTTCGTCGCCATTGTCATGGATGAACAACACTTTCTTGTTTCCACACTCGGCCGACTTGTGTCCCTTGCCTCCGCACTTGTAGCATTCACCGTTTAAAGGTGTATCACTCTTTGCTTGTTTACCACTTGGGGCAGTTTTCCTTGAGGAAGTGTGGGATTGAAGGAAGGCTTGGAGGTACTTGAGGAGCTTCCATTGAATGTTGTTGGCGTAGCGGTTGAAGCTTGCTTGTAGGTGAAATATGTCTTGGGCTTGTTGTACTTGATGTCCTCTTGCACTTGACGTTCGGCCTTTGTTGTGATGTGCACAAGCTCAACCATGTTGTTGTATGTTTGGAACTCGATGATGCGCTTGATTAGGTGATTCAAGCCAATAAAGAAACGTGCCATAGTTTTCTCTATGCGCTCTTCAATGTTGGCGCGGATCAAGTTGAGTTCCATTTCCTTGAACTACTCTTCCACAGTCTTTGTCCCTTGACGAAGCGATTGAAGGTTGTTGAAAAGGTCACGTGTGTAGTGCGCGGGGACAAAACGGAATCTCATGTGAGCCTTCATGTCATGCCAAGTTGTGATTGGTGTCTCTTTCCTTGCGTCACGAGCAACTTGAAATTGTTCCCACCAAAGGTTGGTGTAATCATCAAACTCAAGCGAAGCCATGGCAACCATCTTCTCATTGCTATAATTGTGCATGCGGAAGATCTTGTCGACTTTGAGTGCCCATGAGAGGTATTCTTCGGGGTCATTGGATCCGGTAAACTTGGGCATTGTGAACTTGAGCTTGCCGAAAGTTTCTTCATCATTGCGGTCATTGCAACGATCTTGGTGACCTTGTTGATGATCTTGTGGTTGGGGAGGTGGAACTTGATTGTCGCGATCTTGTTGAGGATCTTTCTCTTGATATTGTTGTGGTGGAGCTTGATCTTGCTCTTGGTGTGGTTGTTGACGATGTTGGGGCACTTGGGCCTCATGAGGGTGTTGAGGATGTGGAGCCTCATGACGCAGTTGATGACGAAGAGGAGCCTTGTTCCTCGGTTGGTGATGATAATTAGGCACATGGGCCTCACGGCGAAGATCATGGTCTTGAGCCTCATGACGTGGTGCGCGTCGCTCAACTTGTACCACTTGGCGCTCCAAGTTTTGGTGGTGTGGAGGGGGCGCCTCGTGATGACCATGGTGTCGGTGTGGACGGTTGTGGAATGCCAAAGAACAAACCAAGATAAAAGGGATAGTCAAAAGTGGGTAAAATCCAACAAAACTCAAGTCAAAGGTGAAGGTCAACAACTCAAAAGGGTGACGGAAGCCTACGACTATATACACACACATGGAGATTGTTGGGATTGACACAACTATGAAAATGAGCAAACAAAATGTCCTAATGAATACTACGCTCGTTGTCGTGCCAATGCAAGGAGAGACCATGGCTCGTTTGCAAGGAAGAAAAATGAGCAACGGATTTGTGCACTTGCCTTGGTCGCTCTTATTTCTCTCGTGCTTACAAGCTTTGAGACTCTCTTTTGCTATGGGAGACAATTTTTCTTTTTATTTTGCTTTGTATCTTTTTTTGCTCTCCCTTGATGCTACCAAGTCACTCTTGCTATTGCTTTTACACTCTCACTATCCAAGGACAAGTGCGCAATGCTCAAGAAAACACAAGATGAGCCACTCTCATGGGATAGATACACACAAAGGAAGATAGGGGTTAACAAGGTGACGCAAATTATACCTGTGTTGTTGATGATGAACTTGACGTCGGTGGTGCGGGATGATGTTCGTGGGCCGTGGTGTCGATGAGCGCGGGAGTTATCGATGCGGAATCTTGTTGTTAGTTGACAACACGCACACAGGCACAAACAAACAAGTGGAAATTAGCCAATGCAAGATAAGAGGCAAAATTGTCAAAATCAAGCGTCGGGGTCGGAGACTCCGGGGTCTCAGGCTGGAAACTCCAGTCCAGGCCGAAGACTCCGGTGTGGACAGGCCAGAAACTCTGGTGTGGGCCAGAGACTCCGGTCTGCAGGTCCGAAAACTCCGGTCTGGAGTCAGATCGCGAACTGCTCGTGTTCTTGAGCGGAAATGCACGCCTTGGGTCCTCAAATCCGCGAACAATTGGCCAAATTGGGCCGGGAAAACATAGGATTAAGCTGGACTAACACCTTATACAAGATTTGGTCGGATCAAAACCACGAATAACAATCCAAATCAATAGATCGATCCAAAGGCAAATGTGGGCTATCTTTTGGGGATTTTCGAATTTTTGGTGGATATAAGAAAATTTTATGGGGGAATTCGTGAGCAACGAAGCTCTTGATACCAATATGTTGAGGGAAAACCTCTAGGGTGGCTCGATCTTTCATGAATTCCGTTCAAATCGAGGATGGAGTGCGGGGGAAGGCGAGGCGGATGAGCAGGATGAACACACACACGATGAACACACTCACACAAAACCACGATAGACACCAATAGCTCACGCCAGCGGTGACCGGTCTGGTGCAATCCCTAAGATCAACATCGGGCGGATGACTCTCTCTTGAACCGGCACAGTGAGTAGGGAGACTCGGTGAGATCTTGACGTCTAGGCAAAGGGACTCCGATGCCTAGGCCTTGTACAACACGGAGGCACGATGCAAACTCCAACGAGGTTTGGGATATTTGGTGCTCCTTTGTCAAAGGAGCATGAGGTAAGAACTAGATAGATCCACAAGGGGTTTCCACTAATTCCAAATATCATGCGTAGGGTTTACAATAGAGGTGGGGGACTATATATAGGCCAGCCACAAAGTTAGGGGTACTTTAGGGATAATAGATAAGTTCTGGACGGACTAAGGGGTACATGGGCCGAAGGCCCAAAGGCCTTTTACATGCCTGGTGACGCTCGGTCCGGAGACTCTAGTGTGGTGGACCGGAGACTCCGGTCTGGGCCGGAGATTCTGGTCGATCGCCGGTCCATCTCCAGAGTGGCCATCTGGCTATCCTTGGGCTCGACTTGCGGGGTCAGACCGGAGGTGGGCCGGAGTCTTTGGTGGACCAGAGACTCTGGTGTGTGTAGACTAGAGACTCCGGTCTGAGCAGCTCCAGCGGCTCCTGCTCCTTGTCCTCCATCCTTAGGTGTTGTGTTGGAGCTTCGTACCTGATGATGCATAGAGTAGTTGCATGAATTAGCACACCATCCAAGGATGTATCAAATTGGCACGAGGAGAGGAGCGAGTTCACCTTAGCTTGTAGGAGTTTGGCTCGGGCACGAGTCATGGGTCCACTTGGGAAACTTGTTGGTGTAGATGTAGAGCGTCCGTAGGGCGGGCTACATCAGAGTTTCATTGCATGTGTTCTTTTCCAAACCACAATGATTCACATGACCACACACACTCAAGAGGGTGTAGTGATGCAACCTCTGTCACACTAGTGCTCCATTGCTTGTGGCAGTTGCATTCCAGCATGTTCTAGGGTTTTCTGCCATGGTTTGACACATGGAGTGTCATCATGTGTTCTTCTCCAAACCACAATGATCCACATGACCACACACACACTCAAGTGGGTGTGGTGATGTAACCTATGTCACACTGGTGCTCCATTGCATTTGGCAGTTGCATTCCAGCATGTTCTAGGGCTTTATGACCACGGTTTGACATAATGGAGTGTCATTGCATGTGCTATTTTCCAAACCACAATGATCCACATGACCACAAACACTCAAGTGGGTGTGGTGATGCAACCTCGGTCACACTGGTGCTCCATTGCATGTGGTAGTTGCATTCCAGCATGTTCTACGACTTATTTTTACCATCGTTTGACACATGGAGTGTCATTGCATGTACTATTTTCTAAACCACAATTATCCACATGACCACAAACACTCAAGTAGGTGTGGTGATGCAACCTCGGTCACACTGGTGCTCCATTGCATGTGGCAATTGCATTCCAGCATGTTCTACGACAGTTTTACCATGGTTTAACACATGGAGTGTCAATGCAAGTGTTCTTTTCAAAACACAATGGTCCACATGACCCCACACACTCAAGTGGGTGTGGTGATGCAACCTGTGTCACATTGGTGCTCCATTACATGTGGCAATTGCATTTCAGCATGTTCAAGGGCTTTTTGGCAATAGTTTCACATAATGGAGTGTCATTGCATGTGTTATTTACGAAAGCACAATGATCCACATGACCACCCACACTCAAGTGGGTGTGGTGATGCAACCTCTATCACACATGTGCTCCATTGTGTGTGGCAGATGCATTCCAGCATGTTCTAGGGCTTTTGACCATGGTATGACACAATGGAGTGTCATCGCATGTGTTGTTTACCAAACCACAATGATCCACATTACCACACACACTCAAGTGGGTGTGGTGATGCAACCTGTGTCACACTGGTTCTCCATTGCATGTGGCAATTGCAGTCCAGCATGTTCTAGTGCTTTCTGACCATGGGTTGACACATGGAGTGTCATTTCATGTGTTCTTTTCTAAACCACAATGATCCACATGACCACACACACTCAAGTAGGTGTGGTGATACAACCTCTCTCACATTGGTGCTCCATTGCATTCCAGCATGATCTAGGCCTATCTAACCTTGGTTTGACACAATGGAGTGTCATTGCATGTGTTTCTACCAAACCACAATGATCGAAAAGACCACACACACTATAGCGGGTATGGTGATGCAACCTTTGCCATGCTGGTGCTCCATTGCATGTGCCATTTTGCATTCCAGCAAGTTCTAAGGCTTTCTAACCAAGGTTTGACACAAGGAGTGTCATTGCATGTGTTCTTTTCCAAACCACAATGATCCACATGACCACACACACTCAAGTGGGTGTGGTGATGCAACCTCTGTCACACTGGTGCTCCATTGCATGTTCCATTTGCACTTCAACATGTTCTAGGGCTTTCTGACCACAATTTGACACAATGGAGTATCATTGCATGTGTTGTTTAGTAAACCACAATGATCCACATGACCACACACACTCAAGTGGGTGTGGTGATGCAACCTCTGTCACACTAGTGCTCCATTGCATGTGGCATTTGCATTCCAGTATGTTATAGGGCTTTCTAACCATGGTTTGACACATGGAGTGTCATTGCATGTGTTCTTTTCCAAACCACAATGATCCACATGACCACACACACTCAAGTGGGTGTGGTGATGCGACCTCTCTCACACTAGTGCTCCATTTCTTGTGACAGTTACATTCCAGCATGTTCTAGGGCATCCTGCCCATGGTTTGACACATGGAGTGTCATTGCATGTGTTCTTCTCCAAACCACAATGATCCACCTAACCACACACATTCAAGTGGGTGTGGTGATGCAACCTCGCTCACACTGGTGCTCCATTCCTTGTGGCAGTTGCATTCCAGCATGTTCTAGGCTTTCCGCCCATGGTTTAACACATGGAGTGTCATTGCATGTGTTCTTCTCCAAACCACAATGATCCACATGACCACACACACTCAAGTGTGTGTGGTGATGCAACCTATGTCACACTGGTGCTCCATTGCATGTGGCAGTTGCATTCCAGCATGTTCTAGGGCTTTATGACCATGATTTGACATAATGGAGTGTCATTGCATGTGCTATTTTCCAAACCACAATTATCCACATGACCACAAACACTCAATAGGTGTGGTGATGCAACCTCGGTCACACTGGTGCTCCATTGCATGTGGCAGTTGCATTCCAGCATGTTCTACGACTTTTTTACCATGGTTTAACACGTGGAGTGTCAATGCAAGTGTTCTTTTCCAAAACACAATGGTCCACATGACCCCACACACTCAAGTGGGTGTGGTGATGCAACCTCTGTCACATTGGTGCTCCATTACATGTGGCAGTTGTATTCCAGCATGTTCTAGGGCTTTTTGGCCATAGTTTGACATAATGGAGTGTCATTGCATGTGTTATTTACGAAACCACAATGATGCACATGACCACACACACTCAAGTGGGTGAGGTGATGCAACGTCTATCACACAGGTGCTCCATTGCGTGTGGCAGATGCATTCCAGCATGTGCTTGGGCTTTCTGACCATGGTTTGACACATGTAGTGTCATTGCATGTGTTCTTTTCCAAACCACAATGATCCACATAACCACACATACTCAAGTGGGTGTGGTGATGCAAACTCTATCACATTGGTGCTGCATTGCATGTGGCAGTTGCATTCCAACATGTTCTACGACTGTTTTACCATGGTTTAACACATGGAGTGTCAATGCAAGTGTTCTTTTCAAAACACAATGGTCCACATGACCCCACACACTCAAGTGGGTGTGGTGATGCAACCTGTGTCACATTCGTGCTCCATTATATGTGGCAGTTGCATTTCAGCATGTTCAAGGGCTTTTTGGCAATAGTTTCACATAATGGAGTGTCATTGCATGTGTTATTTACGAAACCACAATGATCCACATGACCACCCACACTCAAGTGGGTGTGGTGATGCAACCTCTATCACACAGGTGCTCTATTGTGTGTGGCAGATGCATTCCAGCATGTTCTAGGGCTTTTGACCACGGTTTGACACAATGGAGTGTCATCGCATGTGTTGTTTACCAAACCACAATGATCCACATTACCACACACACTCAAGTGGGTGTGGTGATGCAACCTGTGTCACACTGGTGCTCCATTGCATGTGGCAGTTGCAGTCCAGCATGTGCTAGTGCTTTTTGACCATGGGTTGACACATGGAGTGTCATTTCATGTGTTCTTTTCTAAACCACAATGATCCACATGACCGCACACACTCAAGTAGGTGTGGTGATACAACCTCTCTCACACTGGTGCTCCATTGCATTCCAGCATGATCTAGGGCTTTCTAACCTTGGTTTGACACAATGGAGTGTCATTGCATGTGTTTCTACCAAACCACAATGATCGAAGAGACCACACACACTCTAGTGGGTATGGTGATGCAACCTTTGCCATGCTGGTGCTCCATTGCATGTGGCATTTTGCATTCCAGCAAGTTCTAAGGCTTTATAACCAAGGTTTGACACAAGGAGTGTCATTGCATGTGTTCTTTTCCAAACCACAATGATCCACATGACCACACACACTCAAGTGGGTGTGGTGATGCAACCTCTGTCACACTGGTGCTCCATTGCATGTTCCATTTGCACTTCAACATGTTCTAGGGCTTTCTGACCACGATTTGACACAATGGAGTATCATTGCATGTGTTGTTTAGTAAACCACAGTGATCCACATGACCACACGCACTCAAGTGGGTGTGGTGATGCAACCTCTGTCACACTAGTGCTCCATTGCTTGTGGCAGTTGCATTCCAGCATGTTCTAGGGTTTTCTGCCATGGTTTGACACATGGAGTGTCATTGCATGTGTTCTTCTCCAAACCACAATGATCCACATGACCACACACACACACTCAAGTGGGTGTGGTGATGTAACCTATGTCACACTGGTGCTCCATTGCATTTGGCAGTTGCATTCCAGCATGTTCTAGGGCTTTATGACCACGGTTTGACATAATGGAGTGTCATTGCATGTGTTCTTTTCCAAACCACAATGATCCACATGACCACACACACTCAAGTGGGTGTGGTGATGCAACCTCTGTCACACTGGTGCTCCATTGCATGTTCCATTTGCACTTCAACATGTTCTAGGGCTTTCTGACCATGATTTGACACAATGGAGTATCATTGCATGTGTTGTTTAGTAAACCACAATGATCCACATGACCACATGCACTCAAGTGGGTGTGGTGATGCAACCTCTGTCACACTAGTGCTCCATTGCATGTGGCATTTGCATTCCAGTATGTTATAGGGCTTTCTAACCATGGTTTGACACATGGAGTGTCATTGCATGTGTTCTTTTCCAAACCACAATGATCCACATGACCACACACACTCAAGTGGGTGTGGTGATGCGACCTCTCTCACACTAGTGCTCCATTTCTTGTGACAGTTACATTCCAGCATGTTCTAGGGCATCCTGCCCATGGTTTGACACATGGAGTGTCATTGCATGTGTTCTTTTCCAAACCACAATGATCCACCTGACCACACACATTCAAGTGGGTGTGGTGATGCAACCTCGCTCACACTGGTGCTCCATTCCTTGTGGCAGTTGCATTCCAGCATGTTCTAGGCTTTCCGCCCATGGTTTGACACATGGAGTGTCATTGCATGTGTTCTTCTCCAAACCACAATGATCCACATGACAGTTGCATTCCATCACCGCACATGCAACCTATGTCACACTGGTGCTCCATTGCATTTGGCAGTTGCATTCCAGCATGTTCTAGGGCTTTATGACCATGATTTGACATAATGGAGTGTCATTGCATGTGCTATTTTCCAAACCACAATTATCCACATGACCACAAACACTCAATAGGTGTGGTGATGCAACCTCGGTCACACTGGTGCTCCATTGCATGTGGCAGTTGCATTCCAGCATGTTCTACGACTTTTTTACCATGGTTTAACACATGGAGTGTCAATGCAAGTGTTCTTTTCCAAAACACAATGGTCCACATGACCCCACACACTCAAGTGGATGTGGTGATGCAACCTCTGTCACATTGGTGCTCCATTACATGTGGCAGTTGTATTCCAGCATGTTCTAGGGCTTTTTGGCCATAGTTTGACATAATGGAGTGTCATTGCATGTGTTATTTACGAAACCACAATGATCCACATGACCACACACACTCAAGTGGGTGTGGTGATGCAACCTCTATCACACAGGTGCTCCATTGCGTGTGGCAGATGCATTCCAGCATGTGCTTGGGCTTTCTGACCATGGTTTGACACATGTAGTGTCATTGCATGTGTTCTTTTCCAAACCACAATGATCCACATGACCACACATACTCAAGTGGGTGTGGTGATGCAAACTCTGTCACATTGGTGCTCCATGGCATTCCAGCATGATCTAGGGTTTTCTGACCTTGGTTTGACACAATGGAGTGTAATTGCATGTGTTTCTACCAAACCACAATGATCCAGAAGACCACACACACTCAAGTGGGTGTGCTGATGCAACCTCTATCACGTTTGTGCTCCATTGCATGTGGCATTTGCATTCCAGCATGATCTAGGGATTTCTGATAATGGTTTGAGACAATGGAGTGTCAGTTCATGTGTTTTTACCAAACCACAATGATCCACATGACCACACACACTCAAGTGGGTGTGGTGATATGTAGCATCCCAATTTTCTAACAATTGCAATGCTACTTGCCTAGTCTATATATTGCTACTTCCTATATGTCATTAAATGCATTATCATTATATCATGCTCATGTCATCATGCCACATTGCATTTGAGCATCATATTCAAACACTTGCATTTGGTTCTTATCTTCATATTGCATCTTGTTTTTGCCTCTTATTAATATTGTTGCTTCTTGATATGTTGTATTTGGCTTCTAATATATTTTTAAATGCCCAATATGAGTTGGGGGCATATCTCTTGCAAATCTTCCACCACTAGCTTTCCATGTCAACTTCCTTGGGATATACTCCTTAATCTTCAATATATATCTATGTGGTATTTCTTTCGGTTGGTATTTAACTCATGCCACATATACACTGCCATCCATATACATACACATACACATGTCCTTTCTTCGCACATGCAAATGTATTCTCCTTCCATCTATTTTTATTGTTTTTGCTTCTTGTTATGTCTCAAGTGAGGATGAATTTGAATCTCCTCATACTCAAAAACCCTATCTAGCCTACATCTAATTAATCAAGCTACCTAGATTTATCTACACCAAGTTTCCTAGTTATCTCTACACGTGTGTGCATGTGCAACATTCAAACACACATATACCTCACCCATGCACATGCATGCAATCTCATACATACACCCCCACCGTGAGCTATCTCTTGGCCACACCCAAAAATCCTAGCTAGATCATCTATGGTTATGCATCAACCAACCCCTCTCTCTGAACCGCACCACCAACCCAGCTAGCTAAACACTCTGGTGAATCATCGATCAATTGGAGGCTGCACCTTCTCTACACCTGATTGCACCTGATCAAAACCGCGTTCCCCATATCGAGCCAGCCGCAACCGAACCTGGTACATCGACCCTCCCTGACCTAGTTCGACTCCACCCAACCGATGGACAGCGAGGCTGATCGTGCCCTGTTTCTCTTCCCCCTCACATGCCCGACGCCAACCAAGCCCACGCCTCACGCGTGCTCTCGCTTCCTCCCTGCATAAGCGAGCAGCAACACCACAGGCACCATCCCCATCCACTCCTTCCCCCGATCTAGATCTCGAGCTACATCTCTTCTACTCCCTTGCCTAGCTTTGGCCACCACCTGTCCATGGCAACCTGGAGCTTCCCAAGGCAGGCCAAGTGCATCAGCAGAGTCCCCTGCTTCCTCTTCTTCAACCTGAACACAGAGCTGCACAATTAGCGCGCCGGAAGACGCTCGCCGCTGCCGTGCCGCCATGGTCACCGCCGCCATCTCCTACCTCTTTTGGTCGTCTCCGTCGCTCTCGAGCTCCACCGACGTCCTCTGAACCATCTCGGTGAGCTGCTCGTTCTCCATGTGCCCTCCTCCTGTTTTTTGTTGTTGTTTCCTCCCATGGCCATGAACGCAGTAGCTCAACTCATGTCCGTTTCCGTCTTGTGCCGCTCGCCATCGACGTGGTCAACGCCAAGCGCAGCCACCATGTCCGCAAGGTCCGCCTCGACGTATCTGACCTCCAACACCTGCCCACGGTCCTTTCCACTACCAGCGTTGCCTTCCCGTTGCACCCTCGCACGCTCTGCCGCTCGTCGCGCGTTCGAGCAGCAGCAGAAAAACCCCGCGACGCCTCCCTGTTCTGCGAGCTCTCCCGCCGCACCTAGCCCTCCTCCAGCAAAATCCCCAACACGGAAAACACTCTTGGTGCATCCTTCTATCCGTAGCACAAGACCTCACTCAAAATGGTGTAGTAAATCTCTCGATATCTTTCGTGAAAGATCAATGTTCTTCTCTGAAATCTGCAGGCAACGATAGCAGCACCACCACCACTCTGCAGTGCCTCTGTTCTTGTTGTTTTGCTAGCAAATCTGGACTTCCTCCAGCGAGACTCTTTATCCCCCGTTGATCTCGGTTGACCTAGCTTTCAGTAGCACCAAACAACACGCAAAATGGAGGCATGTAGCTCCCAGAATCATCCTCGAAACTTCACCCAATCTCACAGTTTCTGCTGATGAAATTCGTCCTTCGCGTCAACACTTCACAAAACATTCAGAAAACAGTTTTTAATATTTTTTATGCTGCCAAAACCCCACTAGAATAGCGTGTTCCCCTCCGAATCTGTGAATGCCGTAAATACGAAAGTTGTAGCTCTCGTCCTTTCCTAGAAATAACTCTTCTACGGCAAACTCTATTTCGTTCCAGTTTTGTCTCCAGGATCAACCCAAGATAGAAGATGTTAACAGTTCTCTGTTCTAGTTTTTCTTGTTATCAGTTGACCTCCAAAATCACTCCAGAACTCATACTCCCTTTCCAATTTTGAAAATCTTGTAAACACCAAAGTTGTAGAGCTCATCCCCCTCTACAACTATGCTCTTATCAAATATTTCAAATTCCCAACAGATCTCTCTTCACGGTCAGTCCAAATCGGAATGTTTTAAATAAAACTATGCAATTTCAAACTTGGAACTTTGACCACATTTTATAAGTATGGCATGTACTATTTTGGGAAAAACTCAAAACATCATTTTTGTTTTTCTTTTAAAATTCTGAACATGAATATAATATCTGTTTAAATTGTGCCATGTTGGAAAATAATAAATATTTACAGGATATTAATAAATGCTTAAATCATGATTAAATCTCAACTCTATATTGCTAATTCCAAATGTTGTAAGTAATACATGTTTTCTAATCAAAAAAATGCAAGGATTAAGAATATGTCACCCAAAAGGGTTTCTGGGTAATTAAAATTTCGAAATTGGTTTAATGCTAATAAATGCCTTTTTCTTAAGTAATCCATAACTTTATTTTCATAATTCCAAATTCGATAAATAATATGTCTAAATCGATCAGCGTGACGAGCCCGTTCTTATTATGCATTCCATGATATGAATTGAAGCATGCATCATATAAATATTAAATAATCAGAACTGTTTATGCAAGTAAAACTTGGCCAAATAATTAATAAAAATGCTTATTTCTTGTTCCTATACCTCACCCATGCCATGCTATGCTATGCCATGTAAATTGTGCATCATTCCATCATGGCATACTTGTTTGCTTGTTGCATATTATTTATATGATTGTGCAATGTATTTATTTCGGCCCCTTGTGTGTTTGGTTTTTATCCGGATAGACACTGAGCAGGGAGAATACCAAGAGCCTCAGGAGTATTACCCGGATCCTTCCTATTCGACAACAGAACTGCCAGGCAAGCAATTCCCCAAGCTTGCATACATATAGTACCTATGCTTATATCTTACTCTTGCATCATTGAGTCACGATTGCATTAAATTGAATCCCAAGTATTGCATAGCCTTTACTTTTCAACCCCACCAAAGCTTGTACCTCAATCCCATGAGCCATTACTGCAAGAGTTGTTTGAGTCATGCGAGTTGTAGAATTGCATGTGTAGGTGATGACCCACAAGTATAAGGGGTGTATCGCAGTATTTTTGATAAGTAAGAGTGTCGAACCCAACGAGGAGTAGAAGGTGCTGGCTAGTGGTACGGATCAGGAATTCTCTGCAATACTTAGCAAACGGATTTTTAGGGGTTTTCGATAAAGCAAGTAAACAAAGTACGAGTAAATAAAAGACAGTAAGAATGAATGCAGCAAGTGGCCCAATCCTTTATGCAGCAAAGGACAAGCCGGTTGTATTTCTATAGATGACCAAACGTTCTCGAGGACACATGGGAAGACTGTCAAGTGCTTTCGCTTCATATAGTCGATTAATCTTCTCTAGCTTGCTAAGTGTTGTGTGGGTGAACCTGTGCTAATGTACCGCCCCATCCAAGACTAAATACATACTTGTGATTAAACCCCCTTGCAAACATCCGTAAGTACAAGAAAGTAATTAAGGTAGAAACCTAACCACAGCTTTAAACTCTAAGACCTTTACGTCCCTTATTCAATGGTTTCCTAACGGGGGTTCAGGTTTCTATCACTCCGGCAACCCCTACGATTAGTATCCAAATACACAATGGATTCCCCTAGGCCCATATAGGTGAAGTGTCATGTAGTCGACGTTCACATGACACCACTAGAAGAAGAACACCACAACTTAAATAACAATCTATTGAATCTTTCTCAACGCAACTCCACTACTAACAACAAGACTTCTCCCATGTCCTCAAGAACAAAACGAACTACTCACAAGACATCATATGGATCATGATCAGAGATGGAATAATGATGTATAACAATCTGAACATAAACAATAATTTAATGGTTCACTCAATAGCATCAACTATAAAGAGTAATCAACACCGGGAAAGTTTCCCCTATGAACTATGCAAGATTCAACTCAATTGTTACAGCAATATGAAGATGGTGATGAGGGTGCTTATGGTGATGATGGTGGTGATGATGATGATCTCGATGAAGTCCAGCTTGATGGTAGTGTTGATGGCGACGATCTTCCCTCTCCGGGAAGGAATTCCCCCGGCAGAAATCTGTATGCCGGAGAGATCTTTCTCTCTCGGTGTTTTCTGCCCCGCAGAGGCGGCATAATCTTTCTGTGGTCGCTCCTTGAGCTTAGGGTTTCGGGAGGTTGATATACGCCAGAGGGGAGAGGCTGGAGTGGGCCAGGGCGGCCACACCACTCCCTGGTGCGGCCTAGGCCTGCCCGCGCCATGGGGTGGTGTGGGACCCCTGTGGCCCACCTCCACTCCATCTTCTGGCATCCCGAGTCTTCTGGAAAAATAGGATTTTCCGTATATTTTCCCGGATTTTCTGATCTTCGCGAATTTTGCCTCCAAACAACACTTTTTCCATCAGAATCCTGACTGCAGCGGTCCATGCTCCAAAAGTCATCAACCATGCAAAAATAGATGAAATAACATAAGTATCACCTCTCAATACGAAATATATCAATGAATAATAGTGAATTAAGACATAGAATAGTGATGCAAAATGGACGTATCAACTCCCCCCAAGCTTAGACTTCGCTTGTCCCCAAGCAAAACTGAGCTCAATAAACATGACCTCAGGTTTATGGAGTGAAGAGTCGATAAAAGAATACGGACAAGAAGCATCACATTCATCAAATACATAGATCATAATAGAAGACAACTCACTATTATATAACTCAACATGTAATGAGTAAAGGAAACACAATAAAGATACATAAAGTGAATCATAATTGGTAATGGCAAACTTAGCTCTTGGTCGAAGAATAGTTGATAATTTGCTAGAGTTCACGAATAGCTGGTTTTTCAATGAAAGATTTCAAAGTAATAAACATCAAGATAAGAGAAATGTGCAAAATAAGGAACAAAAGAAACATGATTGAATAAATCATCATATGAATGAATGAAACACAACAACTCAAAATACTTGCTGAGATAGAAGGGAATAGGTTTACTGACTCAACTACAAAGTAAAAGAAAGGCCCTTCAAAGAGGGAAGCAGGGATTGCAAGTCTCATAAACAGCTCCCAAAAATTATGATACTTACTAGCTTTCAGCTCTCATTGCCCCTATCATAGGCATCTTTAGGTGATTAAGGTGAAAGTGAGGTCCAATCTGAGTTATATGCTTGACAGACTATAAACTGAAGATCCCAAGTCCCTTAAGTACGAGGGCCGCTCCTCATGCTACTCAACTTTAGTTACCGGTAAGTTCTTGTCATCGTAAGTATGTGCGTATCATTGAGAACCGCCAACGGGGTACCCCTTGCCCGATGATACGGAAGAATCCCCATATCAAAATGACAAGGCAAGCAGACAATGAGTATCTCAGCAATCTTCTTATTTACCATGGGAAAATGGTGCTTTTTTCTCTCTTTCCTCTTTTCATAGTATCTCTTTTTTTCTTTTCTTTTTCTCAATAGCTATCTCTCTCTTTTTTTTATAAGAAGAATGCTTCATAGAGACCATTATGGTTACGCTACAGGTTTCCACCATGTCATCATGGATTAGACCAGCGGCCCAGGCTTTTCTCTAACACACATACATAACTCCATGGACTTACAAGCTCCCCTTTTATTTCACACCGACGACATCCGCAAACAAAAGAGCAAGGTATCAACTAGGTATATATTTACAAGTGTTGAAAGCGTTCCCCGTGACAGCACGGTTCTGCTAATCCCCGGCCTATAATTTGCAAGCATATAACTTTCATGGAGAGTTCATAATGGTTCAGGTTTATTAAGTGCGGAAAATAAAGTGTGCCATCAAGTTCGTAAGAGCTTTAATCACTAATTTTCACATAACAAGTTTAATTTGGGAGGTAGACAAAACCAGAATTTACCTGGAATAGCAATAATGCTACTAGGTAGGTATTGTGGACACAAATGGCAAAGGTTTTGATTTAAAGGAGGTGGATGCACGAGAAGAAAACCCTCTCAGTACAGGTTTTTGGCTAGCAAGGCTGGGTAGCAAGTACAAGATTTGAAGGAAACAACCAAACATACAAATGATAAAAACAAACATGCATTCTTCCTTGGAAGCACAAAAGATCTTAACTAGAGAATACTAGACTTATGAGCAATTCAAGAAAGAAAGATGATGAAATTATTTTCCTCTAGAGTACTTCTATCTTTTTCTTTTCAACTCTCAAAAAGGTGTTGCTACTGACCGAGCCAGGTTTGCCAAAACCAACTAAATTAACTCAATGATCCCAGAGTGCTACCAATACTAACAACAAGATCAATCATATAACCACGAATTGAAAACTAACATAAGCCATGCAAAAGAGTGAATGATAGAACTTCCCATTAATATTCCATAACGGAAACTCACACCAAGGGATACATATCTAACGAGAGAGGGGAGACTTCCATAATGCAAACCATACTACATAATAACTCCTCTATTCATGATATGACTCTACTAATAAGGTAAAAAGATAGAAGATAGTGATGTGATACCGCGACACTCCCCCAAGCTTGGAACAAACCAAGGGGATGCCAAACCCGATGACGAATTACTCCTTTGGTGGTGGTGGTATCCTCTTGATGAGCTCTTTGATAAGTTTCCCAAAGTCCTCAATCTCAAAGGTGAGAGTACGAATCAACTCCAAGTTGTGCTCAATACGGCCCATAATCATTTCAGTTTGTGGATCCCAGCTCTTGTGATTCTTCTTCCATTCTTCCCACTTGGAGTCTTCTTTTCCTGCATGGTTATGGGTAAAGGTATGGAAGGTACTCTTGGTGTTTCGAGAAGGTGTCCTTGGTGCCAAGCAGTGACGCGGAGGCTTCCCTACAGATGACATCCGTGCCGTCCTTCTGATCCTGGCAGGGTTCGCCACCACTCCAATGCTTGCAATGGTAGTGCCGGTGTGCTTTGCTTCCTCTTCACCTTCACTCTTGATCTTCTTCTCCTTCCCGGGGTCTTGGAGGTCTTCCTCCATAGGTTCCTTCCCTTTATCCTTGGCGGACACCATTGTGCTTCTAAGCCTTCAAAGAGTGTGTCCTGGCAGAAACAGATCGAAACAAAAACACGACGAAAACACGATATACGGACCTTGGGAGATCCGGGGGGTTATATATTACGAAGTTTCATATCAAAAGGAAGGTACTGGGAGAAAACGAGTCGGAGGCGGAGTCCTGGGTGGCCTCACCACCCGGTGGCGCGGCTAGGGGTGGGCCCGCGCCATGGGGTGGTGTGGGCCACCCTGGCTCCATTTCCGTCCCTTCTTCGCTTCATAGCTTTCCTTATCGACTGAAAACTGCAAAAATATAGTTGGATAGTATTTCTGCAGAACTTTTCTTACCAAAACTGTTACCTAGTTGGAAACGGGCTCAGCAGGTCTCTGAATTTGGTATCTAGTAGATTCTTCCGGAGTCATCTCTTGAATATCATCAATATCTTCATCTTCATACACTTATTACTTGAGTCATAAAACCCTTCTCTTCTTATTACACCATTATCTCCACTTCCTGGAAATTTCTTTCACACAAAACTTCACACAGTTCTCATTAGCAACATTAGTATAAGTGAAGTGATAAAACCTTTTTAGTCCAACTTCAACTGAAAACCATCAAAACATAAGCTACTGTAGCAACTCCTTCCGAAAACCCAAAAAGAATTCAAAAAAGAAATTGAATAAAGAAGCAAATGCAAGATTGGCAAAATCTGTCAAAACAGACCAGCAGGTAAAGATCGATTTTTTCAAACATCTTCTGTTGCTCAAATCAAAAAGTGCAAAACTAACGAAAGTTAAATAACAAATGGGGCAAAAGCACAAAAAATTACAGCTCAATCCGACATACAGAGATCTCTCACGAATTTATACGGTGGAGCACAAAAATCTGTTTCGGGACAACAACTTCTCCAAATCTTACTTCTCTCTCATTAGAGGTTGATCTTGACACAAAAACCAAGCAAAACGGATAAAGAGCGATTATTACCGAAGTAATAACTTCCAAGACTCAAAGAAACAAAAACAGACTAAAAGCAAAAACAAATTGGGTTGTCTCCCATAAAGCTCTTTCTTTATAGCCATTAAGATGGGCATGATAATTTTGAAGAAGCTCTCATAGGGATATGATTTGAAGTGAAAGAGAGCAGAAGCAAAAACACACACACATTCAAGTCTAACCCACTTCCTATGCAAGGGGATTTTGTAAACAAACAAGTTATTGAAACCAGAGGCAATTTGCATAAGAAGGCAAAAGAAGTGCAACATAAGAACTTTCAGCATAAAACGAGGAAACTTGATATTATTGAGATGCATAAGAACAGTTTTCCCTCTCTCATAATAACTTTCAGTATCATGCATAAACTTAACAATATAGCTATCGCAAGGACCATCATAGCAATGATCACTTATTCTGACAGAAAACACAGGAATACTAGCTCTCATAACACAACTTTGTGAAACAATATTAGAGGTATCCTTACAAAGGATAGGGTGTCCCTCTTTTTCATATATAGTAACAAAGTCCTTCACATTTGCTACTATAGGTTCATCAACCATTTGTTTATCAGGTTCAACAGCTTTGTTCATACTTTCATTAACCATACTAGCTATCATAGAATGTTCCTTTACCTTAACTAGGAAAGGCATTTTCTCAATATAAGGTTCAGGTAAAACATGATTAGCAGTATAAACTTCAGTATTTCTTGCAAGAACACTCTTAGCAATATCTTTATAAGGTTCATGATACTTATTCCACTTCTTTTTAGGCACTTCAATGTAGGAAGCAAAGGCCTTAAAATAAGAAGCAATAGCTTGAGAGTCTAGACCGTAAGCATTTTTAATATTTTGAAAGTCATCAGTTCCCATAAAAGATTCAATGCATTCATAATCATAATTTATACCTGACTTTCTACCTTTGTCATTCTCCCAAGCTTCAGCATTGTCTTGAATACGATCTAGAAGGTCGCATTTAGCTTCTTCTTCCATACGAG
Organism: Avena eriantha; assembly: GCA_910589775.1. Lineage (NCBI taxonomy): Eukaryota > Viridiplantae > Streptophyta > Magnoliopsida > Poales > Poaceae > Avena > Avena eriantha. The sequence goes on along the minus strand of OU342742.1, from coordinate 378,232,182 downwards.
TGAATGATCCAGCACAAGAAGCATCCAATAAATCCTTGTCATGTAGAGGGAGCCTTGCATAAAAGTTGTTGATAATAATATTGTTGGGGAGATCATGAATGGGACATTTGAGCATTAGTAACTTCAATCTCCCCCAAGCTTGGGCTGTACTCTCTCCATCAAGAGGCCAAAAGTTGTATATTTGATTCCGATCTTTATGAATCTCACTAGGAGGATAAAACTTTGAATAAAAGAGAGGCACTATTTCCTCCCATTCCAGAGCTTGACCATTCTTCAGAAGCTTATACCATTCCTCAGCTCTTCCTTTCAGTGATAATGAGAATAACTTCTTCTTAACTTGATCTATACTAATACCTGCACACTTGAACAACGCGCATAATTCGTGTATAAAGAGTAAATGATCACCGGGATGGACAGTTCCATCCCCAACATAATAGTTATCCATAACACGATCAATAATTCTTGTAGGTATTTTGAAAACATTTTTCTCAGCGGGTGGTGGCTTATCTACTACCTTAGCATTGGTAGTAGCATTACCAAATAAGAAACTCAGTGAATTATCCATAACGAAAATAAAGCAACTAGCAGAAGTAAACAATACTCACAGTAGAAGTTTCCTTTACCAGTTCCACTCTCCAATAGCGCTTCACTCCCCGGCAACGGCGCCAGAAAATAGTCTTGATGACCCACAAGTATAGGGGGTGTATCGCAGTATTTTCGATAAGTAAGAGTGTCGAACCCAACGAGGAGCAGAAGGTGCTGGCTAGTGGTATGGATCAGGAATTCTCTGCAATACTTAGCAAACGGATTTTTAGGGGTTTTCGATAAAGCAAGTAAACAAAGTACGAGTAAATAAAAGACAATAAGAATGAATGCAGCAAGTGGCCCAATCCTTTATGCAGCAAAGTACAAGCCAGTTGTATTTCTATAGATGACCAAACGTTCTCGAGGACACATGGGAAGACTGTCAAGTGATTTCGCTTCATATAGTCGATTAATCTTCTCTAGCTTGCTAAGTGTTGTGTGGGTGAACCTGTGCTAATGTACCGCCCCATCCAAGACTAAATACATACTTGTGATTAAACCCCCTTGCAAACATCCGTAAGTACAAGAAAGTAATTAAGGTAGAAACCTAGCCACAACTTTAAACTCTAAGACCCTTACGTCCCTTGTGCAATGGTTTCCTAACGGGGGTTCAAGTTTCTGTCACTCCGGCAACCCCTATGATTAGTAGCCAAATACACAATGCATTCCCCTAGGCCCATATAGGTGAAGTGTCATGTAGTCGATGTTCACATGACACCACTAGAAGAAGTACACCACAACTTAAATAACAATCTATTGAATCTTTCTCAACGCAACTCCACTACTAACAACAAGACTTCTCCCATGTCCTCAAGAACAAAACGAACTACTCACAAGACATCATATGGATCATGATCAGAGATGGAATAATGATGTATAACAATCTGAACATAAACAATAATTCAATGGTTCACTCAATAGCATCAACTACAAAGAGTAATCAACACCGGGAAAGTTTCCCCTATGAACTATGCAAGATTCAACTCAATTGTTATAGCAATATGGAGATGGTGATGAGGGTGCTGATGGTGATGATGGTGGTGATGATGATGATGATCCCGATGAAGTCCAGCTTGATGGTAGTGTTGATGGCGACGATCTTCCCTCTCCAGGAAGGAATTCCCCCAGCAGAAATCTGTCTACCGAAGAGATCTTTCTCTCTCGGTGTTTGCCGCCCTGCAGAGGCGGCGAAATCTTTCTATGGTCGCTCCTCGAGTCTTAGGGTTTTGGGAGGTTGATATACGCTAGAGGGGAGAGGCTGGAGTGGGCTATGGCGGCCACACCACCCCCTGGCGCGGCCTAGGCCTGCCCGCACCATGGGGTGGTGTGGCCCCCCTGTGGCCCACCTCCACTCCATCTTCTGGCATCCTGAGTCTTCTGGAAAAATAGGATTTTCCGTATATTTTCCCGGATTTTCTGATCTTCGCGAATTTTGCCTCCAAATAACACCTTTTCCATCAGAATCCTGACTGCAGCGGTCCATGCTCCAAAAGTCATCAACCATGCAAAAATAAATGAAATAACATAAGTATCACCTCCCAATATGAAATATATCAATGAATAATAGTGAATTAAGACATAGAATAGTGATGCAAAATGGACGTATCAGTAGGGTTTGTGGGAGTCTTTGGATAACGAGGTACCTAAACAACTTAATCTGAGTAGTAATAGGATAACTAATGAAAGAGGCATCGGTGATCATTATCTGCTATCTGGTTCTTTAAGCTCACTTGTGTCACGTAGGACCTCGAGTACTTGATTCCTTTTCCTTGATTATTCACACTATCCACATACGGGAGACTCTATGAATCCCCCTTTGCCCGAGCTTGATTCACACGTTATTTCTTGGGGCCATAAAGTAGTTTGGAGCTTTATTATTATCCTGTACTTATGCCATGCTTTACTGCTTTATTTACGATTGTGCGTGGAGCACCTGTACTGTTTTGGGACGTGGAATGTTTTCGCGGTATCAACAAGTCCAGTCACACTTTCGGGTTCCCAGTCGTTTATAGCCATTGACACAAACCCTGGGTCCGTCTCGGAGCCGGCCAAGTTCGTTGCGGGTAGCTTAGTGGGGTGGCCCCCTAAAATGATTTATGAATCCAGTGAATGCTTTGTCATGAGGCCTCGTTGTGTTTTATTTGGTTCTTCCCGAGGTTGATCGTGTGTGTGTTGCTATTTGTGCACCCCTGTAGGGTAAATATTTTTGAAAGCCATGTCCGCGGTTATGGACGACTTGGAGCACAGTTTCTCGATCATAGACAAGCATAACTAAAGTACCGCCTTTAATTTGACTAAGACATGACTAGTAATTAGTACAACACTCATGGAATGGTTAATAAAATTGCCAACAGATGGATTGTTCTTCCGTTTTCTCGTCGGTAAGCGAGAAGGAGGGCGAGCGAGGTTAATTATGTTACTCATATAACTATTGCTATTAATTAACGAGCGTCCGTCCATCTCTGGTTGGGCAGATGTGTAGCGTGTCTCTATAGAACTTTGTAGCTATTATCTTTCGATGCAATTGCGTCATCCTAGGTTGTTCCCTTTAGATGCATTAAGACTTGCTGAGTACCCCTAGGGTCCCACACGATAAATATTTGGTTTAGGTGGACAGGTATACTCTCAGGAAGGCTACTGGATTGAGGAGACGGATGATGGTGGCAACGACTGTCAGGTGTAGAGATTCCGGGGATGGAGATCCTTGAGATCTGTGGGCGGGATGTGCTTATTTTCGAGGCATCTTATGCCAATTTGCTTCTTAATCCGTACTCTGATCTTGTTTTCCGCTTCCGCTTTAAACTCTGGTGTGTGATGTATGAGGAGGTATCCTAAACTATTATATCTATCTACGATATTTGGATCTTGCTGTATGGCGTTGAATATTCCTATTTCTATTTCTTTTAGATGGTGTGACTTTGATGTCTATTGTAAGTCGTAGGCATACATACTCATTTGTGTATGCCGTGGTCGCGTTATCTGTCGCTTATGCCGCTTGCTCTTGTCCCGATGTTCTTGAAAGTGGATAAGGTGGTAGGACGGTACCGTGCCCTACTCCGCTTCGACGGGCCTACATGTGGGTGGCCTTGGGCCTCCGCGGTAGAGTCACTTATCCACTTTTGGTTCCTCCAGGCTTGAACTTAGAGCGTAATGTCCGAGGTATTACATGATGCAACCACTGTCACACTGGTGCTCCATTGCATGTTCCATTTGCACTCCAGCATGTTCTAGGGCTTTCTGACCACAGTTCCACACAATGGAGTGTTATTGCATGTGTTGTTTACAAAACCACAATGATCCACATGACCACACACACTCAAGTGGGTGTGGTGATGCAACCTCTGTCACACTGGTGCTCCATTGCATGTGGCATTTGCATTCCAGTATGTTATAGGGCTTTCTGACCATAGTTTGACACATGGAGTGTCATTGCATGTGTTCTTTTCCAAACCACAATGATCCACATGACCACACACACTCTAAGTGTATGTGGTGATGCAACCTCTGTCACACTGGTGCTCCATTGCATTCCAGCATGTGCCAGGGCTTTATGCCCATGGTTTGACACATGGATTGTCATTGCATGTGTTCTTTTCCAAACCACAATGATCCACATGACCACACACACTCAAGTGGGTGTGCTGATGCAACCTCTCTCACACTTGTGCTCTGTTGCTTGTGGCAGTTGCATTCCAGCATGTTCTGCGACTTTTTTACCATGGTTTGACACATGGAGTGTCAATGCAAGTGTTCTTTTCCAAAGAACAATGATACACATGACCCCACACACTCAAGTGGCAATGCAACCTCTGTCACATTGGTGCTCCATTGCATGTGGCAGTTGCATTCCAGCATGTTCTAGGCCTTTTAGCCATAGTTTGACATAATGGAGTGTCATTGCATGTGTTATTTACAAAACCACAATGATCGACATGACCACACACTCAAGTGGGTGTGACGATGCAACCTCTATCACACAGGTGCTCCATTGCATGTGGCAGATGCATTCTAGCATGTTCTAGGGCTTTTTTTTACCACGGTTTGACACAATGGATTATCATCGCATGTGTTGTTTACCAAAACACAATGATTCACATGACCACACACACTCAAGTGGGTGTTTGTGATGCAACCTCTATCACACTGGTGCTCCATTGCATGTGGCAATTGCATTCCAGCATGTGCTAGGGCTTTTTGACCATGGTTTGACACATGGAGTGTCATTGCATGTGTTCTTTTCCAAACCACAATGATCCACATGACCACACACACCCAAGTGGGTGTGGTGATGCCACCTCTGTCACACTGGTGCTCCACTGCATTCCAGCATGATCTAGGGCTATCCGAACTTTGTTTGACACAATGGAGTGCCATTGTATATGTTTCTACCAAACCACAATGATCCACAAGACCACACACACTCAAGTGGGTGTGCTAATGCAACCTCTATCATGTTGGTGCTCCATTGCATGTGGCATTTGCATTCCAACATGTTCTAGGGATTTCTGACAATGGTTTGACATAATGGAGTGTCATTGCATGTGTTTTTACCAAACCACAATGATCCACATGACCACACTCACTCAAGTGGATGCGGTGATGCAACCCTGTCACGCTGGGGCTCAATTGCATGTGGAGTTTGCATTCCAGCATGTTCTAGGGCTTTCGGACCATGGTTTGACACATGGAGTATCATTGCATGTGTTGTTTTCCAAACCACATTGATCCACATGACCACACACACTGAAGTGGGTGTGGTGATGCAACTGCTGTCACACTAGTGCTCCATTGCATGTGGCATTTGCATTCAAGCATGTTTAGGGCTTTTTCTAACCACGGTTTGACATATTGGAGTGTCATTGCATGTTCTATTTTCCAAACCATGATGATCCACATGACCACACACACTCAAGTGGGTGTGGTGATGCAACCTCTGTCACACCGGTGCTCCATTGAATGTGGTAGTTGCATTCCAGTATGTTCTGTGACTTTTTTACCATGGTTTGACACATGGAGTGTCATTGCATGTGCTATGTTCCAAACCACGATGATCCACATGACCACAAACACTCAAGTGGTTGTGGTGATGCAAACTCGGTCACAATGGTGCTCCATTGATGTGGCAGTTGCATTCCAACATGTTCTCTGACTTTTTTACCATGGTTTGACATATGGAGTGTCAATGCAAGTGTTCTTTTCCAAAACACAATGATCCACATGACCCCACACACTCAAGTGGGTGTGGTGATGCAAACTCTGTCACATTGGTGCTCCATTGCATGTGGCAGTTGCATTCCAGCATGTTCTAGGGCTTTTTGGCCATAGATTAACATAATGGAGTGTCATTGCATGTGTTATTTACGAAACCACAATGATCCACATGACCACACACACCCAAGTGGGTGTGGTCATGCAACTTATATCACACATGTGCTCCATTGCATGTGGCAGATGCATTCTAGCATGTTCTAGGGCTTTTTACCATGGTTTGACACAATGGAGTGTCATCGCATGTGTTGTTTACCAAAGCACAATAAACCACATGATGACACACACTCAAGTGGGTGTGGTGATGCAACCTCTATCACACTGGTGCTCCATTGCATGTGGCAGTTGCATTTCAGCATGTGCTAGGGCTTTCTGACCATGGTCTGACACATGGAGTGTCATTGCATGTGTTCTTTTCCAAACCACAATGATCCACATGATCACACAAACTCAAGTGGGTGTGGTGATGCAACCTCTGTCACACTGGTGCTCCATTGCATTCCAACATGATCTAGGGTTTTTTGACCTTGGTTTGACACAATGGAGTGTCATTGCATGTGTTTAACCACACACACTCAAGTGGGTGTGCTGATGCAACCTCTATCACGTTGGTGCTCCATTGCATGTGGCATTTGCATTGCAACATGTTCTAGGGATTTCTGACAATGGTTTGAGACAATGGAGTGACATTGCATGTGTTTTTACCAAACCACAATAATCCACATGACCAGACACACTCAAGTGGGTGTGGTGATGCAACCTCTATCACACTGGTGCTACATTGCATGTTCCATTTGCACTCTAGCATGTTCTAGGGCTTTCTGACCATGGTTTGACACAATGCAGTGTTATTGCATGTGTTGTTTACAAAACCACAATGATCCAGATGACTACACACTCAAGTGGGTGTGGTGATGCAACCTCTATCACACCGGTGTTCCATTGAATGTGGTAGTTGCATTCCAGTATGTTCTATGACTTTTTTACCATGGTTTGACACATGGAGTCTCATTGCATGTGCTATTTTCGAAACCACAGTGATCCACATGACCACAAACACTCAAGTGGGTGTAGTGATGCAACCTCGGTCACACTGGTGCTCCATTGCATGTGGCAGTTGCATTCCAGCATGTTCTGTGACTTTTTACCATGGTTTGACACATGGTGTGTCAATGCAGGTGTTCTTTTCCAAAACACAATGATCCACATGACCCCACACACTAAAGTGGGTGTGGTGATGCAACCTCTGTCACATTGGTGCTCCACTGCATGTGGCAGTTGCATTCCAACATGTTCTAGGGTTTTTTGGCCAGAGATTGACATAATGGAGTGTCATTGCATGTGTTATTTACGAAACCACAATGATCCACATGACCACACACACTCAAGTGGGTGTGATCATGCAACCTCTGTCATACTAGTGCTTCATTGCATGTGGCATTTGCATTCTAGCATGTTCTAGGCTTTCTGGCCATGGTTTAACACAATGGAGTGTCATTGCATGTGTTCTTTACCAAACCACAATGATCCACATGACCACACACACTCTAGTGGGTGTGGTGATGCAACCTCTAGCATGCTAGTGCTCCATTGCAAGTGGCATTTTGCATTCTAGCATGTTCTAGGGCTTTCTAACCAAGGTTTGACACAAGGAGTGTCATTTCATGTGTTCTTGTCCAAACTACAATGATCCACATGACTACACACACTCAAGTGGGTGTGGTGATGCAACCGCTGTCACATTGGTGCTCCATTGCATGTGGCATTTGCATTCAACCATGTTCTAGGACTTTCCGACCATGGTTTGACATAATAGAGTGTCATTGCATGTGTTATTTACGAAACCATAATGATCCACATGACCACACACACCCAAGTGGGTGTGGTGATGCAACCTATATCACACAGGTGCTCCATTGCATGTGGCAAATGCATTCTAGAATGTTCTAGGGCTTTTTTACCATGGTTTGACACAATGGAGTGTCATCGCATGTGTTGTTTGCCAAACCACAATGATCCACATGACGACACACACTCAAGTGGGTGTGGTGATGCAACCTCTGTCACACTGGTGCTCCATTGCATGTGGAAATTCCATTCCAGCATGTGCTAGGGCTTTCTGACCATGGTTTGACACATGGAGTGTCATTGCATGTGTTGTTTTCCAAACCACAATGACCCACATGATCACACAAACTCAAGTGGGTGTGGTGATGCAACCTCTGTCACACTGGTGCTCCATTGCATTCCAACGTGATCTAGGGTTTTCTGACCTTGGTTTGACACAATGGAGTGTCATTAAATGTGTTTGACCACACACACTCAGGTGGGTGTGCTGATGCAACCTCTATCACGTTGGTGCTCCATTGCATGTGGCATTTGCATTCCAGCATGTTCTAGGGATTTCAGACAATGGTTTGAAACAATGGAGTGTCATTGCATGTGTTCTTTTTCCAAACCACAATGATCCATGTGACCACACACACTCAATGGGTGTGGTGATGCAACCTCTCTCACACTGGTGCTCCGTTGCTTATGGCAGTTGCATTCCAGCATGTTCTAGGGCTTTCTGCCCATGGTTTGACACATGGAGTGTTATTGCATGTGTTGTTTACAAAACCGCAATGATCCAGATGACTACACACTCAAGTGGGTGTGGTGATGCAACCTCTATCACACCGGTGTTCCATTGAATGTGGTAGTTGCATTCCAGTATGTTCTATGACTTTTTTACCATGGTTTGACACATGGAGTCTCATTGCATGTGCTATTTTCGAAACCACAGTGATCCACATGACCACAAACACTCAAGTGGGTGTAGTGATGCAACCTCGGTCACACTGGTGCTCCATTGCATGTGGCAGTTGCATTCCAGCATGTTCTGTGACTTTTTACCATGGTTTGACACATGGTGTGTCAATGCAGGTGTTCTTTTCCAAAACACAATGATCCACATGACCCCACACACTAAAGTGGGTGTGGTGATGCAACCTCTGTCACATTGGTGCTCCACTGCATGTGGCAGTTGCATTCCAACATGTTCTAGGGTTTTTTGGCCAGAGATTGACATAATGGAGTGTCATTGCATGTGTTATTTACGAAACCACAATGATCCACATGACCACACACACTCAAGTGGGTGTGATCATGCAACCTCTGTCATACTAGTGCTTCATTGCATGTGGCATTTGCATTCTAGCATGTTCTAGGCTTTCTGGCCATGGTTTAACACAATGGAGTGTCATTGCATGTGTTCTTTACCAAACCACAATGATCCACATGACCACACACACTCTAGTGGGTGTGGTGATGCAACCTCTAGCATGCTAGTGCTCCATTGCAAGTGGCATTTTGCATTCTAGCATGTTCTAGGGCTTTCTAACCAAGGTTTGACACAAGGAGTGTCATTTCATGTGTTCTTGTCCAAACTACAATGATCCACATGACTACACACACTCAAGTGGGTGTGGTGATGCAACCGCTGTCACATTGGTGCTCCATTGCATGTGGCATTTGCATTCAACCATGTTCTAGGACTTTCCGACCATGGTTTGACATAATAGAGTGTCATTGCATGTGTTATTTACGAAACCATAATGATCCACATGACCGCACACACCCAAGTGGGTGTGGTGATGCAACCTATATCACACAGGTGCTCCATTGCATGTGGCAAATGCATTATAGAATGTTCTAGGGCTTTTTTACCATGGTTTGACACAATGGAGTGTCATCGCATGTGTTGTTTGCCAAACCACAATGATCCACATGACGACACACACTCAAGTGGGTGTGGTGATGCAACCTCTGTCACACTGGTGCTCCATTGCATGTGGAAATTCCATTCCAGCATGTGCTAGGGCTTTCTGACCATGGTTTGACACATGGAGTGTCATTGCATGTGTTGTTTTCCAAACCACAATGACCCACATGATCACACAAACTCAAGTGGGTGTGGTGATGCAACCTCTGTCACACTGGTGCTCCATTGCATTCCAACGTGATCTAGGGTTTTCTGACCTTGGTTTGACACAATGGAGTGTCATTAAATGTGTTTGACCACACACACTCAGGTGGGTGTGCTGATGCAACCTCTATCACGTTGGTGCTCCATTGCATGTGGCATTTGCATTCCAGCATGTTCTAGGGATTTCAGACAATGGTTTGAAACAATGGAGTGTCATTGCATGTGTTCTTTTTCCAAACCACAATGATCCATGTGACCACACACACTCAATGGGTGTGGTGATGCAACCTCTCTCACACTAGTGCTCCGTTGCTTGTGGCAGTTGCATTCCAGCATGTTCTAGGGCTTTCTGCCCATGGTTTGACACATGGAGTGTCATTGCATGTGTTCTGCTCCAAACCACAATGATCCACATGACCACACACACTCAAGTGGGTGTGGTGATGCAACCTATGTCACACTAGTGCTCCATTGCATTTGGCAGATGAATTCTAGCATGTTCTAGGGCTTTATGACCACAGTTTGACATAGTGGAGTGTCATTGCATGTACTATTTTTCAAACCACAATGATCCACATGACCACAAACACTCAAGTGGGTGTGGTGATGCAACCTCGATCACATTGGTGCTCCATTGCATGTGGTAGTTTCATTCCAGCATGTTTTGCGACTTTTTTACCATGGTTTGACACATGGAGTGCCATTGCATGTGGTATTTTCCAAACCACAATGATCCACATGACCACAAACACTCAAGCGGGTGTGGTGATGCAACCTCGGTCACACTGGTGCTCCATTGCATGTGGTAGTTGCATTCCAGCATGTTCTGCGACTTTTGTACCATGGTTTGACACATGGAGTGTCAATGCAAGTGTTCTTTTCCAAAACACAATGATCCACATGACCCCACACACTCAAGTAGGTGTGGTGATGCAACCTCTGTCACATTGGTGCTCCATTGCATGTGGTAGTTGCATTCCGGCATGTTCTAGGGCTTTTGGCCATATTTTGACATAATGGAGTGTCATTGCATGTGTTATTTACGAAACCACAATGATTGACATGACCACACACACTCAAGTGGGTGTCACGATGCAACCTCTATCGCACAGGTGCTCCATTGCATGTGGCAGATGCATTCCAGCATGTTCTAGGGATTTTTACCATGGTTTGACACAATGGAGTGTCATCGCTTGTGTTGTTTACCAAAACACAATGATCCACATGACCACACACACTCAAGTGGGTGTGGTTATGCAACCTCTGTCACACTGGTGCTCCATTGCATGTGGCAGTTGCATTCCAGCATGTGCTAGGGCTTTCTGACCATGGTTTGACACATGGAGTGTCATTGCATATGTTCTTTTCCAAACCACAAAGATGCACATGATCACACACACTCAAGCCGGTGTGGTGATGCAACCTTTGTCACACTGATGATCCATTGCATTCCAGCATGATCTAGGGTTTTCTGACCTTGGTTTGACACAATGGAGTGTCATTGCATGTGTTTGACCACACACACTCAAGTGGGTGTGCTGATGAAACCTCTATCACGTTGGTGCTCCATTGCATGTGGCATTTGCATTCCAGCATGTTCTGGGGATTTCTGACAATGGTTTGAAACAATGGAGTGTCATTACATGTGTTATTCCAAACCACAATGATCCACATGACCACACAGACTCAAGTGGGTGTGGTGATGCAACCTCTGTCAAACTGGTGCTCCATTGCATGTTCCATTTGCACTCCAGCATGTTCTAGGGCTTTCTGACCACGGTTTGACACAATGGAGTGTTATTGCGTGTGTTGTTTACAAAACCACAATGATCCACATTACTACGCACACTCAAGTGGGTGTGGTGATGAAACCTCTATCACACTGGTGCTCCATTGCATATGGCATTTGCATTCCAGTATGTTATAGGGCTTTCTGACCATGGTTTGACACATGGAGTGTCATTGCATGTGTTCTTTTCCAAACCACAATGATCCACATGAACACACACACTCAAGTGGGTGTGGTGATGCAACCTCTCTCACACTGGTGCTCAATTACATATGGCAGTTGCATTCCAGCATGTTCCGTGACTTTTTTACCATGGTTTGACACATGGAGTGTCAATGCAAGTGTTCTTTTCCAAAATACAACGATCCACATGACCCCAGACACTCAAGTGGGTGTGGTGATGCAACCTATGTCACATTGGTGCTCCATTGCATGTGGCAGTTGCATTCCAGCATGTTCTAGGGATTTTTCACCATAGTTTGACATAATGGAGTGTCATTGCATGTGCTATTTTCCAAACCACAATGATCCACATGAACACAAACACGCAAGTGGGTGTGGTGATGCAACCTTGGTCACACTGGTTCTCCATTGCATGTGGTAGTCGCATTCCATCATGTTCTACGACTTGTTTTACGATGGTTTGACACATGGAGTGTCATTGCATGTGCTATTTTCCAAACCACATTGATTCACATGACCACAAACACTCAAGTGGGTGTGGTGATGCAACCTCAGTCACACTGGTGCTCCATTGCATATGGCAGTTGGATTCCAGCATGTTCTGTGACTTTTTACCATGGTTTGACACATGGAGTGTCAATGCAAGTGTTCTTTTCCAAAACACAATGATCCACATGACCCCACACACTAAAGTGGGTGTGGTGATGCAACCTATGTCACATTGGTGCTCCACTGCATGTGGCAGTTGCATTCCAACATGTTCTAGGGTTTTTTGGCCAGAGATTGACATAATGGAGTGTCATTGCATGTGTTATTTACGAAACCACAATGATCCACATGACCACACACACTCAAGTGGGTGTGATCATGCAACCTCTGTCATACTGGTGCTTCATTGCATGTGGCATTTGCATTCTAGCATGTTCTAGGCTTTCTGGCCATGGTTTAACACAATGGAGTGTCATTGCATGTGTTCTTTACCAAACCACAATGATCCACATGACCACACACACTCTAGTGGGTGTGGTGATGCAACCTCTAGCATGCTAGTGCTCCATTGCAAGTGGCATTTTGCATTCTAGCATGTTCTAGGGCTTTCTAACCAAGGTTTGACACAAGGAGTGTTATTTCATGTGTTCTTGTCCAAACTACAATGATCCACATGACTACACACACTCAAGTGGGTGTGGTGATGCAACCGCTGTCACATTGGTGCTCCATTGCATGTGGCATTTGCATTCAACCATGTTCTAGGACTTTCCGACCATGGTTTGACACAATGGAGTGTCATTGCATGTGTTATTTACGAAACCATAATGATCCACATGACCACACACACCCAAGTGGGTGTGGTGATGCAACCTATATCACACAGGTGCTCCATTGCATGTGGCATTTGCGTTCCAGTATGTTATAGGGCTTTTTTTACCATGGTTTGACACATGGAGTGTCATTGCATGTGTTCTTTTCCAAACCACAATGATCCACATGAACACACACACTCAAGTGGGTGTGGTGATGCAACCTCTCTCACACTGGTGCTCAATTACATATGGCAGTTGCATTCCAGCATGTTCCGTGACTTTTTTACCATGGTTTGACACATGGAGTGTCAATGCAAGTGTTCTTTTCCAAAATACAACGATCCACATGACCCCAGACACTCAAGTGGGTGTGGTGATGCAACCTATGTCACATTGGTGCTCCATTGCATGTGGCAGTTGCATTCCAGCATGTTCTAGGGATTTTTCACCATAGTTTGACATAATGGAGTGTCATTGCATGTGCTATTTTCCAAACCACAATGATCCACATGAACACAAACACGCAAGTGGGTGTGGTGATGCAACCTTGGTCACACTGGTTCTCCATTGCATGTGGTAGTCGCATTCCATCATGTTCTACGACTTGTTTTACGATGGTTTGACACATGGAGTGTCATTGCATGTGCTATTTTCCAAACCACATTGATTCACATGACCACAAACACTCAAGTGGGTGTGGTGATGCAACCTCAGTCACACTGGTGCTCCATTGCATATGGCAGTTGGATTCCAGCATGTTCTGTGACTTTTTACCATGGTTTGACACATGGAGTGTCAATGCAAGTGTTCTTTTCCAAAACACAATGATCCACATGACCCCACACACTAAAGTGGGTGTGGTGATGCAACCTATGTCACATTGGTGCTCCACTGCATGTGGCAGTTGCATTCCAACATGTTCTAGGGTTTTTTGGCCAGAGATTGACATAATGGAGTGTCATTGCATGTGTTATTTACGAAACCACAATGATCCACATGACCACACACACTCAAGTGGGTGTGATCATGCAACCTCTGTCATACTGGTGCTTCATTGCATGTGGCATTTGCATTCTAGCATGTTCTAGGCTTTCTGGCCATGGTTTAACACAATGGAGTGTCATTGCATGTGTTCTTTACCAAACCACAATGATCCACATGACCACACACACTCTAGTGGGTGTGGTGATGCAACCTCTAGCATGCTAGTGCTCCATTGCAAGTGGCATTTTGCATTCTAGCATGTTCTAGGGCTTTCTAACCAAGGTTTGACACAAGGAGTGTTATTTCATGTGTTCTTGTCCAAACTACAATGATCCACATGACTACACACACTCAAGTGGGTGTGGTGATGCAACCGCTGTCACATTGGTGCTCCATTGCATGTGGCATTTGCATTCAACCATGTTCTAGGACTTTCCGACCATGGTTTGACACAATGGAGTGTCATTGCATGTGTTATTTACGAAACCATAATGATCCACATGACCACACACACCCAAGTGGGTGTGGTGATGCAACCTATATCACACAGGTGCTCCATTGCATGTGGCATTTGCGTTCCAGTATGTTATAGGGCTTTTTTTACCATGGTTTGACACATGGAGTGTCATTGCATGTGTTCTTTTCCAAACCACAATGATCCACATGAACACACACACTCAAGTGGGTGTGGTGATGCAACCTCTCTCACACTGGTGCTCAATTACATATGGCAGTTGCATTCCAGCATGTTCCGTGACTTTTTTACCATGGTTTGACACATGGAGTGTCAATGCAAGTGTTCTTTTCCAAAATACAACGATCCACATGACCCCAGACACTCAAGTGGGTGTGGTGATGCAACCTATGTCACATTGGTGCTCCATTGCATGTGGCAGTTGCATTCCAGCATGTTCTAGGGATTTTTCACCATAGTTTGACATAATGGAGTGTCATTGCATGTGCTATTTTCCAAACCACAATGATCCACATGAACACAAACACGCAAGTGGGTGTGGTGATGCAACCTTGGTCACACTGGTTCTCCATTGCATGTGGTAGTCGCATTCCATCATGTTCTACGACTTGTTTTACGATGGTTTGACACATGGAGTGTCATTGCATGTGCTATTTTCCAAACCACATTGATTCACATGACCACAAACACTCAAGTGGGTGTGGTGATGCAACCTCAGTCACACTGGTGCTCCATTGCATATGGCAGTTGGATTCCAGCATGTTCTGTGACTATTTTACCATGGTTTGACACATGGAGTGTCAATGCAAGTGTTCTTTTCCAAAATATAATGATCCACATGACCCCACACACTCAAGTGGGTGTGGTGATACAACCTCTATCACATTGGTGCTCCATTGCATGTGGCAGTTGCATTCCAGCATGTTCTAGGGCTTTTTGACCATAGTTTGACATAATAGAGTGTCATTGCATGTGTTATTTACGAAACCACAATGATCCACATGACCACACACACTCAAGTAGGTGTGATCATGCAACCTCTGTCATACTGGTGCTTCATTGCATGTGGTATTTGCATTCTAGCATGTTCTAGGCTTTCTGGCCATGGTTTAACACAATGGAGTGTCGTTGCATGTGTTCTTTACCAAACCACAATGATCCACATGACCACACACACTCTAGTGGGTGTGGTGATGCAACCTCTAGCATGCTAGTGCTCCATTGCAAGTGGCATTTTGCATTCCAGCATGTTCTAGGGCTTTCTAACCAAGGTTTGACACAAGGAGTGTCATTTCATGTGTTCTTGTCCAAACTACAATGATCCACATGACTACACACACTCAAGTGGGTGTGGTGATGCAACCGCTGTCACATTGGTGCTCCATTGCATGTGGCATTTGCATTCAACCATGTTCTAGGACTTTCCGACCACGGTTTGACACAATGGAGTGTTATTGCATGTGTTATTTACAAAACCACAATGATGCACATTACTACGCACACTCAAGTGGGTGTGGTGATGAAACCTCTATCACACTGGTGCTCCATTGCATATGGCATTTGCATTCCAGTATGTTATAGGGCTTTTTTTACCATGGTTTGACACATGGAGTGTCATTGCATGTGTTCTTTTCCAAACCACAATGATCCACATGAACACACACACTCAAGTGGGTGTGGTGATGCAACCTCTCTCACACTGGTGCTCAATTACATATGGCAGTTGCATTCCAGCATGTTCCGTGACTTTTTTACCATGGTTTGACACATGGAGTGTCAATGCAAGTGTTCTTTTCCAAAATACAACGATCCACATGACCCCAGACACTCAAGTGGGTGTGGTGATGCAACCTATGTCACATTGGTGCTCCATTGCATGTGGCAGTTGCATTCCAGCATGTTCTAGGGATTTTTCACCATAGTTTGACATAATGGAGTGTCATTGCATGTGTTCTTTTTCCAAACCACAATGATCCATGTGACCACACACACTCAATGGGTGTGGTGATGCAACCTTGGTCACACTGGTTCTCCATTGCATGTGGTAGTCGCATTCCATCATGTTCTACGACTTGTTTTACGATGGTTTGACACATGGAGTGTCATTGCATGTGCTATTTTCCAAACCACATTGATTCACATGACCACAAACACTCAAGTGGGTGTGGTGATGCAACCTCAGTCACACTGGTGCTCCATTGCATATGGCAGTTGGATTCCAGCATGTTCTGTGACTATTTCACCATGGTTTGACACATGGAGTGGCAATGCAAGTGTTCTTTTCCAAAATACAATGATCCACATGACCCCACACACTCAAGTGGGTGTGGTGATGCAACCTCTATCACACTGGTGCTCCATTGCATGTGGCAGTTGCAATCCAGCATGTTCTAGGGCTTTTTGACCATAGTTTGAAATAATAGAGTGTCATTGCATGTGTTATTTACGAAACCACAATGATTCACATGACCACACACACTCAAGTGGGTGTGATCATGCAACCTCTGTCATACTGGTGCTTCATTGCATGTGGCATTTGCATTCTAGCATGTTCTAGGCTTTCTGGCCATGGTTTAACACAATGGAGTGTCATTGCATGTGTTCTTTACCAAACCACAATGATCCACATGACCACACACACTCTAGTGGGTGTGGTGATGCAACCTCTAGCATGCTAGTGCTCCATTGCAAGTGGCATTTTGCATTCCAGCATGTTCTAGGGCTTTCTAACCAAGGTTTGACACAAGGAGTGTCATTTCATGTGTTCTTGTCCAAACTACAATGATCCACATGACTACACACACTCGAGTGGGTGTGGTGATGCAACCGCTGTCACATTGGTGCTCCATTGCATGTGGCATTTGCATTCAACCATGTTCTAGGACTTTCCGACCATGGTTTGACATAATAGAGTGTCATTGCATGTGTTATTTACGAAACCACAATGATCCACATGACCACACACACCCAAGTGGGTGTGGTGATGCAACCTATATCACACAGGTGCTCCATTGCATGTGGCAAATGCATTCTAGAATGTTCTAGGGCTTTTTTACCATGGTTTGACACAATGGAGTGTCATCGCATGTGTTGTTTGCCAAACCACAATGATCCACATGACGACACACACTCAAGTGGGTGTGGTGATGCAACCTCTGTCACACTGGTGCTCCATTGCATGTGGCAATTCCATTCCAGCATGTGCTAGGGCTTTCTGACCATGGTTTGACACATGGAGTGTCATTGCATGTGTTGTTTTCCAAACCACAATGATCCACATGATCACACAAACTCAAGTGGGTGTGGTGATGCAACCGCTGTCACATTGGTGCTCCATTGCATGTGGCATTTGCATTCAACCATGTTCTAGGACTTTCCGACCATGGTTTGACATATCGGAGTGTCATTGCATGTTCTATTTTCCAAACCATGATGATCCACATGACCACACACACTCCAGTGGGTGTGGTGATGCAACCTCTGTCACATTGGTGCTCCATTGAATGTGGTAGTTGCATTCCAACATGTTCTACGACTTTTTGACCATGGTTTGAAACATGGAGTATCATTGCATGTGTTCTTTTACAAACCACAATAATCCACATGACCGCACACACTCAAGTGGGTGTGGTGATGCAACCTCTGTCACGCTGATGCTCCATCGCATGTGGCAGTTGCATTCCAGCATGTTCTACGACTTTTTTACCATGGTTTGACACATGGAGTGTTAATGCAAGTGTTCTTTTCCAAAACACAATGATCCACATGACCCCACACACCCAAGTGGGTGTGGTGATGCAACCGCTGTCACATTGGTGCTCCATTGCATGTGGCATTTGCATTCAAGCATGTTCTAGGACTTTCTGACCATGGTTTGACATAATGGAGTGTCATTGCATGTGGCATTTGCATTCCAGCATGTTCTAGGGATTTTTGGCCATGGATTGACATAATGGAGTGTCATTGCATGTGTTTTTTACGAAACCACAATGATCCACATGACCACACACACCCAAGTGGGTGTGGTGATGCAACCTATATCACACAGGTGCTCCATTGCATGTGGCAGTTGCAGTCCAGCATGTTCTAGTGCTTTCTTACCACGGTTTGAGACAATGGAGTGTCATTGCATGTTGTATTTTCCAAACCACGATGATCCACATGACCACACACACTCAAGTGGGTGTGGTGATGCAACCTCTATAACACTGGTGCTCCATTGAATGTGGTAGTTGCATTATTGCATGTTCTACAACTTTTTGACCATGGTTTGAAACATGGAGTGTCATTGCATGTGTTATTTTACAAACCACAATAATCCAGATGACCGCACACACTCAAGTGGGTGTGGTGATGCAACCTCTGTCACACTGGTGCTCCATTGCATTTGGCAGTTGCATTCCATCATGTTCTAGGGCTTTTCGACCAAGGTTTGACACAATGGAGTGTCATTGCATGTGTTCTTTACCAAACCACAATGATTCACATGACCACACACACTCAAGTGAGTGTGGTGATGCAACCTCTGTCACGTTGGTGCTCCATTGCATGTGGCATTTTCATTCCAGCATGTTCTAGGGCTTTCTGACCATGGTTTGACCCATGGAGTGTTATTGCATGTATTCTTTTCCAAACTACAATGATCCACATGACCACACACACTCAAGTGGGTGTGGTGATGCAACCGCTGTCACACTGGTGCTCCATTGCACTTGGCATTTGCATTCAAGGATGTTCTAGGGCTTTCTGACGATGGTTTGACATATTGGATGTCATTGTATGTTCTATTTTCCAAACCATGATGATCTACATGACCACACACCCTTGGAGAATATCATTTTGCGGCCCGAAAGTTGAGGCACCCAGGCAACACGATACCCAAGTTGCCTGTAATCAGCGGCGATGACCACAGTTAGCGTGCCAAATACTCAGAGGGTCTTTTCGGCACGAATTCAACTTTACGTTTCAATACAAAATATTAGGCTAACAGCCATGATTTTGGTCCCCTGTTAGTTTTTGCTGTTATGTCACTCCCGTCTCTTAGGTGTCAATTATGCTTGCAGTGTTGGCGCCTGCATCCATTACGCGTCTTCTTCTTCCCCGAAGCAGCAATCCGTGGGGCATCGCGGCCATGGCGTGGAGCTGGGACGTGGACGAACCTGGTCAGCCCCGCTCTCCTCCCTGTAGGCTTGCAACGTTGGCGCTTGCATCTATTACGCGTCTTCTTCTTCTTCTTCTCCGGAGCGCTAATCTGTGGTCGCAACCATGGCACGGAGTTGGGACGTGATGAACCTGTTCGGCCCTGCTCTCCTCCCCATCCCGAGTCGGAGCTTGTCCTCACCATGGCTGCACCCATGGCACGGTGCGGGGACGAGAATTGGTTCCCAGTGAGATCTGTCACCATGTCGACCATGCTTGGTCCTATTTTCCTCCTTCAGAATCCGAGCTTGTCATCACCGTGGTCGCACCCGCACCAATTTTGCCACCTCTGCCGAGGTCTCTTTGGTAGCTCAAGTTCTGCCATGTTGAACCTGTAAGCGAATTCGGAGTTGGGCGGCGGCAACCTGTTGTTGAACCTATAAGGAATTTGCCGAAGGTTGCGTGCCGTGCCAAGGTCTTCGGCTAATGCCTTCGGCCTCGACTTCTGCCAATGTCCAACTTCGATACGAAATTTCGACCAATTTAACTTGTTGATGCATTCCTTGATAATTATAATATAATCGAACACTAGAAATATTTGGTAGTGTGCATGAGCATGATCGGTAATATAATTGAACACTAGAAATTTTAAGGCACTCCGAAGGCTGCGTGCCGCGCCAAGGTAATCGACTTATGCTTTCTGCCTCCACCTTTGTCAACACCCACCGCGTGTTAGATCATGCTGTCGAGGTCCACATTGATTGCTCTGTCACGGAATGGGCAAAACAGTCTCCCCCTCCGGTAGAAACAGATTTGCCCACATCGTAACCGCCTCAGCACGTAGCGGCTCTTGTCGTCCCTGGATTCCTTGCTATCGTCCACATCATCCTCCTCCTCCTGTTGATTTTTAAGAACATAACTTAGAACTCATACATATGATTGAATTGTATTACAACTCAAGAATTGACAACAAATATATGTAAGACAATATTAAGTTGATATCAAAGAGAAAGCATCTCAGCAATAGTTTGATCAGTTCATATATCATTTCATCTCAACAAAATGACAATTAATTGGATTATAGTGTATGCAAAATAAATCTAGGGGCCTCGTAAGTTTCTTCAGGGATGGAGTGAGCGAACCAAGTAACAATTGCACAACCTATATTGTTCTTGTACATCGCCCCAGGTTTGCTAACTCATCCCTAAAAAAATCTGACACCAATGTGTCTGCCTCTCTTTTGGGGAAAATTTGAATCATTGGCCACAATATGAAATTCAAATGTAATCGTACAAAACAATATTCAGGGATATACATAGTCAGGTACAAAAACAAGCCTAAATATTGTAATTATAAATAATCTTCAGGTACATGTTAAAAATACTTATGATCAAAACCATTCATATACATATGCATCATACGAATCTTACAAAGATCAGAAACAATTCAAGGATCATATATGTAGTTCCATATGAGAATAAATCAAGGGCCTCATAATTTGTTTCAGAGATGGAGTTGGAGAACCAGAGTACCAACAACACAACCTATATTGTTTGTGTGCATTGCTGCCTTAGGTTCACCAACCCATCCCTAAAACACGACACCATCATATGTGTCTCCCCTTGAACTCTTTTGGGGCAAATTTAAATCATCGGCCTCGGTGACAAACTAAAATGTAATTCTTATACACTATGAATGCATGGAATAGATAATTCAAATATCATAGTTCTATGAATGTAGAATAAAGATTGCGGCCTCATAAGTTTCTTCAGGGATGGCGTAAGCGAACCAAGTAACAATTGCACAACTTATATTGTTCTTGTACATGGCCCCAGGTTCGCTAACTCATCCCTGAAAAATCTAACACCAATGCCTGCTTCTCTTTTGGGGCAAATTTGAATCATTGGCCACAATAAGAAATTGAAATGCAATCGTACAAAACAATATTCAAGGATATACATATGCATCATACGACTCATTCAAAGATCAGAAACAATACAAAGATTATATATATAGGCTCCATATGAGAATAAATTAAGGGCCTCATTATTTTTTCAGAGATGGAGTTGGAGAACCAAAATGCCAACAACACAACCTATATTGTTTATGTACATTGCTGCCTCAGGTTCACTAACCATCCCTAAGAAAACGACACCATCATATGCCCTTGCACTATTTTGGGGCAAAATTGAATCATTGGGCTCAGTAAGGAATAGAAATGTAATGTTATATGCATGTTGTGCATTGAAATCAACACTCAACTAGCAAACTCAACTAGATGGCAGATAAACAGATTGGGGTTTTGTGACTAGACGGATTGGGGTTTTGTGACTAGATGGCAGATGCATCAATTGACCGTTCGAACCATATATATACTACCCTACTTCAAGAGCAAAAGAATCTATACATGGTTGAGCAAATCCTATGTATGAATAGTGAAATCCGCGGCTGCGACTAGAGAAGCTAGCAATGTAGTACCTCAGACTCCTCATCGGGGACCTCCTCCTCGAACTCGTCATTCTCTACGATTGCGTCGAAGATTTCTTGGATGGCGATGGGGTCATTGATGTAGAGCACCGGATTGCCTCTGCCTGCCGCCTGCCCCCAACCATATCTACCTCTAGCACCACGATGTTGTTGGCCACCTGCTGCTCGACGGTGACGGCTACTGGCTAGACGGATGAGCTCGAACCCTCGATGGCATGGTGACGAGCAGTGTTCGTGCCCGTAGAAGACGCCTTTGCCTGCTTGGCAACGACCGAGCCATCTACTGCTGCGCCTTCAACTGGCTTCACCTCTGGCTCGTCTCCACGCATACGCTTCATGGCACACCTAGGGAAGGAGGTGGTGCAAGCGAAGGAGCTTTGGTGCGCGTGGTAGGTGCAGATTGGGGTTTTGGGACTAGACAGATTGGGGAAAATGACACGAGCTCATGGAAGAAGAAGGCCGAGCGAGTTTATAAACACTGGACCGTTCGTAGTCCTTGAGTGGACACGTGTGGTGGGCGGGGGGATGGGTTACCACGATCTCCACCTTTTTTTTGGTTCCCTTTTTTTTGAAACAACCACGATCTCCACTTTAGAACTGCATTGAAAACACGCTCATGACAGACCTCGATTCCACTGCATGCAAGTGGCGTGGAACCAATTTCTAGCAACGTTATATCTACTCGAGGGCCCCCCTTTATTCATGGAAGTTACTTGCGGTAGGGCCCAGTTGGAAGTGAGATTGAGAGCGCTACGTAAAAATGGGATATGTCTTATTAAAATCAAGTGGCAATAAATTGCAGCGACCCGTCGATAATCGTGCACTCGATGACCCCGTTGCCCTATGCATGTGTTGTAGTAGCAGTAGTAGTAGGCTTTTCAGACTTGATTAAACATGACATTGCTAGTCGACGACATTTTCCATGGACAACTTCGTGTTCCTTCTTGTAGAAGTCTTGCTGAGGGAGACATCCGTGTTATCTCACATTCTACTGTGAAGGGCACGACGTGTGCAACGATCCTCGTTGGATCACACAGGATCAACGGTTGGTGCGCACGATCCGCGTGACAACTGTGACAACCAGTCAGGGCGTAGCAGACAGAGTGAGCACGGGTTTGGACCTCTACGAAAGAGAGAGAGAGAGAGAGAGAGAGAGAGAGAGAGAGAGAGAGAGAGAGAGAGGGCAAAACTGAGTAGTATCAAAAACCAAGGGCAAAACTGAGTAGTATAAAAATGGAAAGTGAGTGTCTTGTACAATGAAATACATCGTGGCATACATCAAATTATGCTAAGATAGATCCACTAGAGTTCATTGGATGTGTGTTCTTCTCATAAACCACATGGATCCGCTAGAGTTCATTGCATGTCTGTTATTGTCATAAACCACATGGATCCACCAATGTCATTGCATGTGTGTTCTTTTCACAATCCACATATGGATCCACCAGTGTCATTGGATGTGTGTTCTTTTCACAAACCACATATGGATCCACCAGTGTCATTGAATGTGTGTTCTTTTCACAAACTACATATGGATCCACTAGAGTCATTGCATGTCTGTTCTTCTCACAAACCACATATGTATCCATGATACGTTGCAAACGTATCTATAATTTTTGATGTTCCATGCTTATTTTATATCTACTTTCTTATGTTTTGTCCACACTTTGGAGTACTTTTACACATTTTCTGGAACTAACCTATTAACAAGATGCCACAGTGCTAGTTGCCTGTTTTCTTCTGTTTTTGGTTCTAGAAAAACCAGAAAATGAATATTCTCAGAATTGGACCTGACAAAGCCAAAGTCGATATTTTACGGGAAGACTCACGGAGCCAGAAGACGAGACGGAGAGGGGCCAGGGGCTGGCCCCACCATGTGGTGGCGCAGGTACCCCTTGCCGCACCACCAGGTGGTGTGGGCCCCTAGTCCACCCTCTGACATCGCTTCTTCGCCTATAAGAAGCCTCCCGATGAGAATACCCTAAATAATCCAGCCTCCAGCCACGAAAAGTTCCACAGCGCCGCCGCCACCGAAGGGGAGATTCAGGGGACAGAAAGTCTTTGTTCCGGCACCCTGCCGGGACGGGGAAGTGCCCCCAGAGCCATCTCCATCGATCTCCACCACCATCTCTATCGCCGTTGCTGATTCCCATGATGATAAGGGCGTAGTTCTTCCTCGAGGATAAGGGCTCTAGGGTAGCTATGTGTTCATCTCTCTCTATGCGTGATCTTATTGAGATCATGAGCTTTGTAATCTATAGATCTATTCTGCTACTCAAGTGATTCAATGAATCTCTACTTATCCCCACGTGTGTGAAGTTGACAGTGTGCACACCATGTGGCACTTTGTCTAAGGTTACATAAATACTTATCATGAGTATAATTTGAGTTGGATTTCTCTATGAGATTGTGGTGTTTATTGGAACCATCTAGCGCTCAAGGTGATAGTGAGGGGTTATCTAGATGGGGAAAGCGAACTTTGAGGTGTGTTGTTATAGCCCTACCATGGATTAGAGTGTCCAACCGGAGAGTAGTTCAGAGTAGTATCATAAAGAGAAGATATTTATATGAGATTGTTCACTAGTGAAAGTATGATCCCTAGGCCTTGTTTCTAAGCATCGAAACACCGTTTGCAACTAGATCTGTTACATGTTTGCTTGCTTCCATCTTTATTTCAAATTGCCTTTAGTCTCTTCCTACCCATCAACCACGCGCCATCAAAGCTATTTTCTGGCACCGTTGCCACTTATAATTATCCATACCACTTGTATTTCACTATCTCTTCGCCGAACTAGTGCACCTATACACCTGACAAGTGTATTTGGTGTGTTGGGGACACAAGAGACTTCTTGTATCTTGCAGGGTTGCTTGAGAGGGATACCTTTGACCACTTCCTCCCTAAGTTCGATAAACCTTAGGCAATCCACTTAAGGGAAACTTGATGCTATTCTACAAACCTCTTCACTTGGAGGCCCAACAACTGTCTACAATAATATAAGTGCGTAGACATCAAGCTATTTTCTGGCGACGTTGCCGGGGAGGTAAGGTAAAAGGTACTCACATCCTCTGGCTACTAAGCTATCTTTTAGTGCGGTTGCTGGTGTGTGTGTGCTCGAAGTTATTTCCTTTAGATTCTACAATTATATCTTTTGTTTCTTGTTTTTATAATAAGAATGCTTCATAGATTGCTCATTATGGTTACGCCGCAGGTTTCCACCATGATTAGGCATGGATTAGACCAGCCGCCCAGGCGTTTCTCTAACACACATACATAACTCCATGGACTTACAAGCTCCCCTTTCATTTCACACCGATGACATCCATAAACAAAAGAGCATGGTATCAACTGGGTACAATGTACAAGTGCAATGTTGAAAGCGTTCCCCATGACAACATGGTTCTGCTAATCCCAACGTATAAGTGCAAGCATATACAACATAGATGGCACAATGGTTCAAGTTTATTAGGGGCAAGAAAAGTAAAGTGTGCCATCAAGTTCATGAGAGCTTTAATCACTAATTTTCACATAACAAGTTTAATTCAGAAGGTAGATAAAAACATGAGTTACTTGGAATAGCAATAATGCTAATAGGTAGGTATGGTGGACAAAAATGGCATATGTTTTGGTTTAAGGATTGGATGCACGAGAAGCATTCCCTCCCAGTACATGTTTTTGGCTAGCAAGGCTGGGTAGCAAGCATAAAAGTTGAAGGAAACAAACAAACATACCTGCGATAAAAACAAACATGCAATCTTCCTTGGAAGCACAAAAGATCTTAACTAGAGAATACTAAGATTATGAGCCAATCAAGAAAGAAAGATGATGAAATTATATTTCTTAAGAGTACTTTTATCTTTTTCATTCAATTCTCATAATAGTGTTGCTACTGACCGAGTCAGGTTTGCCAAAACCAACTAAATTTACTCAATGATCCCAAAGTGATACCAATACTAACAAAAAGATCAATCATATAACAGAAATTGAAAACTAAAATAAGATGTGCAAAAGAGTAGATGATAGAACTTCTCATTAATATTCCATAACGACAACTCACACCAAGGGATACATAGATATCTAACTAGAGGAGAGAAACTTCCATAATGCAAACCATCCTACATGATAACTTCTCTATTCATGATATGACTCTACTGAAAAGGTAAAAATATAGAACATAATGATGTGATACCGCGGCACTCCCCCAAGCTTGGAACAAACCAAGGGGATGCCAAAACTTGATGACGAATTACTCCTTCGGTGGTGGTGTTCTCTCGATGAGCTTTTTAATCAATTTCCTCAAGTCCTCAATCTCGAAGGTGAGAGTATGAATCAACTCCGAGTTGTGCTCAATGCGGTTCATGATCATGTCGGGTTGTGAATCCCAGCTCGTACGATTCTTTCCCCACTCTTCCTCCTTGAAGTCTTCTTTTCCTGCATGGTTAGAACGGGGTATATCCCAATTGGAGGGTAGTTTCTCCTTTGGCATATTCTGGAATTGATGCTCATATATAAGGGTATGGAAGGGATTCTTGGTGTGTGGGAAGGTGACCGCAAAGCCAAACAGTGACGCGGAGTCTTCCCTCCAGTGGACATCCGTGTAGTCCTCTTAAACATGGAGGGATTTGCCACCACTCCGATGCTTGCAATGGTGGTCCTGGTGTGCGGGTGCTGGTCTTCCTTTTCCTCCTCTTCGACTTCACTCTCGGTGTCCTCTTCCTTCTCAGAATCTTGGAGATCCTCCTCCGCAGGCTCCCTGCCCTTATTGTTGGCGGAGACCATTGTGCTTCTAAACTTTAAGAATAGTTCCTGGCAGAAATAGATCGAAATGAAAACACGACGAGAATATGATATACAAACCTCGGGGGATCTGGGGGATTATATATTACGAAGTTTAACAACAAAAGGAAGGTACTAGGAGAAAACTAGTCGGAGACAGACTTCGGGGTGGCCACACCCCCTGGTGGCGCGGCCAGGTGGGCCCGTGCCACAGGGTGGTGTGAGCCACCTTGGCTCTGTCCCTCTTTCGCTTCATTGCTTTCCTTGTTGGATAAAAATTGCAAAAATATAAGTTGACAGATTTTTCACGGACCTTTTCTTACCAGAACTGTTACCTATTCGAAAACGGACTCTGCAGGTCTCTGACTTTGGTATTTGATAAATTTTTCCGGAGTCATCGCTTGAATAACATAAATATCTTCATCTTCATACACATATTTCTTGAGTCATTTAACCTTTCACTATCTCATTACACAATTTTCTCCTACAACTTGGAAATTTCTTTCACACAAAACTTCACACAATTCTCATTAGCAACATTAGTGCAATGCAAGGTAATAAACCTTTTAAGTTAAATTTTCAACTGAAATCCATCAAAACATAAGCTACTGAAACAACTCCTTCTGAAAGCCCAAAAGGAATTCAAAAAGGAAATCGATTTAAGAGGCAAATGCAAGAGTGGTAAAAATCTGTCAAAACAGACCAGCAGGTAAAGATCAATTTTTTCAAAAATCTTCTGTTGCTCAAATAAAAAAGTGCAGAACTAACTAAAGTGAAATAACAACCTGGGGCAGAAGCACAAAAAATTACAGCTCAATCCGACGTACAGATATTTTTCACGAATTTTTACAGCCAAGCACAAAAATCTGTTTCGGGACATCAACTTTCCCAAATATTACTTCTCTCTCATTAGAGGTTGATCTTGACACAAAAACCAAACAAAAGGATAAGGAGAGGTTATCACCGAAGTAATAACTTCCAAAACTCAAATAAACAAAAACAAACTAAAAGCACAAATATATTGGGTTGTCTCCTAAAAAGCTATTTCTTTACAACCATTAAGATGTGCATGATAATTTTAATGAAGCTCACATAAGAGTAAGAATTGAAGTAAAAGGGAGCATCAAGAAGCAAAAATACACATGTTTAAGTCTAACCCACTTCCTATGCAAGGGAATTTAGTAAGCAAACAAATTGTTGAAACCAAAGGCTGCTAGCATAGGAAGGAAAAACAAGTGCAACATAAAGACTTTCAGCATAAAGCGAGGAAACTTAATATTATTGAGATGCATAAGAACAATTTTCCCTCTCTCATAGTAACTTTTAGTATCATGCATAAATTTAACGATATAACTATCACACGAACTATTGTAGCAATGATCACTTATTCTAACAGAAAACACAGGGGCACTAGTTGTTCTAACACTACTTTGTGAAACAATATTAGAAGTATCCTTACAGAGGATAGTGTGTCCATCTTCTACATATTTAGTGACAAAGTCTTTCACATTTGCTATCATAGGTTCAACAACCACTTGTTCATCAGGTTCAACAGCTTTATTTTTACTTTCATTAACCATACTAGTTATCATAGAATGTTCCTTTATCTTAACTAGGAAAGGCATTTTCTCAATGTAAGGTTCGGGTAAAACATGATTAGTAGTATAAACTTCAGTATTTCTTGCAGGAACACAATTAACAATATCTTTATAAGGTGCATGATACTTATTCCACTAATCTTTAGGAATTTCAATATAAGAAGCAAAAGCTTTAAAATAACTTGCAATAGCTTGAGAGTCTAGACCATAAGCATTACTAATATTTTGGAAGTCATCAATTCCCATGAAAGATTCAATGCATTCATAATCATATTTTATACCTGACTTTCTTCCTTTATTATTCTCCCATGCTCCAGCATTGTGTTGAATACGATCTAGAAGATCCCATTTAGCTTCTTCTTTCATGCGTGTAAATGATCCAGCACAAGAATCATCCAATAGATCCTTATCATGAAGAGAAAGTCTTGCATAAAAGTTATTGATAATAATGTTGTGAGGGAGCTCATGAATAGGACATTTGAGCATTAGTAACTTTAGTCTCCCCAAGCTTGAGCAGTACTCTCTCCATCAAGAGGCCAAAAGTTGTATATTTGATTCCGATCTTTATGAATCTCACTAGGAGGGTAAAATTTGGAATAAAAGAGAGGCACTACTTCCTCCCATTCAAGAGATTAGCCATTCTTCAGCAGCTTATACGATTCCTCAGCTCTTCCTTTCAATGATAATGAGAATAACTTCTTCTTGACTTGATCAGCTGTAATACCTGCACACTTGAACAACCCGCATAATTCGTGTATAAAGAGCAAATGATCACCAGGATGGTCAGTTCCATCTCCAAAATAGTAGTTATCCATAACACGATCAATAATTCTAGTAGGTATCTTAAAAGTATCATTCTCAGCAGGTGGTGGTTCATCTACTACCTTAGCAGTGGTAGTAGCATTACGAAATAAGAAACTAAGTGAATTATCCATATTGAAATAAAGTAACTAACAGAAATAAACAATACTCACAGTAGAAGTTTCCTTTACCAGTTCCACTCTCCAATAGCGCTTCACTCCCCGGCAACGACACCAGAAAATAGTCTTGATGACCCACAAGTATAGGGGGTGTATCGCAGTATTTTCGATAAGTAAGAGTGTCAAACCCAACGAGGAGCAGAAGGTGTTGACATGTGGCTTGGAGTAGGAATTCTCTGTAAATACTTAGCAAATAGATTTTTAGGGGTTTTTGATAATGCATATAAATAAAGTATGAGTAGATAAAAGACAATAGTAATAAATGCAGCAAGTGGCCCAATCCTTTCTTTAGCAAAGGACAAGCCGGTTGTATTACTTAAGATGACCAAACATTCTTAAATAACACCACAACTTAAATAACAAACTATTGAATCTTTCTCAACACAATTCCACTACTAACAACATGACCTCTCCCATGTCCTCAAGAACTAAATGAACTACTCACAAGACATCATATGAATCAAGAACAGAGATGAAATAATGACAAGTAACAATTTGAACATGAACGATAATTCAATGGTTCCACTCAATAGCATAACCTATAGTAAGTAATCAACACCGAGAAAGTTTCCCCTAAGAACTATGCAAGATTCAACCCAATTGTTACAACAGTATGGAGTGGTGATGATGGTGCTGGTGGAGATGATGATGGAGATGATGATGATCCCGATGAAGTCCAGCTTGATGGTGGTGTTGATAGCGACGATCTCCCTTCTCCGGGAAGGAATTTCCCCGGCAGATTTCTGCCTGCCGGAGAGCTCTTTCTGTCTACAGTTTTCCACCCCGCAGAGGCAGCGAAATCTTTCTATGGTCGCTCCCCGAGGCTTAGGGTTTCGTGGGGATAATATACGCCGAAGAGGAGAGATGGAGGTGGGCCAGGGTGGCCACACCACCTGGTGGCGCGACGAGGGGTGGCCCACGCTAGGGGGTGGTATGGGCCCCCTGTGGCCCAAATCCGCTCCCCCTTCTAGCATCCTTCGTCTTCTAGAAAAATAGAATTTTCCATGTATTTTCTGGGATTTTCTGATCTTCGCGAATTTCGCGTCCAAACAGTGCCTTTTCCATCAGAATCCTGACTTCAGCGGTTCATCCTCCAAAAGTCATCCACCATGCAAAAACAGATGAAATAACATAAGTATCATCTCTTAATTGAAAATATATCAATGAATAATAGTAAATTATGATATAGAATAGTGATGCAAAATGGACGTATCACCATGGCAGAAAAAACGGCCGAAAACGTGTCGTGGCAGGAAACCGAGTTGTGGCAGAAAAGGACTCTGTTTTTGTGCCGCAGCAGCCTGCTGTAGCAGGAAAACACGTCGTTTCTCTGCCGCGGCAGAGATCCTGCCATGTGTTGATCTTCTTCTTGGTAGCTCCTTGCGCTTCCTCCCTCTCCTCCTTCGTGCATTCTTCATTGATCAACACGCCATGCTCCATATGCTTCAACTCCTCGCTCCGTGCTACGCCTTCTTCTCCCATGTACCTGATCATACAATAGCACAAAGACTTAGGCAGTATAAAGTTATTATAAATGACAGCATCATGTTCAACTAGGAATGAATTCACCTGATAGTCATCATTGATTTCACTCAATATTTCCTTCCAGTTCAAGCAGTCTGAATCATCATAATCCCCGTATATATCCTCCTCATCCTCCCTTTCTTCAAGAAGAGTTGTCCATGGCTTGGGGTAAGCTGAAAGTGGAAGAAACAAAAACAACAACGCGTACGCAAAGTATATGTATATATAACATGTTGTATTATTGTTGTTCACATGAAAAATAGGTCCAATATACGTCAAACAACTTAAATTGCAGGTATAAGTGAAGTTCAAAGAATCATGCCCATGGTGAAAAACAAATAAATATATAGTCTTGTTATTCAATATTAAATTCAGTTTTCTCAAAGACGATCGATGATCAAATTTGTGAATAAGATCAAACCAATTCAATATGAGTGAAAACCAAACTGATTCATGCCATGCTTCAACTGCGCTACTCTGATTATTATGAACATGATCATGTTGTCCAGTATGTAAGATGCAACTCAATTTGCAAATATCAAGGAAGTCTAAAGTAGTAACATAACTAGACAAAGACTTTTGGGACAAACACAATGAATACGAAAACTTGGGTTCTATTCTAGCAAGATTAAAACAATCCAACATAGGTAAAATTACTTGTGTTGGTTGCAATATATTAACTAGAGCAGAATGTATTTCCATAATATCTCAAAAATGAACTATTGTCCCATAGCAAACATTTTGTGACACATTGCATATATGGTTCTTCTACGACATGATCAACATGTGGTTTTATGTTGGTGGTTACATGTGCACATAGGTTTTGACGCCTAATCTCCTGAAATTGCTTAATATTTGAACGTGCTAACCACATGTGCGTACCATTCCAAAAGATAGTAGGATCAGAACACTAACTACCAAACACAACCTAAAATCTATTACACCACATTGTTCCCAACATGATATGGCAGGAGTTAAACACTCTAGGAATGACATGACAAGAAATATATGTTTTTGGGCCATAAATGGTGAGCAGAACACATGCAATCTGAGTAATTGGTAGTGCATAACTAGAAGTGGCTAACATGAATGGTGATGTTGGTGCACGTGTGTATAATTGTAGCTTTTAACAATCTCAACACTAACCAAATTTATGGAAGAACAAGTATCAATGGTAATAGCTGCTTGTCTACCACTAATTTCTGTGATGAAGTGGAACAAACCCGAATTAGGTACCACTCCTGACTCCTCTTACCAAAATGTGTTGCTGCAATAGGATTGTAATGGAAAGGGATAATCATCTGCATCCTTTTTCTGCATCACATCAACACTACTACAAGACATGATTAGTACGTTAGTGCACAAAACAAAATCTACTTGGTGGAACACTCACAACTCACTCACAACTGACAAGAAAGTAGATCTTACCGTTCCAAAGTGAATAGAGATGCTTTACCAAACGAAATCAAAGACTTATGCACTCATGTGATGAAGTGAATATCAAGGGTATGGAGAACAATCACAAGTCAGACATGTTATTTATGGTGGAGCTCTAGGTGTGGTATCCTAACTACACCGCAAACAAGTCCTAGTGCTGATCGTACAACAACCCAAGAAACACACGTGGAGATAAACGTGGAGATGCAACTATGAAGGGTGTTGCACTACGCTGGAGAGACACCACCAAAGCTCGAAGTAAAACAGGCGCAAGATTGCTTAATCTACCGGTGCACAAACATATCACTAGGCCTCTTGCTCAATTCTCCTTTCCTTTTTCTTTTTGTTTTCTTTTGTATAGCTTCTTTCTCTTTTTATCATTTTCTTTTGCTATATTATTTTTTTTAATATCACACACGACCAAATACAAAGCACATCACCAAAACCCTACGAGCAGCCTGTAAGAGCAGAAACTAGTTTCAATAGGCAAGTTCCTACACCTTTGAAATAGAATGGCTGTAGCTAAAGGTTTGGAAAAATTGCAAATTTTCACAATTTTTTAGTATGCCTGCTGTGGCAGAAAAATAGTGCAAAACTGTGCCGTGGCAGAAAAACTCGCAGAAACTGTGTCGCGGCAGAACTGGCGGCAGGACTCGGACTTGCGGCAGAAAAAAGGCGGAAAATGTGTCGTGGCAGAGAAGGACTCGCGGCAGAGAAACAGTCTATTTCTGTTCCATGGCAGAGTCAGCAGGAAATCTTTTTTTTTCAATTCTGACTTGCCAAGTAGTAAACAATGAGGACTCTATGCTTGATTCGCATCTGAGCTTGTGGCGGCGGAAAAACAACTTGTGGGGAACACGTATGAACAACTATAGATCTAAACAACAAAATTGAACCTAGACTCCTACGGATTAATATAGATCGGATCTACGAGATAGACGATTAGCAACTAAAACTTGTAAACAATGTAATCTAGGCTATGGAAAATCTTTTTATGAGGCTTTTCTGTATAGGACTAAATAGACGAACTAATCTATGGATGGATTGTGGATTGCTCACCGAGTAAACGAGGAAATCTGATACCAAGATGATATGGGGTGGCCCGATCTTCTTAGCAAGCACTTGTTGATGATGATGGTGGATGATAACTAGCATGTAGCTATGAACTCTCCCGCTCGAACCCTGATGCCAATGCAATAACTCTTGAACCCTGTAGGATATTCACAACACCACACTCTTGCGCACGTAGCCGTCGACCACGAACGGTAGTTTGCAATGTACTAATTCCTAGTGGAACAACATATCACACTTAATTATAGTTGGTAAAATCGATCACAGGGTAATTCTAGAGGTTCTATGAAAGAAACAACTCCAAAATATTTTAACGTGGTCTCCCCTAACTTGTGTGGCGCCCCATCTATTTAAGAGGTTTGGGGCGGCGGCCTAAACTTGGGACGACTTGGTCCCACCAAACTAGGATACAAACCGACCCAAGGTTGGGTTCAGCTCAGGGTTCTGCCGTGGCAGACATTGGGCATGTTCTTCTGCCGCGGCAGCCTATCGTGGCAGAAAAGGACTCTATTTTGGTGCCATGGCAGGAAAACGCGTCGTTTCTCTGCCACAGCAGAGATCCTGCCATGTGCTGATCTTCTTCTTGGTAGCTCCTTGCGCTTCCTCCCTCTCCTCCCTCGTGCATTCTTCATTGATTAACACACCATGCTGCATATGCTTCAACTCCTCACTCCATGCTACGCCTTCTTCTCCCATGTACCTGATCATACAATAGCACAAAGACTTAGGCAGTATAAAGTTCTTATAAATGAAAGCATCATGTTCAACTAGGAATGAATTCACTTGACAGCCATCATTGATTTGACTCAATATTTCCTTCCAGTTTAAGAAGTCTAAATCATCATAATCCCTATATATATCCTCATCATAAGTAACTAAGAACAAAGACCAAAAGCGCTTAGCTCCCTGGCAGCGGCACCAAAAAATAGCTCGATGACTGCAAGTGCATAAACCAATTGTAGATAGTTTCGAAGTAAAGATATCGAACCCATGGAGAGTCTTTATGCCCCTTGTTACTCTCTACCAAAGTATACTTGTAAGCTGTCTTTGATCTCAAGTAAAGGGTGTTTGAAAGGTTTATGGTTGTTTGCATAAAAGTAAATAAAACAAGTAAAAAGAAAACAAGTAACAAGTTTATGTGAAAGCGTGGTTGAACTCAATAGGGCTAAAACGTTCTCGAGGATGTAGGATACACCACTAGCATAGTATTATTGTTATGTGCAAGCAAGATAACATACTTCTTGTGTCATGATATGTGTGGAGAGAGCCCCATAATAAGATGTTCACGACAAGGCTCGTAGGAAACCACTTTGTTGAGCCAAGTGTGAGGTCACCTCTAAATAACCACTTTGATGTCTGAGAGCAATCACCCATACAAACTACCACAATTAAGGGTTTCCCCGTGGATATTGTAATTATCTTAGGGAGTCCCTCTTCAAGCCCCCTTTGACCGTGTAGGTTACGAGCCGACACCAATCTGTCACGGGGAATTCTGGGTACGCTTCCAAGACACGTCTAAAGGATTTGTCCTTCCCGTTAGTCCTGAAGGAAAATGATATGCGGCCAACTACACATACCATCTAAAGAGAGAGATCAAACACAAATCATAATTATATCATAGACAAGCAAGTCATACAGACACAAGTCATCTTTATTACAAGTTCATAATGGTGCTAGGGTTTCTCCATCTCCGCAAGAACAAAGGAACTACTCACTCATGGAAGCAATCAAAAACATCATCATAATCAAATGAATGGATTAAAGTACGGGGGTAGTTCTAATGCAAACCACAATTGGATCTAGAATTACAAAGAGATCTAATAGATGAAAGATGGAGTAATGGTGGTGATGAAGATGCATCGGTTGATGATGAAGGGGATGATGTGTTGTCCTCCAATGATCCGTGGATCAGCTGGGTTTTTACCCCAGCCAAGTTCCTCCTTCAGATCCCTCTCGGATGTGGTGTTTCATTATTTCTGGTGGCTGTGAATGTCGGATATCCCCCTCGTCTTTGCCAGGGAGAATTTTTTGATGAGGCGGTCGTGATGGCGCCTTGTACGGGCGGACGGTACCGGCACTAATACCTCCTCTTTGATTGGTATTCTTCTAGGTGCGAAGGCAAATTCATAAAATGACTTTTATCACTTAAAAATATCATATAATTACACAATATGACAGCTCTAATTGATATGTTCATGTAAGGCTCCATGATTTGGGATCCTGTTGAAATAAGAACAAAATAGCGCATGTAGACGTGGTGAAATACAAAAATCCCTACTCTATATACGCAAAAACAAAAGGTAAATATGCTTCAATTTTAGATGCATCAGTCACCTTTGTCGGCCAGGACCTCTAGTCCTTGCCTCTCTGTCTTCTGCACTTCCCACAGTGGCTCCAGCAGAGAGAGAGAAAAGAGCTAACCAAGGGGAGATCCCTTGCTTCTTATATAAGCCAAGTAATAACCCGACTGCTGCCTGGTTAATTCGGCCCTGGTGGTACCTGCAAACAAGCAACATGGTGGTGCCAACATATGCTTTATGTTGGATGAGGTAATGTTGAGTGAACACAACCATGGCCGAGTCAGCCGTAACTCGCCTGGCCTTTAGGTACGTTGGTCAACACCTGCTTTGGCCTCACTATACCTCAGCAGACCTTGACTTTATACCCCGGCTCGACCTTACCTGGGGTCATCCCCCAACATTAGTCCCCAAAGCTAGTGCGGTCTTAGCAACTTCAGCTAATAAGGCCACGGTAGGTTCAACCTATTCATAACTCAGCTCTCCTTGTCGAGGTACTTCTATGTCGGCATGATTTGAATTTAAGTTGGCTATCTATTTTATTGCCTCGATATTTATTTGGACCTTCCTCGGCTCTTTCTGAGGTACTACTTGTTGGCAAGGTCTTAATCTTGCATTCGGGTTATCCCACTTAGATTCTTTCCTTCTCATGTACACTTCCCCACGTGCTACGTGGAGGGTAATCATTATCCTTGCCTCATTTTAAGGGCCTATGTCAATTACTACGCACGACATTAGGAATTACTGCACAACCGTCACATCGTGGGTGCCTCTTCGATAACTGCAGAGCCACGTCGCGTCACTTGGTCTCCTGCGCCGTGTATCCCTCCGTGTGGCTTTTTGCTGATTGGTTCCTTCGGGAAATACACGCTCACATGATGTGGCCCGACGCAAATTGCAATCCCACTACCCTCGCTAGGGGCGTGGTTAAATAGGGGAGCGCGGGCATCCCTTAGTCATTTCCCCCGTTCGCCTCTTCTTCTCCTTCTTCCTCCGTGTAGCACCGCCGCCACCGCCGCTTCCCACTTAGAGATAGCGCCGCCGCTACGGGGTCCCGTCAATCAAAGCAGTTCCCCTCCGATTTGTACTCTGCATCGGAAGAAGAGGATCTGGAGATGCCACAAGACATCACCATCATAGAGGAGCATGAAGAGGGTAGCGCCGCCCATGAGCGTGGTGCTTGGGCCGGTTCTTGGGTGTGCTAAGACGACATCGACTCGCTCATCCGAAAATGCCGTGTTCCCGCCGGAGTTAGCTGTCCCATTCCCGGCGACGAACTTGTTCCCCATCTTGAGCCCGATGAGTTTGTGGTTTTCCTTTCCCGCTTCGCTCGTGGCTTCGGCCTCCATATCAGTGATTTCTTCCATGACTTCGTCACCACTTTTGTTCTCCAACCCCATCATCTTCCTGTGAACACCATCGCCTATCTCTCTGCTTTTGTTTCTGGCGTCGAGGGGTATCTCGGCCTGTGTCCTTCAATACAAATATGGTTCAAGTTCTTTGGTTTCTGGGCTAACGTCATTCTGAATAAGGATCTTCGCCCTGCCGACAAGTCACTGACCCAATGTGGGGCTGCCTCCATTTCTCCTCAGCGAGACTCCGTATTTTCCCGGGTTACCGGCTTAGAGTCCTGCAAAGGGTGGGCCAATACGTTCTTTTATGTAAAGAACAATACCTCGGAGGATAAGGTTCGGCTGCCTCCTTTTTCTGTAGGCGTCCCTGAGAGGAATTGATGGAGCCGGATCCCCAAGAAATCAAGCACTTTGGTTGACCTAGCGGAGAAGCGCATCATTGAGCTGAAAACAGAGGGGATGTCTGGTGGGGATCTAATGCTCACTTTCATCCAAAGCCGAATCTTGCCACTGCAAAAATGCACCCACAAACTTTCCACATGAGCGGTCACCTCGACCCTAACCGAGTTTCATCGTTCGAGGTTTCCAACTCCCAGATCTATCGCCAGGTGACACCCTTAACCGAGGATTGGGAGTGGGGGCTATAGCACTTCAGCCGAGAAAGGCCAGCTCTCGCGGTACATATCTCATGTGATCCTTTTGCCGAGTTAACTTTTATGTTGGCCAGTACCATCTATTTGACCCTTTCCCTTATTCTTTTCAGAAACTCCTTCAGCAAACAATAGAGGACACCTCAACCTTGGCCCTCAAGTGGGGCAAGGATCAGGATACCTCGGATCCAGAGGAGCCAGACTCCGAGGAGTTCATGCCTATTGCGGACTTCTGTTTAAGGGATTGGCCGGATGACGATGAAGATGATGATGATTGTGAGCTCTTGGAGGTATTTAGCCCTCTGCCCATCTCATATGCCTATCCTGCTGATTCCCCTCTAGCTAACTCGACTGGTCAGGTGCACGAAGTTCCTCCTGTGGCAGTGGGAGGCCAAGGCCCAGTGAAGAAGCACACTGCGACCTTGGCTCCTTCTTCCAAACCGCCCAGGGCCGGGAAAAGGTACAAGAGGTCCTCCAACAAGGTCGGTGCCAAACCTCCCATTAAGACCACTGTCCGGACAGCCCCAAGACCCAAGGATCCACCTACTGCATCCGAGTAATTTCTTCTTTCTTTTCTTGTTATTTGTGTAGCATGGATCTTTTTATGTGTATTTCTTGTTTCTCTCTGGCTTAACTTGATACTTGTTTATGTTGACTCGGTAGGTCCCCAAGGACATCTCCCAAAGTGGTCCCAACATAGCCTCTCCTTTTCGCGAGACTCCCTCTTCT
The DNA here is from genome assembly GCA_910589775.1 of Avena eriantha. Classification (NCBI taxonomy): domain Eukaryota; kingdom Viridiplantae; phylum Streptophyta; class Magnoliopsida; order Poales; family Poaceae; genus Avena; species Avena eriantha. The sequence goes on along the minus strand of OU342742.1, from coordinate 378,193,589 downwards.
CCTTGATGTGCCGATGCTGCCGTTCTGAGCCCCATCCGGGATAATTCTCCTACTGAGCTAAACATTAGTCCACCTCGTCAGGAGGAGGGTAACTTCGACACAGATGGAGGAGGTGCCCCCGAGGACGTGGCTATGTCGGATCAGCCAAGTGCCTCTTCTGCTCCACAACAACCAGATGATGATGGTGCTGGCAACATCAGCACCGAGAAAGTTTCTACCGTGCCTCAACCTCGACCAGTTCCAGCTTCAAGTTCTTCTCAACAAGCACCTCTTGTCTTATAAGAGTCTCCCTAGACTTGGCGAGAAGACCAACCTCGGCCGAAGCCTGAGACCAAGTCTTCAGTGCCATCTTTAGCAGACGGAGATCAACCTTCAACTTCGCAACAGCAAGCCAAGCCAGCTGCCAAGGCCAAGAGTGCAACCGAGATGACAAGGGTCAAGAAGGCTATCGATATGACCAAGGCTGTACCCAAAGGATCAACGACCGGGTCTGGCAGTGCACCATTGCATCCATGATGCAATAGGACATCACCGTCTCTGGCCCTACTCTGGACAAGCAAATCATGCTGTATTCTAGTCTAGCTACTACCAAGGTTGAACGCCAAGCCGCACAAGAGAAAGGGTTAGTCCTGACTTGGACTCTCAGTGGTGGGAGCCTCGGCTCACTCACTGAGTTCGTCGAGAACTAGAACAATGTTGAGTACATTGATGTCATCTCCGGTAACCCGACGAAGTTTGGTCCAGTGGAGATTGGTGCGCAGATGAACACTGCTAGCAAAGCCATCTCTTATGCCAGCAAAATGATGGAGGTAAACTTTTCATCCATCTATTTACATATGCACAAGTACTTCTAGATATATCCTCCAGTCCTCGAGCCTCCAGGGGAGATGTATGTTACTCGGTCGGATGCTCTTAGCAATGAACTTGCGCTATTTTTCCTTATCTCACTCCCAATTTTGAAGTATTTTTAACTTAGCCAAAAAACTAGCCAATATTTCATTTGGTCAATCATTTGTGTTCGAATTTAGTTTTACTCGGTTCAATTCTTGTGTACCTTTAAATACTCAATCACTTCGAGCCGGGTTAAGTTCCACTTGATGCAGATCTGAATAACTTCAAATATTCACTCACCTAGAGCCGGGTTAAGTTCCACTTGGCATGGGTTTTGAGTAACTTCAAATATTCATTCACCTAGAGCCGGATTAAGTTCCACTTGGCTTGGGTCTTGAGTAACTTCAAATATTCATTCACCTAGAGCTGGATTAAGTTCCACTTGGCCAGGGTCTTGAGTAACTTCAAATATTCACTCACCTAGAGCCGGGTTAAGTTCCACTTGGCCCAGGTCTTGAGTAACTTCAAATATTCACTCACCTAGAGCCGAGCTAAGTCCCACTTGGCCCGGGTCTTGACTAACCTCAAATATTCACTCGCCTAGAGCCGGGTTAAGTTCCACTTGGCTTGGGTCTTGAGTAACTGTAATTTTCCTTATTATTCATGAACTAACACTTTCCTTTTCAGATCACCACCAACCATCACACCGTTGAGTTTCAGCGGCTTCTAGACACAGAAAAGGAGCTTTATTCAAAGCATAAAGCCTTGCAACCTGAGTTGAAGAAGAAAGGTAATTTTTTCTCTTTGATATTCTCAATTTTACTTCTCTTCATCTTGGCTTGCCGAATTAACTTCTGACTCAGATTTTGCAGCTAATGTGGAGGCCCAAAACGAGGCGCTGAAGAAGGAGGTGGCTAATCTGAAAGGTACTTTTCCTTCGCGTCTTATCCTTCATCTTTTTTTATTCTGGCTCGAGAGGTAATTATACCTCGGCTCTGCCGGATCAAAAAATTATTGAAGTGTCTCTTGAAGATAGCGTGCCCCTGCCTGACATGATGCTCCATTTTCTCGAACAAGCAGGACAACACCAGGCCCAGCTTAAGGAGAAGTATGAGGAGATCGCTCGGCTTCGTTTCGAGAACAAAGACCTCAAACTCCTCTAGAAAACTGAGCTTGAAAAATTAGATCAAGAATTCTTCGATGCAAAGGTCCATCTCGTAGGACAGCTTGATAAAAGCAAAGGACTTCTTCAAGAGGCCGAGGCCAAACTTGAGTTGGCGAACACCGCCCTTGCAGATCTTCAGAGGAAGCAGGGTAACTGGCTGGCCGAACTAACTTGGTTTCATGGTCTTATAGCTAGTAAGTTTTTGTGCCCACCTTATTTTTTATTGCCAAGGTATCTCTACTTTTTGCACCTTCTAAGTTGCTTTTTGTTTGTCCTTTCAGAGGATTTTCCTCAATCCAAAGCACGTGCTGACGTTTCCATCTGGAAGCTCCAGGCGAAGAGAGCTGAAGTTGACCCTATCTCGGAAAACGTCATAATTGACGAATCCTTGGCCGGTCTTGTGGCTTGCCTCGGGCCCATGAGGGTCTTTAGGGTGGGGCTCCTCGGAACTGCCATCAACACTTTTCATACTCTGTGGCAGGGTGAAACTGATCCCAAGGAAGTTTCCATCTTGATTGAGAGACTCCGGGATAGCAACATGCAACTCAGTTTATGGCGAGAATCTGCTGCATGTGCTAGAGCTGACACGGCCTTATCCTTTGTGCTGTCCTGGTACGAAGGCATTGCCCTGAATGTGCTTGGTCGCCTGCGCACTGGATCCAAATGGACCAATGATCCGGCCTACATCGCCCAGCGTCAAGATCACACCTATGATCTTATCCAATATGCTCATTGTCATGAATGGAATGAGGGACCAATTTTCCTCGAGACCATTGACGATGAGTACATTGAAGGAGACGCGAAAACCCAGATGATGATTCTGAAGCTAAAGCCGCCAATGCCAAAGACAACATGCCTCCTCCTGCTACGGTTGACCTGGCAGCTGCTGCACCTTGAAGTGATAAACTTTTAAAATTCGTTAGATCCCCGGTATGCCGGGCGCAGATGTAATGAACAATGTGTTATTTTTCTACACCTGATGCTTTTATGTCGGATTAAGTTGGGCGAAGTCCTTGGGTTTCAATTTCTTGTTCTCCCAATTTATTGACTCGGCTCGTGTCTACCCTTATTCGGCATTTGACTTACGAGTCCGAGGTCCAAAAAATTGATCTAATAGTACTTGAAACTTTTAGGATTAGCTCAAAATAATTCAACATAACAAAAATAAAGTAAATACATGGGTTAGTCCAAAAACAAACATCGGCTCGATTATGTACTTTCCCGTAGTCGTTTTTCATGTGTCTAGCCATTCTAAACTTGTTCTCTTGCTTGCCAGGAAGCAAATTCTTGTTGAACAGCAAGATGTCAAAGAGTTAGATTTTGGTGCCGACACATTACTAACTCGGCTAAGGTGCAAGTAATTTAAGCCAGCCGACGTATAAAAAATAAATGCATAAAATGACAAGTACTACTAAGGCAGTCCCCGATTTTCTGCTTAGGGTGCCGAGGTTTCATTGATAAACTCATTGCTGACATACATACCGACATATGAGAGTTCGGGATACATACACTTTTAGCTAAGTGTAAAATGGATAAAGTAGTGATACGTTCGATGGCCTCTTTGATTCTTCTCCTGCCATGTTCGCCTTGTTCTTCTCCTGTGGGTGTGCATCAATGAGGTAATACGCATCATTGTGTAATGCTTTGCTTACAATGAATGATCCTTCCCATGGGGGGATAGCTTATGCATGCCGACAGTGCGCTGCACCAGCCAAAGTAGCAGATCTCCTTCCAGGAAGACTCAGGGGTTCACTTTCTGCCTATGTTAGCATCGGTGATTTTGCTAATATATGGCGAATCTGGATAATGCCAATTATGTCGCTTCTTCCAGCAGATCAACATCATTTTGTCGGGCTTCTTGCACTTCGGCTTCTATGTATTGGGTGACCCTAGGCAAGTCATGTTATATGTCGGTTGGTAATACAGCTTCGGCCCCATATACCAGAAAGAATGGCGTATAGCCTATTGATCGATTTGGAGTTGTTCTTAAGCTCCATAATTACGCTGGGAGTTCTTCAATCCAGCACCCCGCTGATCTTTGCAGTGGCTCAATGAGCTGAGGTTTTATCCCAGACAATACTAGTCCATTGGATCTTTCCACTTGCTCGTTCGATGCAGGGTGAGCCACTGATGCGACATCTAGCCGGATTCTCTTATCTTGACAAAAACAGGAAAATGCTCCTTCCGCAAAATTTGTGCCATTATCTGGTATGATATTGTGTGGATACCCGTATCTTAGGATAATGTCCTTGAGAAATGTGACGGCAGTAGCTCCATCACATTTTATTATTGGCTTTACTTCAATCCACTTTGTAAACTTGTCCACCATGACTAAGATATGGGTCATGTTCCCCTTGGCCGGCTTAAACGGTCCAACCATATCCAAACACCACACATCAAATGTCCAAGTGATAGGTATAGTTTGGAGTTCATACATCGACAGATGTGTTTTGCTAGCGTACCTATGACACCCATTGCATTTCTTCACAAGTTCCTTGGCTTGCTGCAAGGCACTTGGCCAGTAAAATCCATGTTGAAAAGCTTTTGCCACTAGGGTGCTGGACGAGGCATGATGCCCACCTTCCCCTTGATGAATATCTCGGAGGATGTCCAGCCCTTCCGTCGGATCAACATAGCATTGCAGGATATTTGTGACACTTCTCTTATATAGCTCAGCGTAGATTATGGTATATGCCTTTTCTCTTCTTTGTACTTGCCTGGAGAGTACCTCATCACTCGGCAAAGTTCCATCTTTCAAGAACCCAAATATTGTCTACGTCCATGTTTGCACAGTACGAGCTGGGAAAAGTACTTCGTCAATTTCCACTGGATCAATCGACATAACCTCTGCCAGATCAAGTTGAACATTCCTCGGGTTTGTCGAGGCAGTCCTCGGGTGTTCCGAGGTAGTCCCCGGGTTTGCCGAGGTGTTCCCCCAGTCAATGTCCATTGGGGAAGTTCCTGATCTGGGGTTTGCCAGGATATAAATTGATTCGGATTCTGGTGAAGCGGTAATAGATGGTTTTCTTAGATGCTCCAAAGCAACCCCTGGTGGGATAGCTTGCCGAGATGAGCCTAAATTAGATAACACGTCGGCTACATCATTTTCAGCTCGTGGTACATGATGGAACTCACATCCCTCAAAGTACCCGCATATTTTCTGGACATGAAATCTATAAAGAGCCATGTTTGAATCTAAGGCATCCCAATGACCAGACACTTGCTGCACCACTAGATCCAAATCACCGAAGCATTGTATATGACATATCCCAATATCTTTTGCCACTTTTAGTCCATGCACGAGCGCCTCATACTCGGCCACATTGTTTGATGCTCGAAAATGGATCTGAAGCACATATCGCAACTGATCTTTCTTGGGCAAGGTAAGAATTGCCCTGGACCCTAATCCGTCCTTCAACTTTGATCCATCAAAGTGCATCCTCTAGTAGTTTGAGTCTGGTAAAGGTGGTTCATATTGCATTTCTGCCCAATCCACGAAAATGTCGGCCACAACCTTAGACTTGAACGCGCCCCTTCTATCGTATTCTGGAGCGTATGGGGCTAACTCAATTCCCCATTTTGCGATCTAGCCACTTGCATATTTGTTACTCATTATCTCGCATATAGGTGCTTCACATATCTTTGTTCCTCAAAATAGTGCTTGAGCTTCTTGGCCGCCATATATACACCATATGCCATCTTCTGATAATAGGGATAGTTCTGCTTTGAAGTGGACAATACCTCGCTTAGGTAATATACTGGCCTCTGCACCGACTTACCCTCCTCGTCGTACTCCACCACTACCACGACACTTACGACTCGGTTGTTCACTGCTCTGTAGAGTAACATCAACTCTTTGGATAGTGGTGAGGCTAACATAGGTGCAGCGGCTAACATCTTTTTTAGTTCTGTTGGGTCCGCAGCATAGAAAACAAAAAAATTCCTACGATGAGAACTATACGCCAAGATCTATCTACTAGATATAGAGCAACGAGTGGACATACATCCATGGAGAACTTACCCTCGAAGACAACGAGTAGGAACTCGTGGTTGATGTAGTCGTACGCTTGCCGATCTCAAGATCGTGTGGAAGTCCGAGCGCCGCAAATCAGCAGCGCATCCGTCCTCGCACACACGTTCAAGCCACCGGACAACCTCCACCTCCTCGCTCCAACGAATCAGCGGAAGCAGTAACTCCTTCCAGACGCAAGGCCACCGGGAACATGTATCTTGCTAATCCGAGACCATGGGGGAATATCTAGAGGGGGAGAGAGATCCTTCACGAGGAGGTGTGGTTTGTGAGAGGGGAGAGGGGGGATTTATATAGGAGGGAGGGAGACCCCTCTCCTCCCATAGCCGGCGCATGAGGGGGGGACTCCTCCCCTCCTTCATTCATGTGGTGAACTTCCACTCACATAAACATGGCCTCCACCCAAAATCCCACTCACATGTATTTAATTTCCACCAAATTAAATGCAACTCTCAATTAATAAAACCCTTTTATTTATTTTATTCAGAATTTTTGTTAATTACTTTAATTAACAAACATTCACATAAAACCCCTTGCAACATTTCAATATCACATGCAGAACCACTTTCTGCAATTTCACCCGAAACAATTCCGGTTTCTATCGAAACAATTCATGTTTCTATCGAAACATTTCCTGCGCTTTGCAAACCTTTTGTCTAGAACATATGTGCTCCTAAATGGTGTCCGACAACCCTTAAGTGTGTCACCCTATGGTTCGCGAATAATGCAGACATGATTGAGACTCCTCTCATATCAATAATCAGAAGCGGGACCTGGAGATCCATACTGACTCCTGCATATTCAACGATGACTTCTGTGATCGTGAGAACCTTTAACGTCAGCAATTTAATCCCTTTGTCTCATGATATAATACATGTCCGAGATTCGATCATCGGTATCCAAATACCTAGTTTGATCTCGTTACCGACATGCACTCTTTTCTCGTTCCCGTGATATAACATTCTAGTGATCACATCACTTGCTTGCAAGCTATCTTAATGTGATATCACCGAGAGGGCCCAGAGTATATCTATCCGTCATCGGGATTGACAAATTCCACTCTTGATCCATGAGCCTCAACATAACACCTTCATAGCACTGAACCCACCTTTATGGTCACCCTGTTACGGTGTGACGTTTGATGTTATCAAGATACTCTTCCGGTGTTAGCAATTAACATGATCTCATGGTCTAAGGGCTAAGACTACTTTGTATGATGTTATAGCAATATAAACATAATGACTTGATCGTAATGCTATACTTCGGATGAATGTTCATCACATCATTTCACAAATGCTGTGACCTTGTTATTAACAACATCCAATGTCCATGATCAGGAAACTTTGATCATCCTGTTAATCAACAAGCTAGTCTATAAGAGAGGCATAACTAGGAACCCTTTTTGTTTATTAAACACACATGTATTGATGTTTCCTATCAATACAATTATAGCATGCAAAATAAACATTTATCATATACAAGGAATACATAATAACAACTTTATTATTGCCTCTCAGGGCATATTTCCTTCAAGTTCATGAAACACGCTATCTGCTTGCGTGTCCATGTGAACTTATCTGATCTTTTCATTAGCTGATAGAGAGGCAATGCCTTTTCTCCTAGCCGACGTACAAACTAACTTAATGATCCTAGGCAACCAGTGAAGTTCTGAACATCATTAAGACACTTTGGCGGCTCCATTTGCACAATAGCTTGGATTTTAGTTGGGTTAGCCTCGATACCTCGGCTGGAGACAAGGAAATAGAGTAATTTTCCAGCCGAGACACCGAAGGTGCATTTTTCCAGGTTAAGCTTCATCCGGAACCTCCTTAGGTTCGCAAATGTTTGCCGTATATCATCTAGGAGTGTTTTACTTTCCTTACTTTCCTTAGGAATATTTACTTGGACATTTTTTACAATTTGATCATGCAAGCATTTTTGCATGCATCTTTGATACATTGCCCCTGCATTACATAAGCCAAATGGCATGGTGCGATAGCAATAAGCCCCACAAGGGTAATGAAAGCAGTTTTTATTTGACCGTCCGGGTTAAGTGGTATCTGGTGGAAACCAGGATACGCATCTACAAATGACAATAGCTCACACCCAGCGGTCAAGTCAATGACCTGATCTATCCTCTGCAGTGGAAATGGATCTATTGGACATGCCTGATTTCAGGTTCGTGTAATCGATACACATATGCCACACCACTGCTATGTTCTGATCATCTTTCTTCTTTTCTAACAGCACCGGATTAGACAGCCAATCCGGGTAAAGCACTTCCATGATAAACCTGGATGCAAGGAGCCAAGCTATCTCATCACCAATGACTTTTCTCCTATCTTCGGTGAAGCAGCAGAGAGTTTGCTTCACCGGCTTTGCCCTGGGACGGACCTGCAAAGAGTGCTCAACCAACTCCCTCAGCACACCTTGCAGATCCTGTGTGGACCAAGCAAACATATCCCGATTCTCACGGAGGAAGCTGACGAGCTTGCTTTCCTATTTGTCACCGAGGCCCACACTAATAGTTACAGTGTTCTCTAGGAACTGATCATCAATTGGCACCTTCTTAGTATCTTTTGTCAGCTGAAATGACACACTTCCATGCGGGTTACTCAGAGTCAACATATTCAGTTGTGCGGACTGAGCCAATGTCACGACCTCTTGGATCCTTTTCTTTTCTTGAGCGATAACCAATGACTCGGCCAGGTTTGACCCGGTTGAGGTACACTCCATTGAGCGTCTAAAGTCCCCGACTATGGTGATGACCCCATTGTGCCCTAGCATCTTCAACTTTAAGTAGCTGATGTGGTCAATCGCCATAAACTTTGAAAGAGCTGGTCTGCTGAGTAACGCATGGTAAGCGCTATCCAAATCCACTACCTAGAACTCCAAGTTTTTTGTCCGACAATTATCTCTTATGCTGAACAAGATGACAAACCGAACCTTTCCAATGGGCTCACAAGACAAACCTAGCACAATGGCATGAAAAGTTGTCTTCGTTTCTTGTAGCATGTTCTATGACACTCGCAACTTGTGCATGGTGTCCTTATATAGTATATTAATGCTGCTACCATTGTCAATCAACACCTTGGAAAACTTCACGTTGATGTTTGGCCCGATGAAGGTTGGGTCAAGCACCAGCGCGTATGATCCAGGACTCGACATGATCTTGGGGTGATCCTTGGTACTCCATGTAATTTCCTGATCAAACCAATCCATGTACCTCGGCACTTCCAGCATAACTGCGTTGACCTCCATATGTTGGCGCCGCACGCTCTGCCTATTAGTTTCTTCCGTGGTAAACACACAATAAGCTTGATGATGTTCTCTGTACTCATTTCCCCCGTCAATGCTGGGGTTCCTTTGATTTGGCTGGTTCTGGTTCTCCACCTGATGCACTACATCCCTTCTGTCATGACTCTCATACCTCGGCAGGGGCGATGGTAACATTAGTTGCTACACATTTGCTCTTGTGAGCTGCTGCTACCAAAGTGCATCGTGCCGAGGTGCTTGCGCATTCCCTGTGCTACTTTGCCCTATCTTCCTCATCCACTCACACTACCGTGTTGTGTGGTTCGCCAGGTTATTTGGGTTCGACGTATGAAATTTGCACGGTTGATCTAGCATAGCCTCATACGTGTATCTCATCCTAACCTTCCTTTCTTGCCACTATTTCTTCTGCTCCGGTGTCCAAGTTTTCTTGCCTTCATTTCTCAGGGTCCACTGTTGGACTCCACTCTTCTGTCGCTGGCTATTCCCAGCTCTAGGATGATCTGGCTCCACTACCGCAACTTGGTGTGAACCATATCTGTAATCCAGCCTTTCATCTCTCCTCTTACCCCGGAAATCATATCACCAGGATGACCCAGCTCCATCACAAGGGTAATAATCCTCATTTGACTCGCTTGCCATAAGCCGAGGTTGAATTGGATCACCCAATGCATACGAGTCGGCAATCCTGATTGTTTTAGCCAACGTAGTTGGCATATCTCTTTGTAGCATTTGCCACAACATGCTTGCATATCTGGATCCTTGAGCAAACCAAGCAATAGCCTATGACTCGATGACCCCCTCGCATGAATTGTGCATGTTGCACCATCGACTTAAGAACTCCCGGTATGTCTCATTCGCCTCTGCTTACACATTGCCAGCTACTATGGCCTGTTTGGCCTCTTGTATGTCCTTGTGAAATTACTGATAAACATTTCCTCAAAATCTATCCATCAGTTGATGCTTCCCGCCGATAGATTGTTTAGCCATATCCTGCTAGCCCTTCTAGCATCTGAGGTACGTACCTCACTGCCATCTCAAATTACCCATGGCAGTGTTTACCGCGGTGGCATAATCAATTAACCAATCCTCTAGCTTGGTACTTCCGTCATATGTCTTTGTCCCTCTGGCCAACTGGAAGTTCGGGACATGAGGTTCTCTCATAATCCGAGGTCCAAAGCATGCTGGACCCGGAGGACCTTGTCCTTCCATTATTTCCGACCTATAAATCTGGTCCAGCTTTAACCTTGCATCATCTGGCTGCAGGTTCTTGTTCCCTAGTCTCGATCCTATCACATGATGATCCAGCCTGGGAAACCCGACATTGGCCATTTCCGAATAACCATCATCTTATCTGTTTTGACTCGGATTAACATTTGTTATTGCATAGCTGGGACGACACTTTGCTCTTGCCATGGTATGTATTGTTGCTAGTGCTGCCGAAGTGAAATTTTCCTAGCTCCTGCCGAGTTACGATGTCTGGCATTGCCGTACCCAGCATTCCCTTGTCCTGCATTGCCTTGGACATGGTTACCTCGTCCACCTTCACCTCGGCTATCACCATAGCGATCCTCATTACATTGTGCTGCTTTTACTTTCCATGCCCTTGCCGGGTCATATGGGACCATCTGTTTGTTTTTTCTCCCCGAGGTTACCACCTTTTCTATTTTTGGGCCATCATGTGGAGATGAAGCTGCCCCGATGGATTTTTCCAGAGCGCCTCCTGCTGAATGAACGAATTTAGAGCCTCCTGCCCTCTCCCGGTTTGCCTTGAGAAACTCCTCATTCTATTTGTTAGCAATTTTTACTAACTCAACGAGTCTTTCTTGCTGCCTTTGTCGGGCTTCACCGGTCAGACCCTCTAACTGAGGTTCTTTGCCGGGGTACTATACCTCGGTAGACCCATTAACATGGGGTTACCCGATTCTCCTGGACTAGGCACATATTCCTTGTCTATTTCACTGATGAGGTTTCTACCCCCAATCTTTACTCCATCCTGTTTGCCTTTGCATACTCACATAGCGTGATGTTCAATGACTGCTGAAGTGTTGATATTCTCTTTGCTGCTGCTAACATTTTCAGTCGGGTCTCCTCTAGCTCGGCCTGTGCCTGAGCCGTATCTGCTATACGAGCTATGGGAGTGGCTAGGCTCGCTATTGCCTGCTGCAACATGTTGTGTGGTCTTTCTAGTGGAGTACCCCTAGTCCAAGGTACCTTCGGTGTTGCGTCTGGGTCTACTTTCGGGTCTTTGCTTGCTCCTACGTCAGGCGCATTCATCATTACCTCAGTGCAGCTGGCGGGGCGAGCGATACGCAAACCGCGAGCCCGCTAAGGGGTGGCTCCCCTCCCTCGACAAAGTGCTGCAGGTGCACACAGGACTCGTCGATGCTGACGTTGATCTTGTGGGCACCGAAACTAATGAAGAGCCTGTTGCGCGGAGGAGGATGGTCACCAAAGCTGCGCATGTTGCCGCTGACGTAGTCCAGTGCACCAAAACGCTAAACGAGCCCGGAGACGATGTGCTCCATAGTGACAATGAGGTTTTCCGTCTGGATATTGACTCTAGATAGCACCACTATTGGCTACACGGTGGGCACCAACTGTCGTGGTGGCATCACGGCATATGCCATGGATAGGCTAAAGATGGGGCCAATGAGTGCTAGAGGTATCCAAGGAGGGATAGTGTGGTGATTCCACACAGATGGTTTGTACTCTCAAGATAAATGGTGGTTTACAGATGCTCCTTGAGCTCTTCGTGGGGAGGAGGAAGATTAAGTTCTTCTCTTCTCACCCCTCTCTCTAGGGTTCTTCCCTTAGTAAAAATGATTGACCCCCTCCTCTAGAGGTCCTGATTCACCTTATAAAGGGGTGTCCATATTACAGTTAGGGCATACGTGGAGGGCATATTCCACGAATATGCTCCTCCCAAAATAGCAAAATGGTGCGCTCCTTTCCCCTATGTGAGCCTCTGTGAGATACTGGCGTAAGGCTCTATGAGCCCATGCCGTAAGCCTCTGCGGTGCTGTGTCACCCAACCAACAATGGTCAGACGATGTCACCTTTGTTGTCCAAGACCTCTAGTACTTGCCTCTTTGTCTTCTGCACTTCCCACAGTGGCTCCAGTAGAGAGAGAAAAGCGCTGACCAAGGGGAGATCCCTTCCTTCTTCTGTAAGCCAAGTAATAACCTAGCTGCTGGCTGGTTAATTCGGCCCTGGTGGTACCTGCAAACAAGTAACATGGTGGTGCTGACATATGCTTTGCGTCAGACGAGGTAACATTGATGAACACAACCATGGCCGGGTCGGCCGTAACTCGGCTGGCCTTCAAGTACGTCGGTCAACACCTGCTTTGACCTCACTATACCTCGGCATACCTAACCTTTATACCCTGGCTCGACCCTACCCGGGGTCATCCCCCCAACATTATGGTAAAGTTGACCGCCTACCCTGATTTTGTTTCAATCGGAGGTATCCAATTTTATAAATCTTCTTTCGGAGCATGGTCATGTATGATCAGTTAATACGAGTTAGCCTTGGATTCCTAAATAGAGGAGGTGCGATGGAGGCCAATTTTATTGTATCCAAGGTATCAAATATTGTGGTCATGGATTATCAATTGATGTCATTCTTGTCCTTAAATTCCTGAACAGATGCAGTACATCATACTACTACCATTTTTCTATTATTACTTGGATGATAGAAAAATTCAAAATCTCAATCGAGCGGCAAAATATTCCATCAACCTCAAAACATCTCATGCCCCTTTGTTTCAAACACAGTTAAGCAAAATGTCCCACCGACCTTGAAACATTTCGTGCCCCTGCGTTTCCAACAATGTGAAATTCCCCTTCGACCCATCTCATAGATGACCATGGCTGCAGTGAAGTCGGTCGCTCAGGGGGTGCGCTCAAAATATTTTTCTGTTCACCACCTCTATAGTCTAGATCCGCGGATAATCCCCCTACCCCCATGCACACCACGCGCCGCACTTCGCTGGCCCACTGCTACACATTGGAACCATATTTGTTTCATTCTCCAGTCTTCTAGAGCCTCCATGCACAACCGGAAGTGCTTCATCGATGTCGACATGCGTCAACATCCTCATCACAGCACGAGACGTGTGTCCACTCCCTTGTACACCAAACCTGACCCACGCTGCATCGTATCTGCTTCACCGACACTGCCGTTCGCTGCACGTGATAATGTTCACTGACACCGCAGTGCAAACGAACTGATCTACTTCAATGAGCCTACCAATAACAACATAAGATGTTGTGTGGCGCTGGAATTTTCTATTGTAAGTCCCTCATTTTAGTTTGATGTGCTTGGTCATTAGGTTGTTTATCTGAGTTTTACAAAAATGAAGTCTTTCCCATTCCTAACACTCTATATCTCTAGGATACCCATGTTGAATTTATAAATCAATTCCACAGTATGCAGTTGTGAGATCAATAGTTATAGGTTGCATAGATTGTTACTTCTTGATTCCTCTGACTATTACTTCTCTAACTGCAGAATGATCTGATTGTATACATGAGGCAAACATAGTTTTAATCGCTTATTTTGTTCTGTATGTAGTCTCTAGCCATACGATCTGTAAATTACTTGTTTGTCCTTTAATATTACCAGTATGTTGACTTAAGGAAAACAATATTTGGTTACTCATTTCATTATTTTGTGCACAAAAAAGATCTCATTTAATTTTACTGATAGTCTATATTAGCCCCATAAAGTCTAAAATTTCGTTTCTTCTTCTAATTTAAAATTTGAGTTTATCAATGACTAAAACAAGTCCACCATCAGTAGTTAAAGATACAATAGTCAGAAGGCAACATAGAGAAGCTAGTTTTCTTCTTATGGTGTGTCTCTATTTATTTAATCTCCAACTGCAAAATGATCTATAGTTAGTTTATATGCGGTACATGATTACTTGTTTTTCTTATACTTAAAATGCTTTCTGTCTCGTGCAGTTATAGGAAAAGTAATCTATTATGCTTTGTTTGGCTGTGTAGTTGCTGGATTTCATTTGGAGTTTCTGACTATATGAATGTTATCCATACTCTATATGCATGTTATGCAATAGTCCACCTAATTGATTCATTATATGCATGTTATCCATACTCTATATAGTTCAATCTGTATGAGCCATTGCTTCCTTTGTTCTATCTAGAAAATGCTGCTTTCCAAATTATTTGGCAATAGACTTCGTGCCACTGAAACCTATTTTTTCTTAATTTCATACTGCAAATAATGATGTTCAGGTATAAGCGACCAACGACACTTGTATTGACACTATTCTAGATATTGTTGCTCAATTATTGATAGAAACTGAGAAAGCTGACAAATTCTGTGATTCTATTCATATTCTTATAAAGCAAGGAACTGAATCAGTTGCCATACTTAGCAGAGGTCGCAAAGAGCTTGCAATAATTACCCTAATTGCAGTTAAGCATCTCATTCCTGGTCTAAGCAATGACCAAAGCAGGTCAATGTTTTCTCTAGTCCTTTGCCAACTACTTTTGGCAGAAAAAAGGAATCTGCCAGACTCCAAGAGTATAATGATATGCTTAGAAAGAAAACATAGGAATCAGATACTAACATCTATAAACTATGCAAACTACATGAAAATATCATGTCGATATTTTATTGTCATTCGCTTGACACACTTGTGATGAACAAAGCTCCTGAAGCATAACTCAAGTTAACTCCGATCCATGTGTAAATGATGCACTTTATTTCCTGTAATTTTTGGAGCCTATGTAATAATTTAAATACTTTGTAGCTTATGTTATTGTTCATTTATTTTGTCACTCAAATCTACATGGACAACATAATACACTAAAAAATGGCTGTCCAAGCAATGTAATAGATCCTGATTAGTATGTTTAATAGGCCTTAAATGGGATATATTTGTCCAAAACAGTAATGGACAAGAACAGTTTCAGGATCTTCACGGGACGCTAGCCAAATTCAACATCTCAGTCGGGTTGCAAAATTTACCGCGTGTCTACTCTAATTGAATTGGAGCTATCCAATTTTCTATGCAATTATGCTCATGGATGTGACACTCGGCCTTGAATTCCTAGACAGATAGCATATTGTTGATGATCAGTTGATATCACTCTCGGCCTTCAATTCCTGAAGAGGGAGTACCCTTTTTTTCTAGTATTGCTTCGATGCTAGCCATATTCAAATCTTAGTCTATGCAATTATTATGGTCATGGATGATTAGTTAATGTGACTCTCGGCCATGAATTCCTAACCAAATGATGGTAAAATCAACCACCTTTATTTACAACTAGTAGATGTATGCTAATAAAATTCAAAATCTCAATTGAGCGGCAAAATCACCCACCAACCTTGAACCATTTCTCGGCCCACCGTTTCAAAAACTTCCAGGCAAAATCTGCCACTGGGGAGTACCATTCTTCTATTAGTATAGCTATAGATATATGGAGGCTAGCTGAATTCAAAATCTCAATCCAGCGGCAAAATCACCTGCCGACTTTGAAGTATTTCGCGCCCCTCCGTTTCAAAACTTTGAGGCAAAATCTCCCACCGGGGGAGTACCATTTTTTCTATCTATAATTAGTAGATGGATGCTAGCCAAATTCAAAATCTTAATCAAAGTGCAAAATCACCCATAGACTTTGAAGCATTTCGCGCCTCTCCGTTTCAAGAACTTTTTACGAGGGATTCGCGCAATATTTTTTACGAGGGATTAACTCATTAATGCTCATCGTTGATGGACTTGGGTTCGGGAATTGGGGAGCGCTGGAGGCATCGACCGGCTAGCAAACAAGCACATCAAGGACACACAGTTTACCCAGGTTCAGGCTCTCGGAAGGGACCCTACTCCTGCGTGTCCGCTCTTTGATTATCAAGGAGTTGAAAGTTACAAGGGGTGAGCATATGAGATCTGGCGAGGTGTATGCTAGGGTTGCGGATATCCTTCTCACTGCCCCTCCTAGCCTTTATATAGGGAAGCTAGGTGTCAGGATAGCAAACCGAGTCGGTTATAGATTAGGGTTTCACCCTTTTGAAAATCTATCTGGTGCTTGCCGTGTCCTTCAAGGAGTCGCCTTCCTCCAGACTTGGGCACCCAAATTATTGTTGGACTTCAATTCTTCCACGTGTTCCTCTTGGGCTGGACCGTATAGGCCAAACATGGGTATCTATAGGGTATACCCATGTCAGTAGTCCCCGAGTGTCCAAACGAATCGTAGATTCGGTTGGAGACAATAAAGTCTCCGAGCACGTGGAATATAATGCCATTTGAAAGTGCTTACGGGTGTTGTGGTTTGGGTTATACGGATTGTTGATATGCGTGCCTGATACATAAGACAGATCGAGATCAATTAACTGCCTTAGGGCAAAACAACACTATCTACTCAAACTTGAGTCCCCGGACTCGAATTCAGAACATTGCTGGTGTAATTCGACTCATGCCGTGAAGGCCTTATAGAGTCGAATTCTAGTGTTTTAACATGACCACTCGATGCGTCCGTCAAGGCTTTTTCATCGTGCCTGTAGGCAAGGTTTATTTCTGGTAGAGCGCAGCAGGTGCTTTGCCAGGCCTGTCGCGGGTCTTAACTTCTCGTTGTAAACGCGACATCCGAATGTTTAGTCATTGTGGAGGTGATTCAGGTGGCCTAGGAGACGTTGTCTCTTTGTAGGGTATTTCGAGTGATTATGAGGCGGAGTCACTAAATGCTTCAAATTGATGCGGATGTGGTCAATGCTTTTAGCCATGGATAACTATTTTTTCCTTTTCATAGGGTGCGCGATCAGTGCTCCCTATGGGAGTAGCCTTTGAGTGCCTATTCAAGTCGTAGACTCGAGTGGGGACTTTGAACTTTGGCGATTTTTGTCATTGGCCATAACTTGTCGATTGAGCTTCCAGATCTCCCTAAGGGAGTAGCCCCTAAGTCCGTTATCGAATCGTTGATTCAAAGGAGGGGTTGAAGGTGTAAGTGCATTGTATTCTTGTATAGGCGGCCTGTTCACTGGACCCGGAAAATACTTGGGTGTGCGACCATCGCTCCTGCTAGGAGTAGCCCCCAAGTGTTTGGTCGAGTCGTAGACTCAAGCAAAAACTAAATGAGTCTAAGAAAAATTACTGTTGCACATTTTCTTCCTCAAGCTACTGCCAAGGCCAGTGCAAATGACATCATTGCTTGCGATTGGATGAGCTCAGCCGCCGGCGTGAGCAGTGCTGACGGGACGTGACGATGGTGGGTCCTAGTGTTTGACCAGGATTTGACTAGTCACGCGTAATTTTTGGGGTTTAACTGTGCCCCCTCGATTTTCGTGCTAAGTGGAGATCATGCAGTGACGGTTCAGTGTACTTGTTGCCACTTGTCTTCTTGGAAGTGCGCCACGCGTTGAAGCATAGAAATGCTGATCATCGGACGGGTTTTCACTGTCGCTTAAGTAGCGAGTTTAAGCAGTAATTTCCGCACTTTGCACCTTCGTCTTCCTCGCGCCACTGCCATTGTTGCTCTCCTCTACTTCATTGCTCCACACTTCCTTGCTGTGCATGACATCCTTAAAGATTTTCCTAGCTATTTTCTCCAGTCCCTCCGCTGAAGAAGAACGGGGAAGAAGAAGGGCACCGCTGCCACGGGATCTAGCGCTGCCACCATCATGATGAAGAAGAAGGACGCCACTGGGTCCGGCACTGCTACCGCAGCCATGAAGAAAAAAGGCGTCGGGACCCACGTGACCAACGGGTCTTGGCGACGCTCCTCCTTGAAGCCCCATGAGTTTTAGCCATACCACTTGGCCAGATTGATTCCATCTGATGAAAGAGATTACCGGATTCCTGGCCCAGAGGTAATTCATGATCCTCCCGCTAGTTTCCACGTGATGTACGCCGCTTTTATTATCTGGGGTCTGTCGCTCCCCCTCCATGAATTCATTTGTGGATTGTTCTGTTTTTATGAGATTCTGCTACATCAGCTGACTCCCAATTCCATCTTGCACATTGCATGCTTTATCACTCTCTGTGAACGCTGGATCGGAATCACACCACACTTTGGTCTTTTCAAAAAGTTGTTCAAGTGAAAAAGGCAGTCGGGGTCTGGTTTGGTGGTGTACAATCTTGGCGGGTGCGGCATATATGTGGACCCACATGTTCAGTATTTTAGCCTCGACCTGGTCGACTCCACCCAATGATGGAGGAACAAATGGTTCTACATCCGGGACAAAAAGGCAGAGGGCCAGTTATTTGGCCTTGCCCCATTTGACCTGAACGCGGAGATAAAGAAAAGGAGGTCCTGGCAGAACATCGTGATGCCAGGTGAGTCAAAGGATGTTGATGTCTTGTACAAACGGGTGATGGAACTTCAACTTGTTCGGGGCAGGTAGGTCACAAGCATTGACCTCATCCGAACATGGCTAAAGCATCGAGTGTAACCTCTACAAGCCAGGGCCCACCCGATGTATCTTTGGTCAAGTTTGATGGACCTGACTCGTGTCTGCACGGAGGACATGACCTCAGTGGAGTTTGATAAGAAAATCATATCCTTGACCAAGATCACCATGAAGGAAGTTCTGCCTACAGAGTCAAGCACCCTTCTTTTCGTGCTTCTTTTGCTCCTCTAGAGGTAGTTTGTGTTGACACACATTTACTTTTGTTCATGAGCTTATTTGAATGGTTAATTGATGGACTTTTCTCTGCTGTTGCAGGACTAGAAGGTTGCGCCTTCCGTGCCTCCTCAACCGGAAATTGTCATTCCTCCTAAAGCCATAGAGGCAATCGAGTCTGATTCGACTATGCTTATTGCCGAGACGCAGGGAGCCCCCGAGTCTAGCGAGTCAGAGTCGCGGAAGCGGGAGCGAAGTGAGGAGTTGGATGCCTCCATGTCCGGGACACCAAAGGACCCTACTCATGAGGAGGGCGCTGTTGAGCCAATTCTGGTCGTGCCCATCCACAACATAGCTCCTCCACCGCTGAAGAAGTTGAAGAAGAAGCAAGATGAGGTCTTTGACCTCGATAATTTTGACGGGCGAGTCTTTCTTGCCTGTTTGGTGTGCTTTTAAGGTTGTCTTTTTCATTAATGTCCTTGTGCTCAATGCCTTCTATGTCCATTGCAGCATGACTACACCGTCGTATTCCTCGCGCCACTGCCATTGTTGCTCTCCTTTGCTTCATTGCTCCACACTTCCTCGCTGTGCTAGAGAGCATTAAAGATTTTCCCAGCTATTTTCTCCAGTCCCTTCGCCGAAGAAGAATGGGGAAGAAGAAGGGCAGCGCTGCCGCGGGATCTGGCGCCACCACCATCATGATGAAGAAGAAGGACGCTACTGGGTCCGACACTACTACCGCAACCATGAAGAAGAAAGGTGCCGAGACCCACATGACCAACGGGTATTGGCGGCACTCCTCCTTGAAGCCCCACGAGTTTCAGCCGCATCACCTAGCCAGATTGATTCCGTCCAATGAAAGAGATTGCCGGATTCCTGGACCAGAGGTAATTCCTAATCCTCCCGCTAGTTTCCACGTGATGTTCATTGCTTTTCTTATCTGAGGTCTGTCGTTTCCCCTCCATGAATTCGTTCGTGGATTATTCTGTTTTTACGAGATTCTGCTACATTAGCTGACTCCCAATTCCATCTTGCACATTGCTTGCTTTATCACTCTCTGTGAGTGCTGGATTGGAATCACGCCGCACTTTGGTCTTTTCAAAAAGTTGTTCAAGTGAAAGAGGCAGTCGGGGTCTGGTTCGGTGGTGTACGATTTTGACGGGTGCGACATATATGTGGACCCTCATGTTCAATATTTTAGCCTCGTCCTGGTCGACTCCACCCAAGGATGGAGGGACAAATGGTTCTACATCCAGGAGAAAAAGGCAGAGGGTCAGTTATTTGGCCTTGCCCCATTTGACCCGAATGCGGAGCTGAAGAAAAGGAGGTCCTGGCAGAACATCGTGATGCCAGGCGAGTCGAAGGATGTTGATGTCTTGTACAAATGGGTGATGGACCTTCAACTTGTTCGGGGCAAGGAGGTCACAAGCATAGACCTCATCCGAACATGGCTAAAGCATCGAGTGTAACCTCTACAAGCCAGGGCCCACCCGATGTATCTTTGGTCAAGTCTGATGGACCTGACTCGCATCTGCATGGAGGACATGACCTCAGTGGAGTTTGATAAGAAATTCAGATCCTTGACCAAGATCACCATGAAGGAAGTTCTGCCCGCAGAGTTAAGCACCCTTCTTTCCGTGCTTATTTTGCTCCTACAGAGGTAGTTTTTGTTGATACACATTTCCTTTTGTTCATGAGCTTATTTGAATGGTTAATTGATGGACTTGTCCCTACTGTTGCAGGACTATAAGGTTGTGCCCTCCGTGCCTCCTCAACCGGAAGGCGTCATTCCTCATGAAGCCACAGAGGCAATCAAGTTTGATTCGACTGTGCCTGTTGCCGAGATGCAGGGAGCCTCCGAGTCTAGCGAGCCAGAGTCGTAGAAGCGGGAGCGAAGTGAGGAGTCAGCTTCCTCCATCTCCGGGACACCAAAGGACGCTACTCGTGAGGAGGGCGCCATTGAGCCAATTCTGGTCGTGCCCATCCGTAGCATAGCACCACCACCACTGAAGAAGTTGAAGAAGAAGCAAGATGAGGTTTTTGACCTCGACAATTTTGATGGGCGAGTCTTTCTTGCCTGTTTGGTGTGCTTTTAAGGTTGTGTTTTTCGTCAATGTCCTTGTGCTAAATGCCTTCTATGTCTGTTGCAGCATGACAACACCGTCGTTGTCCTCCGACACTTGCCACGAACTGGAGGATGCAGGAGTCGTGGCCTCAAAAGGCAAGGGTGTGGTTAGAGTCGAGCCCTCCCCGAATATGGTGGCCACCTCCGACGCAAGCTCCTCGAGCTCTCCCAATTTGGGAGAACACAGGGTCATTGCTCGGACGATCGAGAAAGAACCTTCAGAGTCTTCGAGTTACCATGTAAGTGCGTGTTTGAAGTTACTCGAAGAGCCCTTGAGTCGCATGCTTCTCTTGACATGTGTTCTTCTGTAGCCTTTCCTTCAAGAGACCATTCGCCTAGGCGAGGAGATGGTTCACCTCGGCCGAGAGCATGTTCGACTGGATATTGATCACCGCCAGCTTCAGAGTACGTTATTTTCCTTTGCGTAGTTTGCCGAAATGGGGTTCAACGGTGCTTAATATGCTTTCTTCGTATAACAGGGAGAACAATGACGGTCTTCATCAGCTAAGCTCCCTTGAAAAGGGGATTAGTGCAGCGGAGACCAAGCAGGGTGAAGCACTCGAAGCCTACTTGAAGCCCTTGAGTGTTTGAAGACGGAGTCGAAGAAACGCGAGAAGGATCTAATGGCTGCTTCAACCGATAGAGAGAATGTGTTCACAGAACAACTTCTCTTGGCTGCCCAGGCTCTCTCCGGTAGGTATTTATCTTGTCCGACTACATCTCTTATTTTGTTCTCTCCTTAGCCATTGACTTCTAGGCTTTCGCAGATGCACACGGAATTGATTTTGAGCGTCAAGAGCTCGCCCGAGAGGATCTGTTGGCTAGCGCCATGGCCATAGTCGAGGATTGTAGTGCCTCCACCACCGATGCACTTCAAAAGTCCAAGGTTGTGTTTCACCGTCTGCGAGAGGAAATGACGCCTAAGGCCAAGGCTATTGAAGATCTGGGCAGCCTCGTAGACTCATTTGCCGGAGGCGTATCGACGGAGTACAAGCAGGCCCAGAAGGAGCGGGCGCGTCTTTTGGCTTGGCGATGGCGCAAGCTTGTGGCACTAATATCGATGTGAGCAAGATCATGAAGAGGATGCTAGTGACCGCAGATGGTGAAGAGGTAGCATTCGCTCCTTTTGCTACTTGTTGTCATAAGTACAGGCCCCGACTAATAGAGACGCTCGTGAAGTACTTCGTGGAGCAAAAGCGACTTAGCACGGCAAAGTCCATAGAGTTGGGGGCGGCTGCTGCAAAGGCCACTACGTCAGAGGCTACCACGGAGTCCGCGAAGCCCTCAGGTGCTGATGCGTAAGCGTAGCTATCTTTTTGTTTGCTGTATAGCGGTGTTAGGACCTTGAGTACTTTTGTGGGGGTGCCCCTATCAAAACTTGTTTTAAGTTTGATGTATGAATCTTATGTTTGCTTCTTTTGGACTTGAATTCCATGTTCAAGGGCTATTACACTTCAAATTTTGATTAACTAGGGATCTTTGAGTGGCGCGCAGGATATGTCGTCTATGGCCACACCCTTGGTCTCTCCACCATATAGAGTGGCAGAGCTGTCTCTTCTATCCTGCCTGCGTGACCGGGTGAAGCAGTTGGAGAGGGATACTTTGATCTTCCATGGTCACGCTGATGTGTGGAAAACAAAGGCGGAGAAAGCCATCAAGCGGGAGAAGTATCTCCTTGGAGAAATTTCTCAAATCAATGAGCGCCTATGATGTGAGCATCATTCGACTGTCATATATTGTTCCGTGCTCGCCATACTATTGACTAATGTATCTTATTTTGTATGTGCAATTGTCAATCTCATTCCGCAAGAAGAGAGGGACTAAATCAACATTTGACTGAATTGCCTGACTCAAGTGGATCTGGAAGTTGGGGGTTTCTTCTGGAACGATCGAGATTGGGCCACTATATTGGCGTCCCTATAGGATCGCATCTCGCAGGTGCTGCATATCTAGAAGATGGTGCGGTCATCTTCATGCATATCTTCGCGGCGATGTATCCGTTGGACCTAATTCCTATGATTCTACTATCGCTACTGTGGAAGTTCCGTGATGTTGCTGCTATCCTCGAGTGCGTACATCAGCAACTTGTCGTAGGTGCTAAAGCGGTGCTTGAACTTCTGCATATGCAACGTCCGGATGTGGACTTGGATGCAATCATAGAAGGACCATCAGCGCCTCCAGCGGGAATGGCGTGGAACATGGTTCCACACTATCAAGCAGTCGCCCATCCAGTGGAGAATATTGTGGACTTGTTCGAGGAACGTACCAATGTACTTATTCAACGCTAGTATTTTTTGCCTAAACAGGATGTATAAGTGTTGTAAATCTCGTATAGTTTTTCGACTGGGCCTTCTGTCGCCCTTGCAATATGTAAGCTTGTTAACCTATGTATTTTCGAGTGTGTTTCTTATGCGATGCCTTTTCGTTAGCCTAGCGCTTTTGAATCTCAGCACCTTGCCATCCTTTCAGTTGGGTTGCAACTAGGTTGGAGTTATCAAGGGTTCAATTGGAAGTGGAGTCAGCTACTCGGGTCATTGCGGTGTTGAGTTATACATGTGCGAGGTCGTCAGGGAGGTGCAGGCCCTGAGTGTAGAAATGAGAATAAAGGTAAATGTAACAAGACTCATAGTTGAGGCACTTAGCTTTATTTATTTGGAGAATAGCAGGAGGTACATTGTTTAGCTAAGTAGCCTGGCTGAGTAGCCTTATTGTAAAGTAAAAACATCTAGGGGTAGAAACATCGCAGCTGCGCGATGTTCCATGGGTTGGATTATTTGACTCCACTCTCTATGTCGTTCAGGCGATAGGCGCCACCTAGGATTACTTCAATGTCCACGTATGGTCCTTCCCATGGGGATTCGAGCTTTAGACGTAGGACAAGGTCTCCTTCGATGAAGGACCTTGGACGTAGCCATCGGCTATTGTAGTTGTGGATGCTCTGCTGGTAAATCGTCGATCACTCTACCACGATTTCACGTGCTTCATTGAGAAGGTCGATGGAGTCCTCGAGTGCACGCGTAGATTCGGCCTCGCTGTAGCAACGACCCTTGGGGCTTTGTAGCGCACCTCGGCTGGTAGTACTGCCTCAACCCCATCCACCATGAAGAATGGAGTGTATCTCGTGGCGCTATTCAGTGTTGTGCGTAGGCTCCATAATACGGAGGGCAGCTCCTCAGCACAGGAGCCAGCTGCTCGCTCGGGAGGTCGAAGAAATCTCTTCTTGATTCCATTGCAGATGAGGCCGTTGGCCTTTTCGACTTGACCGTTAGTCTGGGGATGTGCCAGGAGGCGTAGGTGATGTTGATTCCTAGGTTTTCGCAGAAATCCTGGAACTCATTCAAAGTGAAGTTCTATCAGATACTTGGTACATGGGTACCCCATATCCGTCTTCGGCTGGCTTGCACGGCAGAATCTCGTAGGCCCCTCGCGAGGGGAGAGACGTTACCTCCATGGGGAACGTCTCATTGGACCCTTTTGAGGGCCTCGGATCTATGAAGCCTCGAGAGGGGTGGAGAAGCGCCCATCACGGGAAGATGACAAGAGCAACTGTGGCATCGAATACCTCCTTCGCACGGTCCTAAAGGCATGGTTTCGGTCAAAGGTGAGGGAGACAAGGCCCTAACCAGCTGATGGAAGGCCTCAGCCGGGCGGGTCCGCCTCTAGCTACTTTGGTGCAAGAAGGGGAGTGGGCAGTGTCGGATGGAGACAAGAGATGCTAAAGGGAGAACTCTTCACTGTCGGGCGGAGGAGCACCTAGCTTCAAAGACCCGGTTCACCAAAAAGTAGTCATGTAGACCAGGATCTCATGGAATGGCACTGTAGTGACCCTTCCAACCCATGAACCGGGGGAAGAGGCCCGACGCTGCCCTATATAAGAGACCCTTATCCTACCTCAGGGGGATTGATCTTTGAGATCTAAAATCCTAGACTTTCATCCTCCATTGTACCCTCGCGAAGCACGCGAGCAATACAACCAAGCAGGAGTAGGGGATTTACGTCCTCACGAGAGTCTAGACCTGGTAAAAAATGTGTCACCTCTCTGTCGTGTGCTTGCTCCGGTGATGTTGCCATCGCCGGGTTTTATTGGAGTTGCCTGTTCAGGCCCATCATGAACCAAGGGATCGTTGGACCCTAGTTCCTTCACGGGACAAATCTCCAACATTTGGCGCGCCAGGTAGGGGGCTGAGGCCCATTCATGAGAACCTCCAGACGACCGACGCCATGGCGGCAGGCCCTCGCGTGGAGGCTGGCTCGAGAAGCTCACCATCTAGGAGAGCATCCTTGATTGTCGCCTGCATCTTGGGTGGCTCCCAGGCCCCCGCCACGGGGCGACACTTCAAGTAGTTCTTCTAGGGGCTGGTGGCGCAAGGCCTAGCACTACCACCACCCCTCTCCGATGGTCACGATAGTTGGTCTCCTTCGACTCCATGGATCACCCTGGATCCATCTGCCTAGTAGGCATTGTTCCCATGGTTTGCACCCCCACCATCGGCGGGGTCGCGGTGTCCAAGACCCTCGTCGACAGAGGGGCAGACGTGAATGTGCTCTCGGAAGGAGTGTTCTGGTAGTTCCGGGTGCCTCTCACACACCTCCGCCCTGCCTTGCCATTTGTGGGGGCCATGATAGACACCACCATCCCCCTCGGTTGTGTCCAGCTCCCCGTCGCCTTGGGGACGAGCGACAACTACCCCACGAAGCTCATCAACTTCGACGTCGCTTGGATCTTCTTACCCTACAATGCCATGCTTGGCTACCCAGCGCTGGCGAAATTCATGGCGGTCACTCATAGAGCCTACAACTTGGTAAAGATGCCGAGTGGCAATGGTACCACCATCACAATGCGCTGCGACAAGGTAGAAGTCGTGTACTCCCTCAAGTAGGCCCGCAAAGGGGCAGCAACTGCACGCTAGGAAGTCGCAAGCGACTCCGATGTCGACGGGTCTCCCCAGGCTCCAGAAGCCTAGGGAGCTACCTGCGAAGGGCCGACGGCGTCCCCTGGCGCTGCCAGCATCGCTATCAGGAAAAAGTCAGCATTCTCCCAGGAGCGGGCCAGGACTAAGAAGGTCCCTCTCGACTCAGCGGTCCCGGGGCCAATGATCACCATCGGCGCCTACCTCTCGGTCGAGAGGGAGGAGGTCCTCGTTGCTGGTTGAACCTGATGCCAATGCAACAGTTCTCAAACCCTGTAGGATATTCACAACACCACGCTCTTGTGCACGTAGCCGTCGTCTACGAACGGTAGTTTGCATTCTACTAATTCCCAGTGGAACAACATATCACACTCAATTATAGTTGGTAAAATCAATCACAGGGTAATTCTAGAGGTTCTATGAAAGAAACAACTCCAAAATATTTTAACATGGTCTAACCCTAACTTGGTATGGCGCCCCGTCTATTTAAGAGGTTTGGGGGGGCGGTGGCCTAAGCTTGGGACGACTTGGTCCCACCTAACTAGGATACAAACCGACCCAAAGTTGGGTTCGGCTTAGGGTTCTGCCGTGGCAGAGTTTGGGCCTGTTTCTCTGCCGCCGCAGCCGGCCGTGGCAGAAAAGGACCTTGTTTCTATGCTACGGCAGCCTGCCGTGGCAGGAAAACGCATCGTTTCTCTGCCGCGGCAGAGATCCTGCCATGTGTTGATCTTCTTCTTGGTAGCTCCTTGCGCTTCCTCCCTCTCCTCCCTCGCGCATTCTTCATTGATCAACATGCCATGCTCCATATGCTTCAGCTCCTCGCTCCGTGCTACGCCTTCTTCTCCCATGTGCCTGATCATACAATAGCACAAAGACTTAGGGAATATAAAGTTCTTATAAATGAAAGCATCATGGTCAATTAGGAATGAATTCACCTGATAGTCATTATTGATTTGACTCAATATTTCCTTCTAGTTCAAGCAGTCAGAATCATCATAATCCCTGTATATATCCTCACCATCCTCCCTTTCTTCATGAAAAGCTGTACGTGGCTTTGGGTAATCTGAAAGTAGAAGAAACAAAAAGAACAACGTGTACGCAAAGTATACGTATATATAACATGTTGTATTATTGTTGTTCACATGAAAAGTATGTCTAGTATACATCAAGCAACTTAAATTGCAGGTATAAGTGAAGTACAAAGAATCATGATCATGGTGAAAAACAACTAAATAGATAGTCTTGTTTTTCAATATTAAATTCAGTTATCACAAAGAAGATCTAAGATCAAATTTGTGAATAAGATCAAACCAATTCAATATGTGTGAAAACCAAATTGATTCATGCCATGCTTCAACTACGCTACTCTGATTATTATGAACATGATCATGTTGTCTAGTATGTAAGTGATACATTGCAAATGTATTTATAATTTTTGATGTTCCATGCTTGGTTTTATCCACTTTCTTCTGTTTTGTCCACACTTTGGAGTACTTTTCATATGATTTCTTGGACTAACCTATTAACAAGAGCCACAGTGCCAGCTGCCTGTTTTCTGCTATTTTTGGTTCTAGGAAAGTCAGAAAATGAATGTTCTTGGAATTGGATGGGACAAAAGCCAAAGTGCCTATTTCACCTGAAGACTCCAGGAGCTAGAATACGAGATGGAGAGGAGCCAAGGGGTGGCCACACCACCTGGTGGCGCGGGCCAGGCCATGCCGCGCCAGGGGGTGGTGTGGGCCCCCCAGTCACCCCCTCAGTCTCCCTCTTCGCCTATAAGATGCCTTCTAACCTAAAAACTCCGGGGGGTTCGTCGTTTTTCCAGAAGGAGTTCTGCTCCGCCGCCACCACCAGATTCCATGAAACAACACCAGAAACTCCGTTCTGGCACCCTGCCGAGACGGGGAATTGGAGGAGATCATCGCCATCATCACCATCGCTTCTCCATCGACCATCCATGTTTCCCCCATCTATGAGTGAGTAATCCCCCGCTGTAGGCTATGGCGATGGTAGGGATTGGATGAGATCATTCATGTAATGGCATCAGATTGTTAGGGCATGGTGCCTAGTATCTTTTATTAGTGCTTTATTACTTTGCTGCAACTTGTTGTGCTTAATGCTTGTCACTAGGGACCGAGTGCCATGATTTCAGATCTGAACATGTTATTGATTCATTATGATAGTATTTTTTTTTGGTATTATCTACAAGTTGTATACACACGTTGTTATCTGGAACCGATGGCCCCGAAGTGACAGAAATCGAGATAACCGGATGGAATGGCTTTGATGTGAGGATCACATGTGTTCACGGAGTGTTAATGCTTTGCTCCGGTGCTGTATTAAAAGGAGCACCTTAATTGCCAGTAGTTCCCTTGTGGCCCCGCTGCAAATGGGCTGGCAGGACAAAAGATGTAGTGCAAGTTCTCATTGCGAGCACGTATGACTATATATGGAACACATGCCTAGGATTATCTAGTACTTGGATGCTTTATCTTATTTATCTATAATTGCCCTATGTTCTGATTGCTATGTGAATTGTCTTGTCCATGCAACGCCCGTCCATCCATCCCTATGGCTACCGCACTCGAATCCTATTGGTTACTGCTATTGTTACTACTGTCTTTACTCTACTGCTGCTATTATTTTACTATTCCTACTACAAAACTGTTGCTACTGATAAACTGCTGTGAGCAAGATTGTTTCCAGGTGCAGCTGAATTGACAACTCAATTGTTAAGGCTTATAAATATTCTTTTGGATCCCCTTGTGTTGAATCAATAAATTGGGTTTCACTTCCCTCGAAAATACTGCGATACACCCCCTATACTTGTGGGTCATCAAGACTATTTTCTGGCGCCATTGCCGGGGAGCATAGCTTTATTTATCAAGTTCACTTGGAATCACTATTGTTCAAGCTAAGTTTATTTTCTCCTTGTTTGCTTGTTTCTTTATCAAAAATACAAAAAAAAATTGGTTCCTACTCTAGTTGTTATTTTCGTTGGTCTGTTATTGTCTTGCTTTATCATGCTTGATGTCAATGGTTGGTTTCTTTGAAACTGAATCTTATTGGCAAGGTGGGTTCACGGAAGATCAAAAATATTATTATAAGGAACACCGCTTGTCACAAAAAGGGAAACACTTATGGGAACAAATTGATAAATTGTATACCATTACTAGAAATGTGTGCTCTACTTATAATGTTACTTATTGCTTTGATAAATCTTGTTGCTGTAGGAGGTACAAACATCTCCCTTTTCAATGTGAGTATAATGATGATGTTACCATATCTTCTTATGTTAAACGAAATTATGACTTTTATGATGTGGAACAAATTGAGGAATTTATTGCTTGGAAGGGTGCTTTTGAACTTGCTAGTTTGCTTGAAAATATTGATGATTCGCCTTACAAATATGAGGTTTATGGTATACTTAAATTTTGCTTTAATAATTACAAGGATGAAAATGGCTATATTCTTGAATATATTAATAGTTGCTTTCCACAAATGGAAGAGACTAATGCCCTGCAGGATCCTATGGAAGAAGAAATTGATGAACCTGAAATCTCATTAGATGAAAAAGAGGAGGAGAGTGATGAACAAAAGGGGGAAGAATGGATTAGCTACCCATGCCTACCTTCTAATGAGAGTAACTCTTTATCCCTTACATTATTTGATTGTCCTCCATGCTTACTAAAGGAGGATGAATGTTATGTTCCTGAGGATTCTTTTGAAAATGTTTATGATAAAGCTCTAGTGCTTTTAGATCATGAAAAGCATGCTTTATGTGATATTTACATTGTTGAGTTTATTCATGAGGTGACTAAAAATTATTATGAGAGAGGAAAATATGGTTGTAGAAGTTTTCATGGTATTGAAACACCTCTCTACGTGCTGAAAGTTTTGAAGTTACTCTTGTTTTATCTTCCTATGCCTGTCACTTTGTTCTTTGTGAATTTATTTTCTTACACGATTCCTATGCATAGGAAGTGGGTTAGACTTAAATGTGTTTTGAATTTGCTTCTTGATGCTCTCTTTTACTTCAAATCTTATTTCTTATGTGAGCATCCTCTCAAACTTTCATGCCTAAAGATGATAATATATCTATTATTCTTGGGAGACCTTTTCTTAAATACTGTAGGAGCTATTATTAATTGTAAAGGGAAGGTGACCTTCAATGTTAATGACAAGGAACATACTATCTATTTCCCCAAGAAGATTGATAGTACTTATGGTTTTGAATTCAATTGAACATGTTGAGAGCATTCAAGTTGGAGAAATATATTGTCCCATACCAAGAGAAAAATTTGAAACTATTATGATTGGGACCATTGCTATCAAGGTTGAGGTAACATAATCATTAGTGGAATACAAAGTTTTGTCTCATATGAAATTGATTTGGTAACAAGACTTGATCAACCTTGTTAACAAAAGGATTTCATTGAACAAAACAATGTTTTCATCATGATTATCTCCGCTTACTTCTATTTTATCCATTTTAGTTTTTCCTTATGCCTAACTTAAAGGCATTAAAGAAAAGTACTTATTGGGAGATAACCCAAAAGTTTTAGATGAGTCTTGGAATAATAACCGCTCCTTATCCTTTTTATTTGCTTTGTGCTAAGAGTAACCTCTAATGAGAGAGAAGTAATGATTGGGAAAGTTGCTGTCCCGAAATAGATTTGTGTGCTTCACCGTAAAAATTCGGGTAAAATCTCTGTACGTTTTTTTGAGGCATGAATTTTTTTTCTTCTGCCCCATGTTGTTATCTAACTTCCGTTAGTTCAACACTTTTTGATTTGAGCAACAGAAGGTCTTCGAAAAAATTCGTCCTTACCCGCTGGTCTGTTTTGACAGATTTCTGTCATTTTCTGCATTTGCTTCTTGTTAGTTCCTTTTTGAGTTCTTTTGGGGAATTGAGATTTTTGAGGGAAGTGCTAAAGTAGCTAGTGTTTTAATGGAATTTTATTGGTGTTAGAACTAAACCTAAAGACTTATTATCTTGAGTGCACTAATGTTGCTAATAAAGATTGTGTGAAGTTTTGTATGAAGGAAAAATTTCAGGTGTATGGACGGAATAAGTAATGAGATGAAGGATGGACTAAAGCTCAAGCTTGGGGATGCCATGCGTGTCACCCCAAGAAATATCCAATAAGTACAAGCATCAAAGCTTGGGGATGCCCAAGGCATCCCCTTCTTCATCAATAAAAATCCCAGGTTTCTTCCAAACGCTTCATTTTATTGTTTCATGCACAGTTGTGTTGTTCTTGGAGCGTCTTCTTTTTCGTTTTTGGTTTGGTTTTTAGTTTGATTTTGTTTGCTTAGTTTTCTGAATAAATTGGTTGGACCTCCTCTTTCGTGCATTGGTTTTCAAATAGTTTCGGTTGGTTTGGAAAAGAGTAGGAAAGCTCATGTTAAGTGGCAAAAAGAGTTTGTTTTTCACTGTGGCCTATGCTTTGTCATGCCATGCTTGATATTGTTTTGGCTTTATGCTTAGTATTCTTTGTTGTAGCATGACTTGTTATAAACAATTGAGATTGCTTAATGTGCCTTGGATGAATCATGCGTTGTTTTAGCATATTAAAGAATAGTATAGTGGTATTCTCCTTTGATACTTTATTTGGGTTGACATGGCACATGCTCACACCATGTTATGACTATCCCAAGTCACATATCCTTTATGATCCTTTAGTTTTCAACTTGTAGTATCACTTTATGCTTTGATTAATGATGTTTTGTCGCTCTGCATGATTATGGCCATTATTGCTCTCTCGTTTGTCGCTCCCTTTCTATTGCTAGCCTTCACTTGTGCTGAGTATAACCTTTACTCGTGCATCCAAATCCCCAAAACCAATATTGCCAAAAGTGTCCACCATACCTACCTATTAGCATCATTTGCTATTCCGTGCATATTAAGTATGCCTTGTTTTCTTCCGAATAAAATGTTTGCTTGTTATGAGAAAGTTAGTTAGTAAAGCTCTCACGAACTTGATGACACACTTTACTTTTTTGCATTTAATAAACTTGAACCATTGGGTCCTTCTTTGTTGCGTATATGCTTGCGCTTTATAAGTTGAAGTTAGCAGAACCATGTATCATGGGGAACGCTTTCAACATTGCACTAGTACTTTGTACCTCGTTGATATCATGATTCTTTTGCTTATGGATCCCGGTGGTGTGAAATAAAAGTGGAACTTGTAAGATCATGGAGTTTGTATGTATGTTAGAGAAACGCCTGGGCCGCTAGCCTAAGCCATGCCTAATCATGGTGGAAACTTGTAGCATAACCATGATGAGCATTCTATGAAGCATCCTCAATAAAAATCTATGCACATAGTAAATAAAAAGATCGCTGAGATGCTCATTGTCTGCTTGCCTTGTCCTTTTGATTATGGGATAGCTCCTATATCATGTGCAAGGGGTACCCCGTTGGCGGTTCTCTATGATACATATATACTTACAATGATAAGAGCTTACTCGTGACTAAAGTTGAGTAGCATGAGGATCGGTCTTTGTAAGTAAGGGGCATGAAACTTTGATTTATAACTTGTCAAGCATATCCTCTTAGTTGTGTCACTTTAACCTTAACCACCTAAAGATGCTTATGCTAGGGGCAAGGAGAACTCAAAGCTAACGAATACCATACTTTCAGCATTTGGAAGCCTTTCAAACTTTTCAAAACCTGTTCATTTCCTTGTTGAGTCTCCACACATTCTATGAGCACTTTTTGAGAGCATAGTGGCCATTCTTAGTTCTATGTGCATTGTCCCAAAACTTATTGATTGATGCTTACCTTGATATTGCTTGTTTTAAACTATTTGTATCTAGTCACTCTTGTAAACTTTGAAGGTGTCCTATGCATTTATGTTTGCTACTCTATGAGGGACAAACTGAATGCCACTATGCTATGTTTTCTTTATGTGAAACAAACAAACGTCTTGCAAAGCATTGTTATTCATGAATCTTTTGTTTGTGCCTTTTCATGTTGCATCATTGTTTCTTTGTCTTATTGCTAAAACTTTGTCTTCCATGTTATGATTGAAGTACTATGATCCTAGCTTTGAATGTTTTACAAATGCTTTGATCAAGTTTATGATGGTGCATGTCACCTAAAAAATTATTCTTTCTTTTTATCACTTACCTACTCGAGGACGAGCAGGAGTGAAGCTTGGGGATGTTGATACATTGCAAATGTATCTATAATTTTTGATGTTCCATGCTTGGTTTTATCCATTTTATTGTGTTTTGTCCACACTTTGGAGTACTTTTCATATGATTTCTGGATCTAACCTATTAACAAGAGCCAAAGTGCCAGCTGCCTGTTTTCTGCTATTTTTGGTTCCAGGAAAGTCAGAAAATGAATGTTCTTGGAATTGGACGGGACAAAAGCCAAAGTGCCTATTTCACCCGAAGACTCCAGGAGCTAGAATACGAGACGGAGAGGAGCCAGGGGGTGGCCACACCACCTCGTGGCGCAGGCCAGGCCAGGCCACGCCAGGGGGTGGTGTGGGCCCCCCAGGCACCCCCTCGGTCTCCCTCTTCGCCTATAAGAAGCCTTCTGACCTAAAAACTCCGAGGGGTTCGACGTTTTTCCAGAAGGAGTTCCGCTCCGCCGCCACCACCAGATTCCACGAAACAGCACCAGAAACTCCATTCTGGCACCCGGCCGGGATGGGGAATTGGAGGAGATCATCGCCATCATCATCACCATCGCTTCTCCATCGACCATCCATGTTTGCCCCATCTATGAGTGAGTAATCCCCTACTGTAGGCTATGGGGATGATAGGGATTGGATGAGATCATTCATGTAATGGCATCAGATTGTTAGGGCATGGTGCCTAGTATCTTTTGTTAGTGCTTTATGACTTTGTTGCAACTTGTTGTGCTTAATGCTTGTCACTAGGGCCCGAGTGCTATGATTTCAGATCTGAACATGTTATTGATTCATTATGATAGTATTGTTTTTGGTCTTATCTACAAGTTGTATACACACGTTGTCCGGAACCGATGGCCCCGAAGTGACAGAAATCGGGATAACCGGAGGGAATGGATTTGATGTGAGGATCACATGTGTTCACGAAGTGTTAATGCTTTGCTCCGGTGCTCTATTAAAAGGAGCACCTTAATTGCCAGTAGTTCCCTTGAGGCCGCGCTGCAAACGGGCTGGGAGGACAAAAGATGTTGTGCAAGTTCTCATTGCGAGCACGTATGACTATATATGGAACACATGCCTAGGATTATCTAGTACTTGGATGCTTTATCTTATTTATCTGTAAATGCACTATGTTCTGATTGCTATGTGAATTGTCTTGTCCATGCAACGCCCGTCCATCCATCCCTATGCCTACTACACTCGAATCCTATTGGTTACTGCTATTGTTACTACTGTCTTTACTCTACTGCTGCTATTACTTTACTATTCCTACTACAAACTGTTGCTAATGATAAACTGCTATGAGCAAGATTGTTTCCAGGTGCAGCTGAATTGAAACTCAGTTGTTAAGGCTTATAAATATTCTTTGGCTCCCCTTGTGTCGAATCAATAAATTGGGTTTCACTTCCCTCGAAAATACTGCGATACACCCCCTATACTTGTGGGTCATCAGTAAGATGCAACTCAATTTGCAAATATCAGTGGAGTCTAAAGTAGTAACATAACTAGATAAAGACTTTTGGGACAAACACAATGAATATGAAAACTTGGGTTCTATCCTAGAAAGATTAAAACAATCCAACATAGGTAAAAATACTTGTGTTGGTTGCAATATATCAACTAGACCAGAATGTATTTCCATAATATCTCGAACATGAACTATTTTCCCATAGAAAACATTTTGTGACACATTGCATATATGGCTGAAAACAGTTTGTTTCAGTTCAGCGATTCTATCACAAGTAATGCATATGTGATCCACACGAATTTTTTCATCCATGCTATATTCACCAATTAGACTGAAAGTGAAACAAGGAGAATATGTGCTAGAATTTAGACATAAAATTTCAGAAATCTTATCCATAGCACAACTCATACTCATAGGTTCATTTAGCATGATGGAATACACAATATAAGTAGGTGGTATTCTAGCAAGTATTTCTTTATGTGTAATCAATACCACATGATCAAAATTAAATTTGGGTAAACTATCACATGGTGTTGAAACATTAGTGCCAGGCAAATCACAAGGAGGCATCAACAAAGGAATAGACTCACAATATGTTGTGCTTGTTGACTGTAGCTCCAAATCAATACCTATATCAATAGTGTTCTCTTCACATCTAGTAGACATTATTACATCCTCCGCAAGTGACAATGCACAATCCAATGATACAGGTTGTAAAATAGATGGCTCCCTTTCTTCAAAAGCAACCTGCATAGCACACGAAACAATACCATGAGTAGAGATGATTACATTAGTAGGTTTGGCCGATCGTGGAGGGTGGCTAGCAGCCGCTGCAGGTGGCGCCATAGGAGGCGGTGTAGATCTGGCCGCAAAATGGCCGGTTGATGGAAAACATGCACGTGACTTAGCCTCCTCAGCTAGCTGTGACTCGACCTCTCTAGCATGGTGCAATAGTTCATTCATAGTCTCGTACTTGTGATGACGAACAATGCTCTTGATTCGAAGCTTCAAATTGTTGAGAAAACGCTGCATAGTCATCTCAAGGGATTCACGAACTCTAGCACGTTGCATAAGCATCTCCATCTCCACGTAGTACTCATCAACTGACATGTTACCTTGCTGCAACTGTGTGAGCTTGTCAAAAACTGATCACAAGGAACTGGTGGGTTGAAAACGAGCCTTCATAATGCTCTTCATCTCGCGCCAATCCATCACAGGAAGTTGATTGTCGACCCTTCTATTCTGCACAATAGCATCCCGCCAACGCAAAGCATAGCCATCAAATTCTGACGCTGCAAGCTTAACCTTCTTGTCTTCTAGATAATCAAACAAACGCTAGAGCTTCTCAATCTTCAACTCCCAAGTAAGATAATCCTCAGGATCAAATGAGCCATTAAAAGAGGGAATTGAGAACTTGGGCTTGCCCAAACCATCATCAGCTTGATTCGGAACATGCTGAGCACATCCCAAAGGAGCATAACCACGACTATAAAGAGGAGCAGCAGCAGGTGCAGGGGGATTGGCACGTCCCCTGCCGCAATGTGGGGCTGCATCATCCGCAATACCCTCATCAAGATCCTCGAACACATCATCAGGTTGGTGTGCGTGTCCTTGCTGAATTGCCGTTGTAAGAGTCTCAATCGAACACTACAAGGTGACAACATTGACATTGATTGATGTTACTTGAGTTTGAATATTATTGATTGCTCCAGTATTCTGATCCACTGCCTCTTGCATGTCCTTGATATTCCCATCAATAGACTCGCGCCAATTAACAAGCTCCTCAACCTGCTTTTTTGTGACACAACTTCATCATCACTCAAAGACATGATTAGTAGGTTAGTGCAAAAATCAAAATCTGTATTGTGGAAAACTCTCACAACTCACTCACAACTGACAAGAAAGGAGATCTTACCGTTCCAAAGTGAATAGGATGCTTTACCAAACGTACTCAAAGACTTATGCACTGATGTGATGAAGTGAATATCAAAGGTATAGAGAACGATCACATGGCACACAGGTTATTTATGGTGCAGCTCTAGGTATGGTATCCTAAGTACACCGCAAACAAGTCCTAGTGTTGGTCGTACAAAAACACAAGAAACACACACGTGGAGAAAAATGTGGCAATGCAACTATGAAGGTGTTGCACTACGCTGGAGAGACACTAGCAAAGCTCAAAGTAAACATGCACAAGATTGCTCAATCTACTGGTGCACAAAGATATCACTAGGCCTCTTCCTCAATTCTCCTTTTCTTTTTCTCTTTCTTTTGTATAGCTTCTTTCTCTTTTTGCTTTTTTCTTTTGATATATGCTCTTGCTCCTCTTTTTTTAATATATATCACACATGGCCAATTTACAAAGCACATCACCAAAATCCTAGGAGCAGTTTGTAGGAGCGAAAACTAGTCTTAATGGGCAAGTTCCTACACCTTTGAAATAGAATGGCTGTAGCTAAGGTTTGGAAAATTGCAAAATTTCACAATTTTTTTATATGGCTGCCGCAGCAGAAAAACGGGACAAAACTGTGCCGTGGTAGAGAATTTGTACCTCGCGGCAGAACGCGTGCCGCAGCAGAAAAACAATATGAAATCGTGTCGTGGTAGGAAATCGGATCCGTGGCAGACACGGACTCGCGGCAGAAAAACGGGCGTTTTCTGTGCCGCAGTAGAGTCGACAGGATTTTTTTTTAATTCTGACTTGCCAAGTAGTAAACAATGAGGACTCTAGCTTGGATCAGATCTGTCTTGGTGGAAGCGGAAATAAGGATGGGAAACTCGACTAGAACAACTAAAAACAAATCTACGAAGAACAGATCTGGATCTAGACAAATTGAGGAACAAGACCAACAAGTATTACTTGAATACGATGTAATCTAGGCTATGGCAACTCTTTTTGTGAGGCTTTTTCTGTATAGGACGAAAAACACGAACTAATCTATGGATGGCTTATGGATGCTTACCGAGGAAACGAGGAAATCTGATACCAAGATGATATGGGGTGGCCCGATCTTCTCAGCAAGCACTTGTCGATGATGATCGTGGATGATAGATAACTAGCATGTAGCTATGAACTCTCCCGCTCGAACCCTGATGCCAATGCAACAACTCTCGA
Source organism: Avena eriantha (assembly GCA_910589775.1). Classification (NCBI taxonomy): domain Eukaryota; kingdom Viridiplantae; phylum Streptophyta; class Magnoliopsida; order Poales; family Poaceae; genus Avena; species Avena eriantha. The sequence continues at coordinate 378,155,936 of OU342742.1, read as the reverse complement.
ACCCTGATACCAAGATGATATGGGGTGGCCCGATCTTCTTAGCAAGCACTTGTCGATGATGATGGTGGATGATAGATAACTAGCATGTAGCTATGAACTCTCCCGCTCGAACCCTGATGCCAATGCAACAGCTCTCAAACCTTATAGGATATTCACAACACCACGCTCTTGCACACATAGCCGTCGAGCACGAACGGTAGTTTGGAATCTACTAATTCCCAGTGGAACAACATATCACACTCAATTATAGTTGGTAAAATCGATCACAGGGTAATTCCAGAGGTTCTATGAAAGAAACAACTCCAAAATATTTCAACGTGGTCTAACCCTAACTTGGTATGGCGCCTCATCTATTTAAGAGGTTAGGGGGCGGTGGCCTAAGCTTGGGACGACTTGGTCCCACCTAACTAGGATACAAACTGGCCCAAAGTTGGGTTCGGCTCTGGGTTCTGCCGTGGCAGAGTTTGGGCATGTTTCTCTGCCGCGACAGCCTGCCGTGGCATAAAAGGACTCTGTTTCTGTGCCGTGGCAGGAAAATGCGTCGTTTCTCTGCCGCGGCAGAGATCCTACCATGTGTTGATCTTCTTCTTGGTAGCTCATTGCGCTTCCTCCCTCTCCTCCCTCGTGCATTCTTCATTGATCAACACGCCATGCTCCATATGCTTTAGCTCCTCGCTCCGTGCTACGCCTTCTTCTCCCATGTACCTGATCATACAATATCACAAAGACTTAGGCAATATAAAGTTCTTATAAATGAAAGCATCATGGTCAATTAGGAATGAATTCACCTGATAGTCATTATTGATTTGACTCAATATTTCCTTCTAGTTCAAGCAGTCAGAATCATCATAATCCCTGTATATATCCTCATTAGAGAGGTGATTGAGCATCATATGGCGGTGTGTCCTGCGACGTGCCCGTCAAAGCAGAACCCGCGGAAGCAGTCAATGGAGAAGGAACAATTTATTTTTGCTGAGATGGAGAAGCTGGTCAAGGTGCACCTCGTCAAGGAGGTATTGCACGTCAGCTGGCATGCAAACCCCATGGTGGTTCCCAAGGACACCGAAGGCGGGAGGCTCTGTGACGACTTCACCGATCTCAGTAAGGCTTGCTCCAAGGAACCCTTCCCGCTCCCGTGGATAGACCAGACCGTCGACTCCACGGTGGGCTATGACCTGTTGTGCTTCCTGGATGCCTTCCCGGGGTACCATCAAATCAATATGGCCAAGGAGGACGAGGAGAAGATAGCCTTCATCACCCTGTGCATGGTGTACTACTACACCTGCATACCTTTTGGCCTCAAGAATGCCGACACCACCCTTTAGAGGCTCATGCGCATCACACTGGGCGGGTAGATGGGAAGGAACACGGAGGCCTACATAGACGACATTGTGGTCAAGACCCATGAGAAGGATACCCTAGTGGTAGACATGACAGAAACCTTCGCCATCTTGCGCCGAGTGAACATCAAGCTCAACCTGGTCAAGTGCATGTTCAGTGTTCCGTCGGGGAAGCTCCTTGGTGTCTTGGTATCACACTAGGGAATTGAGACTAACCCCAAGAAGGTCCGGGCCATCGAGGAAATGCGCCCCCAGCGGGGCTTAAGGAGATGTAGTGCTTGGCTAGGTGCATGGAGGCATTGGGGAAGCTCGTCTCCAAGCTAGGCGAGAACACCTTGCCTTCTTCAAGATCATGAAGCGCACCAGCAAATTCCAGTGGACCCAGGAGACTGAGAAAGCCTTCGAGAGCGTGAGCCGGTCATGGTGGCACCCCAGGAGCCCTCCGGTCATGGTGGCACCCCGGGAGCGTGAGCCGCTTCTACTATACCTGCTGGCCACCCCGCAAATAGCAAGCGCTATCCTGGTCACCGAGCGTGAAGAGGCGGTAGAAAGGAAAAGAAAGGCGAGGGCCGCAAACCCTCATGAGGGCTCAAGGCTGTGGTAGAAGACGATGGCACATCGGGAGAAGCCCGTGATGGGATCGCTGACCCGATCCCAACCAAGACAACCGAACTGGTCCAGCGGCCAGTCTACTTCGTCAGCACAATGCTCAGGGACGCTCGGGAAAGGTACCCCATGCAGTAGAAGTTCCTCTACACACTCCTAGCATCGTGCAAGATGCACCACTACTTCCAGGGTCACCCCATCAGGGTGGTCACCAAGTTCCCTCTGGAGGCGATCCTACTCAACCCCAATGCCACGGGCCGCGTGGCCAAGTGGGCCATCGAGCTACAACCTTTCGAGCTAACGTTTGACACCACACCCACCATCTGTAGGAGGGCCATGGCGGAGTTCGTGATAGAGTGGACTAACCTTGGGGGAAGTGAACCCCGCAAGGAGATAACTTAGCTCCTCGGGAAGCTGGCCCCGGGGCGCTGGAATGTGAGCTTCGACGGGGTGTTCAACGGAGATGGCGTAGGGGCGGCCGCTATGCTCACACATCCAACATGCGACAAGCTTATTGTAATACCTTGGGCCTTACGCTCTAAGCTCAAGCCTGGATGAACCAAAAGTGGATAGGACACACTACTGTGGGGCCGCGCAGACACACATAGTAGGCCCACCTCGTGGAGCAGGGCACGATACCGGCCAACCACCCCACCCACTTTTAGAACATCGGGACTAGAGCGAGCAGCGTAATCAACAAGTAAAGCGATCAAAACATACACAAATGAGTATGTATGTCAGTGACATACAATAGACATCAGAGCCACACCATCTAAAACAATAAACAGAAATATTCAATGCCATACGACAAGATCCAAATATCCTAGATAGATACAATAATTTAGGATACATCCTCATACAACACATATCATAGTATCAAGCAGAAGTGGAAAAAAAGATCTAATTCCGGATTAAGAAGCAAATCTGCATAAGATGCCACATAAATAAGCACATCCCACCCACAGATCTCATGGATCTCCATCCCTAGAATATCTACACCTGACAGTTGTTACCACCATCATCAGTCTCTTTGACCCAGTAGCCTTCCTGAGAGTATACATGTCCATCTGAACAAAATATTTATCGTCTGAGACCCTAGGCATACTCAACAAGTCTTAATGCATCTTAATGGAACAACCTGGGGGTGACGCAATTGCAGCGAAAGATAATATCTACAAAGTTCTATAGAGACACGCTACACGCCTGCCCAACCAGAGATGGATAGTTGCTCGTTAATTAATAACAACCGTTATAAAAGCAACATAAATAAACATTGCTCGCCCTCCTTCTCTTCTACCGATGAGAAGGCGGAAGAACATCCCATCCGTTGGCAATTTTATTAACCATTCCATGAGTGTTGCACTACTTAATAGTCATGTATTAGTCAAATTAAAGGTGGTACTTTAGTTATGCTTGTCTATGATCGAAAAACTGTGCTCCAAGTCATCCATAACTGTGGACACGACTTTCAGAAAGATTTACCCTACATGGGTGCACAAATAGCAACACACAAACGATCATACTCGGGAAGAACCAAATAAAAAGGAATGAGGTCTCACGATAATGCATTCACATGATTCATAAATTATTTCAGGGGCCACCCCAATAAGCTACCCGCTACGAAGTCGGCCGGCTCCATGACAGACCAAGGGTATGTGGAGATGGCTGTAAACGACTGGGAACCCGAAAGTGTGATCGGGCTTGTCGATACAGTGTAAACATGGCACGTGGTTCCTAAACAGTATAGGCGATCCACGTGCAATCATAAATAAAGTAGTAAAGCATGTCATAAGTACATGATAGTAATGAAGCCCCAAACAAGTTTATGGCCCCAAGAAATAAAGTGTGAATCAAGCTCAGGTGAAGTGGGGTCCATAGAGTCTCCCGTATGTGGATAGTGCAAATAGTCAAGGAACAGGAATCAAGTACTCTGGGTTACATGACACAAGTGAGCTTAAAGAACCAAATAGCAAATAATGCCCACCGGTGCCTCTTTGATTAGTTAACTCATTACTACTCAGATTAAGTTGTTTAGGTACCTTATTATCCAAAGACTCGCACAAACCCTACACATGCAATTCTACGACTCACATGGATCAAACAACTCTTGTTGTAATGGCTCATGGGATTGAGGTACAAGCTTCTGTGAGGTTTAAAAGAAAAGGCTATGCAATACTTGGGATTCAATTTAATGCAATCGCGACTCAATGATGCAAGAGTAAGATAGCATCATAGGTACTATATGTATGCAAGCATTCGGAATTGCGTGCCTTGCAGTTCAATTGCATTATAAGAAGGATCCAGGTAATACTCCTCAGGCTCCTGGTATTCTCCTTGCTCAGTGTCTATCCGGATAAAAACCAAACATACCAGGGCCGAAATAAATACATTGCACAATTGTATAAATCATATGCAACAAGAAAACAAGGTATGCCATGATGGAATGATGCATAATTGCATGGTATAACATAGCATGGCATGGGTGAGATGTGGAAACAATAATATATCACTTTATTAATTTATTTAGGCATGTTTACTCTCATAAATAGTTATGATTATTTAATATTTATATGATGCACTCTTAAATTCATATTATGGAATGCATAATCATAACATGCTCGTCGTGCTGATTGATTTAGACATATTATTTGTCGAATTTCGATTTACGGAATTAAAGTTATAGATTTATTAAGAAAAGTCATTTATTGATATTTCAATAATTTCGAAATTTTAAATTGCTCAAAAATTATTTTGGATGGTATCTTTCTGATCAAAAAACATATATCAGATGCAAAATTTGAATTTATGAATTTAAAATTATTATTAAATGCAAGTAATTCAAAAAGGGTCAAATGCCAAAGGTTTGACTAGTTAGGGTTGACTCTGCTCAAAGCTAAATTTATATTTGAATTCATATTTAATTGGGAACATGTTTGCTTTTGAAAAAATTGTCAAATTCGAATTATATAAAAATATATGAATTATATTAGATATCAATATTTTGGATTTTTATTTAATTAGAAAAAGGTTCTGGTAAATTTGTTACACAGGGCTGCCCTACCCACACTCAGTGACATGTGGGCCAACGTGGTGATTGGGTACTGCTGCTGGGGCGGATGCTAGGAGAGGCTGACAGGTGGGGACATCGAAAGGACACCGGGTTCAGGAAGGAAAAGGCTAGGGGCTCTTTTGCAAAAGCGACGACAGCCGCTAACTGAACTATAGCTACTAACTGAATCTCGATGACGACAGCAGCAGCAGCGCTACCTTCCGGCAATGATGACGGCGCAACCGCTGCAAGTTAGCTCATGCCAAAGAATTGAAAAAGGTACACGGGACTGCCAGCTCCAACTTCCGTGCTAGGGGTTTCGCCGGTGGATGACTACGACACACATGATATGAAGAGGAACATCAGGGGGTTTGGCTCGTCGCTACTTTTGATAGGCGCGCGTGGCGGCGGTCTCTGCTCGCCGAACACGGGGCTCGCGGCATGGCGAGCGAGCGCGGGAGGTGTTGGGGAGGTGCCGGGAGGCAGGGAAGAGAAAGGTGGAGCTCACCTCGATCGATTTCCATAGGAATCAAGGTTGTGGATAGACAGAGGCAACGGTGAGGCAAGGAAGATGGCGTGGAGCTTTTCGACAGGTTCGGGACGTCGACATGGGAGGTAGTACAGGAACATTTGTCTCCTTCTTCTACATTCAAACAGTCGGTGATGTGGTACTCACTCTCAGGTAGACGCGAGGGTGTCCATGGCGATGGGCAGTGGAGCTCTCCCTCCGGTCTTCCTCTCGGTACCTCACGGAAGGCGGAGGAGATTTAGGAAAAGAGGTGGCGGCGTGAGGATGGGAGAGGTAGGGTTCTGGGAACCTCGCGTGGTGTGGATAAGTATAGGGAGGTGGCGACGCAAACAATGGAGTGGACAGCTACCTGCTCCCTCCGTCTGTCTATTGTAGATAGGAGAAAGGCGACAACAAGAAGATACACAATGATGGTGTCGGGGATCTATCGCTGTCGAAGGGGTATTGGGCTAGGAAGAGGGGAGCTTGGCCGGGAGAAGAGTAGATGGGCCAAGGAGGTGGGCCGCTGCGCCAGGAGGGCCCATGTAAGTTATTCTATTTTGTTTATTGTTATTCTTATTTGTTTCCTCATTTTGACAATTTCAAATAGCAAACCAATTCAAAACAATTAGAAACTTTTGCAGGTTATTTTGGATAGAGGATTTGGAGCTACAAAAATACAAGAGGAAAAGATATCAAGAGAGAAGAGATATGCCCACATACACAATAGGTGTATGTGCCAATTTGGGCACTTTGGAAGATTTGTAGATTTAGGGTTTTAGAAAGATAGGGGAAAGGATTAAGCTAGGATTAAGAGAGACATACAAGAGTGATCATAAATGTATGCATGGATACATACATATCTTGAAAGAAGAAACAAATGCCAAAATAAGAGAATCCAAAAGAAAGGAGAGGATGATCAAGCGGATGAGTAAGCTTGCATGGGCCATGATGGGTCATAATGACCATGGTTGCTAGTTGTGAAAACATCTATATATTCACATGGCCTTATGTTGATGCATGCATTCTAAATTTCAATAAAGGCCAACAAAATTAGACAAGCTTGCTCTCTCATATCAGATGGATTTCAACAAGCATAAATGAATATAAATAGGCCATGCTAGTATGTAGTTCCACTAGACGATTATTTGGCCCCATTTATATTTATACATGCTCACGCATTTAAAACAAACCATATAAAAGATATAGAAGCATCCCCACATGTGGCTCCCCATCGTTTATATAGTGAAACAATAATAACATATATGAGAGCATGTGGTATAGAAGTGGATCCATCTTTATATATGTGAGCTAGACAAGACTCAAAAGAAATGCAAATGCCCACATATAGTTTGGATTGTGGAATTATAAGGTGGTGACAAATAAAGGTGGTGGAGTCAAGAAAAGATATGCCCTAACTCATCTTGGGAATTCAACAATTTATCAAGAAGAAAATACAGTATATCAAGAGGCAAAATACAATTAATAAGAATATAAATGCATATCAGGTAAGAACCAAATATAGGGATTTTATATGATGCTCAAATGCATCATGGCATGGTGACATGAGCATGATATAATGATGATGCAATAATGCAGAGTAGGAAGTAGCAATATATAGACTAGGCAAGTAGCATTGCAATTGTTAGACAATTGGGATGCTATAACTCTCCCCCACTAAACAAAAATCTCGCCCCGATATTCATAGGAAAAGGAGAAGACCGGGAAGAGGCGGGTGTTCGGAATGAAGGTGATCCTCGCATTCCCAAGTTGATGAACAATAGAATGGTGCAACCATTATACCTTGCAAAACTTGCTAGACTTGTTGCGAGTCTTGCGTTTTGCTTGTTAGAAACAAAGGACTTGAAGAACCTGGAGGATTGTTGTGAGATGAGAAAGATAGGATGAACATAGCTTAGATGATCTCGAGGAGCATGATAAAGGAAAAGAACCACTTGTTGAAAGAATTTTGAATGGACACTGTATCGAGGATAAGGTTTCCTTGCATACCAAACGAGATGGGATATGGCATTCGTAACCATAGAGAATTTTGGAAGAGTTGATAGAAGAAGATTCAACAAAGGAGGGGATGCTTCCCACTTCAAGCCGAAGGATAAGATAGATCGATAGGGATTAAAGATCGAAAGCTACAAGTGATGATTATTCTTTGTTTCGGTGGAGGAAAAATGACTTTGGACAAGTTATCAACCACTATGAAAATAGCTTTGTTTGTTCCCTTAGTTTTAAGAAATGAAGTTTGAGAAACAATATTGCCTTCAAACAATAGAGTTCCTTGATATCAATGGAAAAGATGTGGGTTAGGAGTTCTCAGCTTAGATTCCACTTGCATCGGTAAGATCCAAAGGATCACGCAATTGAGGTGCCCAGATTTATATCTTCAAGAGAAAAAAATGACACGAGTTTATTGTGGAATCCTGAGAACAAGTTGAATGTTGAAGATCTGGAGTTTTTGTAGAGATGCTTATTGCCTTCCTTAACCATGAGGTTAATGCAATAGATTTTGCGATTCATGGAATCAACCATATTTGGATTTACCAAGAGGATATGAATTGAAGTCAGAGGTACGTTCTACCCATCTTTTTTAAAGATTTTGAGCTCCTATAGAATGAAGAGTATTAGGAAAAGATTTGCATTTGTTTCCACCAGATCATTGAAGATTTTGCTCCATTTTGAAATAGACAAGACTATCAACAAGAGAATATTGATTAAATTATTGAGAGAACACTCAGGAAAAACTAGGAAGGAAGTAAAAGTATCGAGGGATAAAGGCCACTTATGACTTCAGTGGAATGAGTGAAATCGCATTGATCGACCAATTCAATGTACAAGAGCAAATGATAACAGTAGTGGTATGGTAGCTACTCCATACCGCACCCAAAGCATTACTCCACACAAGAATAGTAAAACTATGCAACCCAACTCTCAGAACTTTAGACTGAAGATCTTGACAAGGAGAACTCATTGAGCCCCATAAGAAAACAAAAATTGATGCTAACGCTTCGTCAAATCCAAGATAGATAATACAGATGATGTTTTCATCGTGTCGGAAGTCTCAAACCCTCGAAAAGATAAGAATAAATATCATGAAGACGGATAAAAGGTTTAACAGACAGATTAAGGATAACACCCAAAAATTGGATAAAAGAATTACAAAGATCTGGAAAGTATTCATGGCATCTAGTGGATGGAGGATAGAAGATAAAGCAAGATAGTTTCCAAAAGGTTTCTTGATGAGTGGAAGAACAAAAGAATTGAGCGATATTTAGCCGTCTTGAGGAAATCTTTAGCAGAACGACAATGATAACTTTCCAAATAGGGAAGAACTCTGGAATTGGTTGAAACTGATGATGGGTGATGATTAACAATTGAATTTGATGATTCCCGAATGGTAGCAATGTATTTAGCAGAAGGACATGGACAAGATAGGTGACTTCAAAAAGTTAGAACTTACACTCTAAGAACTTTGCACACATGCGATGTTCCCGAAGCTTGATAGGATGAAAATAGGTTGTTCTTCCTGTTCTTCTTGATACAGAATAGGGGAGAATATCATCAAGATATACCACCATGAATTTAATGAGATATTCCAAGAATACCAAGTTCATGAAGAGGGAGAACGAACGAATGCTGGAAACACTTTCTGATCTCAATGCTCTTCGAAAGATCAACATTAAGAGCAGCAAGGATTTGTTCAAAGATATGCATCAAAAGAATAGATTATCTGGCCCTTCAGAAGAGAAAAGAGATACTGACATGTTCAGATAGTCGATCGGATCACCAATTGCAAAGATAAAGAGATATGGATAAAGATGTTATGATAACTTATGCATTAAGCTAAGCTATCGGAGATGAAAGAATGGGATTCTCTCGTATCAAATAGAACCTTTGCGGATATGGAGTTCAAAAGATGTGTAGCATGATGCGGATGAGAATCCACCATAGTGCCTTAAGGAACCTCCGGATTGCCAAAGATACTTGAATATGATATAGATATGATCACGGTATATCTCAAAATCACAAGAGATAACCGCCATCATTTGAAGGATTAGATTGATAGAATTAACCATATTCCACTCATGATAAGCGTCATATGTATATACCAAGAAGCAAATTACAATCGCAAGCATCGGATCAACACAAGTTATGCATTTAGCCCAAAAGAACTAAAGATGAAGTCAAAACTCTAGATTGAAGTGCCGGTAGCAAAGATCGAGTTACCATGGCATGCCAATAAAAGAAGATAGATAGCATATCCCACACGACTGAAGAGGAGTGTGGAAACACAAATGTATCACAGAAAACATTTCTGCATTTTTTCGGCATTAAAATACCAACTAGATGTGAAAAACAACTTAACGGATAGATATTAGCAACTCCACATTATGTGAAAGCATACAGGAAGGACGAACACCCTTAACATGATCACGTCAGTTAACAAAGAGTGAGACATATTGCATCGGTTTACAAAGAGTCGGATAGATCGTGTCGATTTACAAAAGACTATCGATATGGAATGTAACAACAATTGATAACCAAACGCAGATTGCAACAACAAGGTTGGATGCAACATATAGAAAAATAATTACACACACATCCTATGGTACTACGGAAACCCCAAACATGTGAGTCCTAGTTTGAATTTTTAGAAGAGGATAGACAAACGTTACACTTCCTTACCAGAAAAGGGTGGGTGGGTAGATAAGAAGAAAAATGGAAGCAATCCTACTCTCATATTTAGTTTTTCCCT